>OX451217.1:61861716-62385441 GCA_949628195.1 Phasia obesa | reverse complement strand
ATGTTAGAAGGCTTAGATGTATATTACATCATATGTCCCCCCGGGGGTTCCAATTGTCACTGCAGGAATGGCAAATGCTTTGACGCGGTTCACTCGGGGAAAAATAGGGACACCAGACGCTAAGGTTCCTAGAGCCTAAATCTGGAAGAAAAGGTCTGCGATAAACATTGCGGGTCCTCTTCGAGGCCCGACCAGTGCTCAAAGGACTGGTACCCACGGGAATCGGTGGCCCCACAGAGAGCCTATCCTCTCTGTGACCGGTTATTGGTGAGGTCCCCTTCGGGGGTACACGTGGTGGTTGCTGGTTTAAGATCGATTTATGTATGTAAGGTGCAAGGTCGATCAAGTGTGCTGTTGCACTCTCAACAGACGGCGTTTGGATAGTCTCCAAACCCCTAAGCAAGAGGTTATAATGTGGATCTAGGCTTGCCTTGGAAAGGCTTGCCATATTATATAAATTGCTACTCATTGTGACTGTATCACACACAAAAAGCGATTGGTGGCAATCGTAAAGTGTTGTTATACTACACAATGGGGGCGCTAGTCTACGCCTAAGTTTCACTCGGTGGTAAGACCACCGTAAGGTTAGGCCGAGTAGGCAGGTACTCACGTTAATCTTGTTCCACAATTACATCATATGTAAAGGTGTTATTTTTTCGCATTCGCAGTCGTTTTTTGTTAAGTTGGATATAAACAAGAGTCCTATATTATGCCGTGTCTTTTATCATATAACCTTCACCAAAGTGATTTTAGATATGTATTGTATAACTGTTATGTTTCCAATTTCGCAACACTATAATTGTACAGATTTAATATAAACAAGTAACAGTGCTATATTAAGCCGTGCCGAATCTTCTATACCCTTTACCACTGTGATTTTATTTACACAGACATGTACAGCATTATCCATATTGTTGATTCTTTACATAAATTAAAATAAGTCGTATGAGCAAAAATAATTATTCATGCTTTAAAGAAATAGAAGACAGCGTATACGCAGCTAAATGAAACAATTTCCTTAATGATATTGAAGACGACAGCTACATCGTAAACTCTGACAATTTTCAAAAAATAAAAATATTTCCTCGAAGACAGTTTTGTTTGCTTATGAATTTGTAATTTATAATTTTGTGGCATTACAAAAATAGAAATTAGCCTAAGTTGACTACAGCCACAACGGCGGTCGTGTAGTCATGTAGCTTTGCTGGCTTCAAAATAATCGTTTACCTATAAACGTGTGTATTTTTTTTACAGTTTGTAGTCGGTATCCTGATGTTGTATATTTCTTTAATGCATTTATGTACATAGGTTTAAAACAGAGAAATATGTTACTCTATAAATATACATATATTCTTAATATTAAAAATTTGTTGTGTTAACCTCATGATTTTCATAAAAATATTGAATTTTGTTTTTTAAATATTTCTAAAATTATTTGTAATTTTTTTTTTTTTTGTAAAATTATTTTATTTTAATTTTTTTTAAAAAAAAATATTATTCGAAAACTTTTAAAATATTTTTTTTATTTCCCTCTAAAAATATATTTTTGAAATTCTATTGTAAATTTTTTTTTTGTAATTTTATTTTAATTATTAAAAAAAAATTTTAATTTATTTAAAAATTTTATTGATTTATTTTTTAATTTAGGACTTTCCTGCTATCTATATTGAGTTAGAATGGTCAGACTGAAGCAAAAAAAAATACCTTATATAGACCCTCCATGTGCCTTCTAACTGCTCCTGCTCCTCTTTACCAGTGGGCACCCTGTGGGTCCATTGGCTATCTCTATGTGTATTGCATTCTATAAAGCTCTTTAATACAAATCAAAGCAGAATATCCTTACCAACCTAAAAATACAAAACACAAAGTCGGCCCCTCGCAGGAACTTACTTATAATGTATACCCATATATAATGTACCCATTATAATGTATACCCATTCCACCTGTGGTGAAGGGTATAATAAAGTGTGTCCCCATAGAAGCTTGATTTTAAGAAATATTTTTTAACCGATAGTAGACACTTAATACTTAAACAGAGTTTGTATATGTATATCCGATTAAGAAGTAAAAAATTAATTATAATTGAGTTAGAAAATCACTTTTTGCATAAAAAGTATCGCAAAGCCAGACATCTGGTAATATGCTGCTCTATCTTCACTTCAAATGAAAGCTTTATAGCCTTTTTACACTGACCAACATCTTAATGAAAATTTAAGATGTTGAAAATGTGAAACATTCGTGAAAATGTGAAACATTCGTTTACATTTGCAACATCTTAAATTTCACTAAGATGTTGGTCAGTGTAAAAAGGCTATAAAGCTTTCATTTGAAGTGAAGATAGAGCAGCATATTACCAGATGTCTGGCTTTGCGATACTTTTTATGCAAAAAGTGATTTTCTAACTCAATTATAATTAATTTTTTACTTCTTAATCGGATATACATATACAAACTCTGTTTAAGTATTAAGTGTCTACTATCGGTTAAAAAATATTTCTTAAAATCAAGCTTCTATGGGGACACACTTTATTATACCCTTCACCACAGGTGGAATGGGTATACATTATAATGGGTACATTATATATGGGTATACATTATAAGTAAGTTCCTGCGAGGGCCGACTTTGTGTTTTGTATTTTTAGGTTGGTAAGGATATTCTGCTTTGATTTGTATTAAAGAGCTTTATAGAATGCAATACACATAGAGATAGCCAATGGACCCACAGGGTGCCCACTGGTAAAGAGGAGCAGGAGCAGTTAGAAGGCACATGGAGGGTCTATATAAGGTATTTTTTTTTGCTTCAGTCTGACCATTCTAACTCAATATAGATAGCAGGAAAGTCCTAAATTAAAAAAATAAATCAATAAAATTTTTAAATAAATTAAAATTTTTTTTTAATAATTAAAATAAAATTACAAAAAAAAATTTACAATAGAATTTCAAAAATATATTTTTAGAGGAAATAAAAAAAATATTTTAAAAGTTTTCGAATAATATTTTTCAAAAAATTAAAATAAAATAATTTTACAAAAAAAAAAAATTACAAATAATTTTAGAAATATTTAAAAACAAAATTCAATATTTTTATGAAAATCATGAGGTTAACACAACAAATTTTTAATATTAAGAATATATGTATATTTATAGAGTAACATATTTCTCTGTTTTAAACCTATGTACATAAATGCATTAAAGAAATATACAACATCAGGATACCGACTACAAACTGTAAAAAAAATACACACGTTTATAGGTAAACGATTATTTTGAAGCCAGCAAAGCTACATGACTACACGACCGCCGTTGTGGCTGTAGTCAACTTAGGCTAATTTCTATTTTTGTAATGCCACAAAATTATAAATTACAAATTCATAAGCAAACAAAACTGTCTTCGAGGAAATATTTTTTATTTTTTGAAAATTGTCAGAGTTTACGATGTAGCTGTCGTCTTCAATATCATTAAGGAAATTGTTTTCATTTAGCTGCGTATACGCTGTCTTCTATTTCTTTAAAGCATGAATAATTATTTTTTGCTCATACGACTTATTTTAATTTATGTAAAGAATCAACAATATGGATAATGCTGTACATGTCTGTGTAAATAAAATCACAGTGGTAAAGGGTATAGAAGATTCGGCACGGCTTAATATAGCACTGTTACTTGTTTATATTAAATCTGTACAATTATAGTGTTGCGAAATTGGAAACATAACAGTTATACAATACATATCTAAAATCACTTTGGTGAAGGTTATATAATAAAAGACACGGCATAATATAGGACTCTTGTTTATATCCAACTTAACAAAAAACGACTGCGAATGCGAAAAAATAACACCTTTACATATGATGTAATTGTGGAACAAGATTAACGTGAGTACCTGCCTACTCGGCCTAACCTTACGGTGGTCTTACCACCGAGTGAAACTTAGGCGTAGACTAGCGCCCCCATTGTGTAGTATAACAACACTTTACGATTGCCACCAATCGCTTTTTGTGTGTGATACAGTCACAATGAGTAGCAATTTATATAATATGGCAAGCCTTTCCAAGGCAAGCCTAGATCCACATTATAACCTCTTGCTTAGGGGTTTGGAGACTATCCAAACGCCGTCTGTTGAGAGTGCAACAGCCCACTTGATCGACCTTGCACCTTACATACATAAATCGATCTTAAACCACAACCACCACGTGTACCCCCGAAGGGGACCTCACCAATAACCGTTCACAGAGAGGATAGGCTCTCTGTGGGGCCACCGATTCCCGTGGTACCAGTCCTTTGAGCACTGGTCGGGCCTCGAAGAGGACCCGCAATGTTTATCGCAGACCTTTTCTTCCAGATTTAGGCTCTAGGAACCTTAGCGTCTGGTGTCCCTATTTTCCCCGAGTGAACCGCGTCAAAGCATTTGCCATTCCTGCAGTGACAATTGGAACCCCCGGGGGGACATATGATGTAATATACATCTAAGCCTTCTAACATGAATTACATCGCTCGTCTAACATTGTTCGGCTATATTCGTAACTTTTGTTGAAATTGTTTCCAGCCAAAATGGTGGCTGCTGTGTTTATTAAAATAGGCGTCTTGGTTTTGCAACGCAACTGTAAAAATGTATCTGATGATAATTTGTATGCAGTGATTTTTATAAATTAAAGCACATAAAATTTGAAAGAGATCTTACAAAATGATAACTGTGGTCACCAAAAATGTTGCCAGAAAGGTTTTGTTGGTAAAAAGTAATTAGTATAGGCTTACCATTGAAGTTCATAAGCAACATTCTTGAAAGTTAGCGCTAGTTTTCGAGATTTTCATTATTATATTTTTATCCTAATTCTGTTTACTGGAATAAAAATAATTCTATTCTTATCTTACTGTTTGTCTTTTTCTCACCTGACGTGGATTTAAAGAGGACAAGACGTGATTCAACTTGGCGATAATAAACTGAATTCCTGGTATAAAAAGTTTTAAAATAAGTCGATAACATCAACAGACAGTAGTACTAAAAGGTTCACGCTGAATTGTAAGTCGGTTTTTATGGTTCCGTACACAAAGTGTAAAACCCTATTGTTTTCGCTACAATGTCTGTCCGACTGTCCGTTTGTCAGCGCCTTTTATATCTGGAACCGTAATAGGTAGACTCTTAAAATTTTCATAGATGATGTATAGCTGTTGCCGCTATAGCTACAAATACTAAAACTTATAGGGTGCTCCGATAGAGAGGTGTTATTTACGAATATGTGTTTATTTCTTGCACTGTAGGAGGCATACACTAAAAATTTACAAACAGTAATTAAAGCTTAGTTCACTTTATAATCAAGTCTAAAAAATAAACTTAATAAATAAATTAGTCAAGTGCGAGTTAGACTCACACACGAAGGGTTCCGTACTATATTTAGTACAACTTTAAAAATTCAAGTTGTTAATTTTTTCATGTCTTATGAGTCACGCTTTAATTTTAAAATTAAGGTTATAATTGCATCACTATTGGAACACCCTATAAATTTTAGCAATTTTTGTTATAGCGGCCATGATAATACACTATCTATGAAAATATACATGCGCCTACCTATTGCGGTTCAAAAAATAAAAAAATATATGTGAAAAACATGTCACTGATGGAACACCCTTTAGATATTAGTAGTTGTTAGAGCGGCCGAAGTACAACATCTACTGTAAACATTTAAAGAGTCTACCTATCACGGTTCAAAAAATAAGGCTATTTACGTACAAATCATGTCTCTGTCGGAACATCCTTTAATTTTGTTATTTGCTATGGCGGCCATGGCAAATCTCTTTCTATTAATATATCAAGAGTCTACCTATTACTAAAAAAAAAATTAAGTTACTATACGTGAAAAACATGTCACTGTCAAAACACCCTTTAATTTTTAGTAATTGTCATAACGGCCATGGAAACATATCTTCCATACAAATTGAAAGAGTCTACTTATTACGGTTCAAATAATATGTCGTTTTACATGCAAAAGACGTCAATGTCGTAAAACCCTTTAAATTTTTATTGTTTTTATAGGGGTCATAGTAATACAGCATTTGTGAAAATTTCAAGAGTCTATCTATTATGGTTAAAAAATTAGTCAATGTTTATGCAAATCACGTCACTGTCGGCACACCCTTTAATTTTTACTATTTGTTATAGTGGCCATAATAATACACCTCCTGTAAAAACTTCATGAGTCTACCTATTATCGTTCAAAACTTAGGCCATATACATACATGCAAATCACGTCACTCGGAACAACCTTTAATTTTTAGGTTTAAAATTGTATACTTGCTTATAACGCGAACATAGATTAAATTACAGTCTGCATATTTTAATTGGCTGCCTCCTATAGCTCAAAAAATAAAGACATAAAGGCAAATAACACTTCACTTTAGGAACACCCTATAAGTTTTAGTATTTGTTGCTATAGTGGATACAGTTACAAATCTTCTGTGAAAATTTCAAGAGTCTACCTGTTATGGTTCAAAACTTAGGCCTTATACATGCAAATCACACCACTATCGGAACACCCTTTAAATTTATGTTTATTTTTTTAGACTTGTTTATAATGTGAACTAAGTTTTAATTACTGCTTGTAAATTTTTAGTGTAAGCAGTGCAAGAAATGAACACATATTCGTGAATAGCACCTCTCTATCAGAACACCCTATAAGTTTTAATATTTGTCGCAATAGCGGCCACAGTTATACACCGAAATTGCGCAACAGATGGCGCCAGTTGAATTAAACTTGTATTTTTACTTAGTGGAATTACATTGTTATTAAAATATTTTAAACACCTCTTACAGAGCTTTACAATAATTTTTAGAATTTTAGAATTTTTTATAAATTTTAGAATTTTATCCAGGGATGGGTATCTTTATATAAAGTAAATACAGAAACCATAACTGAATCACTATAAAAGTAAGTGTTACAATTGGTTTGGAATACTTTCAAATCAAAATCGATCAAATTATCGTCAGGACTCCCACGATATGGCGGACACACCCAGTAATATAATAAAGTTAAAAATACAAGGAGATATCACCCATATGAAAATGTGTTTTGTATACATAATAAATCTTAAAGGCATAACTTTAATAAATAACAGTAATTTATATTCACAGTTGCAAGATAAATTAATACAAAATTCAAAAATTCTACAAAAAATCCAAATGACAGCATAAATTAAAGTATTTTAGCCAATTTCTAAAGTTTTAAAGCAATTGTCATAGATAAAAGAGAACAAAAAATAACTTTATAATTGTCTTAAATTGCCAGTTAGTTTAGATCGCTATTGACTATATATTCTTTATTACAATTTTATTTTAAAATATTTAGGTTGTTTTAGAAAAAAAATATATGTATATATAAATATGTTGCTTTATTACATTAAGAAAAGTATTATTTTCGTCACTTAGGTTCCACTTTTGCTAATATTTCGACAAATCCTTCCGATTTTTTTGTATATTGAAAAATAACTTTATAATATCCACTTCGCAATTTCGATGGCATATTATCATTGGAAAAATTGCAGTTATTCAGAGAAATCACCCGTTTTGAAAGAGGTGGTACGAATTTGTCCTCTATTTCTGGTACATTTTTCGCACAATTTTGAAAACTATCCATGAACAAATCTTTGTAAAAGGTATTTAGATATGTTGAAAACTTCATTTCGGGTATATGAAAAGGAGTTTTTACAAACTCTGAACCCAGCCAGCTATAATATACTGTTGCACTAATATGATTATCATCCGTTACGTCCTCTTTAAAATCCATAAAACCGTTAAGAGCAAAGACACCGCGACGAAGGCGTGTCACGTAAAGTTCAATGTATATTTTATCAGGCGTTATGTTGTCCACGTCCACCGAGATTAAATCGAACGTCCAGTCAGGCTAAAAAATATAACATTTATTAAATACAAAAGTAAAATGTTCTTTTCTACTTTACCTCACATGTAATGAAGACTTTGGGTGTAAGTCCAGCAACTAAAAGAAACCACAATTTTAGAAAGTTAATCATTTCGTATGTTTTCACAATTTTCCGTTCGTTTCCAAAGTTTCTATTTATATGGAAAATATTTTTTGAAATTTAATACAAAACATTTAAATTAATTATTAGTTACTTTAACTAAATTTAATTATTAGTTACTCATGCTTAATTCAGCTGTTAAATACTGTGTTTATTAACAGATTTTGATGAGGATATTAAACACGTTATTTCGGGTTAATGATAATTAAAGGTTGTAAAAGCTTAAACATAACAAATATAAAATTTTTAGCTAAATATTGATTAAATCGGCCAAGTACGAGTTCGACAATACACAACTTTAACTTTACATTAACGGTGTCCACAAATACGGTGGTATTATCCAAATTGGTTCTTAGGTCGTTATTTTTGATACTTTACCAACACAATAAAGAAACAATCTAATACGATTCATCTTAAGGTCCATTTCGGACGGCTCTGGGTATTGTAATAATACCTACCAACTTATTATATCTTTATTATAAGGGGTGATCCATTTCGAGGTTCCCTACTTTTTTAAAGAAAAAATCACAGAAAAAATGTTGGTCGTTGCTACGTCGCGATGAGAATTCGCCATCGAAACTTCGCTGTGGTTATTATAAAGGTATTTTCCAATTTAAGTGATGACAAGGATTTATGTTTTTATTGTAATAAAGCACTACATTTATATTTCTTTTTTCAAAAACAATCTAAATATTTAAAAATTTAATTATAATAAAGATTAGAAGTAGCGATCTTTTGACTTATTATCTCTGTGAAAAGCTTTTTAAGAGTGATCTCCATCGCGATCCTAAAAATGTTATATATTACTACAAAACTTACGTTAACGCGAGGAATAAAAATATCCAGGAAAATTTAGAAGTGAATTAGGGCTAATAGTTGGTGTACCGAAAGCTGGATTTGGAAACACCAACGATGATAACACTAGCAGAAGATTTTTTTCCAATCGTGAAATAACTGGAATTAAGTTTGATTTCATATACCGAATCAAGGTTATTATTGAAGTAATATAAAGAGGTCACAAAATCCAAATACATGAGTTTGCCGATTATTGCTTAGATACTGCAAAACTTTACTTTTCTCTATATGAGTGGCATCCTATGACACCTACAATGAACAAGATTTTAATACATGGTGCAACTGTTATGAATGAGGCATTGTTGCCTATTAGGCTGCTATCAGAAGAAGCAGCTGAGGCACGAAAAAAATATTTCCGGCTGAAGCACGAAACAAACATTTCCGGCTTTACCGGCAGAAAACTCTCTAGTTTTCAAGGGTTCAGTGTAACATAGATATTATTCATAGGCTTTTGCTAAGTTCTGACCCACTCTTTACTAGACCCACTCCAAAAAAAGGTCATTACCTTTTACAAAAGAAGCAATTTCTTTAATGCTTCTACCTGTACTTAACGCTGAAGAGGATTAGATTCTGAAGAGGTCTTTGAAGAATCCGACGAAGAAGAACCATGGCACTCATCATCATCTTAGTTGAAAGGAGAAGTTGTTTTAAATAAATTAAATGTTATAATTTTAAATAAAATGTATCGTTACAATCATAAATAAGTTATTACTATGAATAAATTAAATATTTTCCGATAAATAAAATTCTATTAAGTAACAAACTACAAAAATATTTTTTTAATAATATTCTTGGGAGGCGGGGATTGGTTAGGCTTTGGGAAGCTTAAAAATGAATATTTTTAGGAAAAGGGCAAAAAAATAAAAAAAATTTTTTTTCACAGGGACGTTTTGGCGATGGGATTGGAGGAATAGCTCCCCCTGTCTATAAAAATAAAGTTTTATGGTTTTAAGAAGTATGTAATTTATTTCTTTTAATAATTGCATTATTTTTTCAAATAATTTTTTTATTTCACCGCCCACAAAAGGGGGCGAGGCTAAAAATGGCATTTAAGAATCTCTTGAGTCCAACTTTAAGTTTTTGAACATTCTTTGACCTTAAAAGTTGTAATTGCTAAACAAAATGACGGGAAAATCAAAAAAAACTTGCATTTTTCAGAGGTAGGATTAGATCTTCCAAAGGGAACTCTTTTTCCTTGATCCGATTTTTCCTATTTTATAGCATTGATAGCCTATGACCATAACAGATTTTTCTGCAAATCATTAACCTAGGGGCACTCAGTACATTTTAGAGCCAATATAAGCTAAAAAAAAAGTAATGTCCGGCTAGATTGGCAAAATACCCCTATGTGCGACGTGAGATAACACGGCCATTAAATTTGTCGCGGAAAAGAACCATTGTGTCGTTAGCTGTGTGCCAAGTGGCACCGTCCTGTTAAAACCACATATCTTCCAATTCAGGCCATAAAAAGTTTGTTATCATCTGACGATAGCGAACACCATTCACAGTAACTGCCTGACCGGCCTCATTTCGGAAAAAATACGGCCCGATGATGCCGCCAGCCCATAAACCGCACCAAACAGTCACTCTATATGGATGCATTGGTTTTTCGACAATCACTCCTGGATTATCATTTGCCCAAATGCGCAATTCCGCTTATTGACGAGTCCACTGAGCTGAAAATGTGCCTCGTCACTGGAGATGATTTTCTTCGAAAATTCATTATCCAAGCCTGAATAATTTTAAGGCGTTGCTCGATTATGTATCTTTCCATGGTTCAAAAGGAGTTAGTCTGAAATTGAGAAATGTCAAATTAAATGCAGAAAAAAACTTGACATTTAGGTGTGCTTCACATTCTACATCGGCCTTAAATTTTAACCCCCCGATGTAATAACATTGTGAATGCCTAATGATTATAAGTACAAATGATAATGATAGTACAAAAAGTGATGCCAACACGGTTCATATTGTCCTAACTTTTAATTTTTCGAATTCATATGCCGCACAAAAAAAAAGAATGGAATAAAAAAGGACCGCATAAAAAAGACCGCACAAAAACAAGTTTAACAATATTGTGACTGCTGGCATCTGTCTCTTTCTAGTTCACTACTCTATGTATATATGTTTTGCACAGCACGTGGTTGGCTGGGAAACACAATGAGAAAGCCAGTTAAATATATAATTAGACAGTCCGTCGAATATAACCCAAAGGAGACATGACAGACCTACAAATACTTGAAGACGGCAAATTGAGAACGAGTTAAATGAGCATGGTGTATCCTGGAATGATATGAAACGGTTGCGTAATGATCAAATACCTATACAATGGAAAATATGTTTTGCGGTTCTGTGTTTCACTGTTAATAAATGGATTATGAGTGCTCTACCGTACATAAAATTGTTTTTTTATTTTTGCAACTATAATTTAGATTAGAATATAATTTATTATTGCATTTTTACATTAATTATATATAATACATCAATAATAATTGTTCTTAAATTTTAAAATATCATGTTAAATATAAAAATAAATAAAAATCTAGACTTACAAAAATCCAATACAATAACTTATAATTGATTTAATTATATGATATAACGACGGCGCACTGTGTGGCCGTGTAGTGTATTTAATGGTCTTAAATCAAGGAGGTTGCGGAGCTTCATGAAATTTTGCACACATTTATTTTAAATTTTTTATGAATTTCAATTTTTTTTTTACAAAAATACGCCCACTTTTACGCCCACCTCCCATACAACTTAAATAGAAAATGTGGCATAACTTCCATGATTTTAAATATGTTAACTCAATTTTCATAAAACATTAATATTATAATTGTAGAATGACCTCCTGAAAATATGAACTTAATCCGCCCACTTTTACGTCCACCTCCCATACAAACGATATTTCGAAAATGCAATGTCTTTATATGCAATATGTTTATTTTTCGCAAAAATGCATATAACATCTATTAAATGTTGTTTTGAAAATATGAAGAAAATCCGCCGACTGTAACACCCACCCCTCGTACAACTCCAATATAAAAATTTTCCATACAAATCAATCTACAATTTTGCCGTGTCTATACAATATATTTGGAATTTATCAGTGTCTATTGCCTGACTGCAACTAATTGTGGATAATATAATTTTGAACCGAAGATTTCATTCTGGCATTGCTCTCCCCAAAGGTTTTCGTTGGACGTCCACGTTTACCATCCACTGTATCATCCACTACTTCATCAGTCAACGTATAAGAATGTGTTAGCCATTCTTCATTGTCATTAAAAAATCTTGATGAAGTACGCTGACTCTTGTTCCACTACTTTAAAAATTGAGACATAAATGTTTGTTTCAAAAACCGTCAGAATTTTTCTTGAGTTTTCTTGGACACTATTTTATAATTCCGAAAACTACACCAATTATAAGATCAATATCTTTTTTACGTTGAAAAACAATTTCCGAAAGCGTGCTGAAAGATATTTTTAGCTTTTCCATTGCTTATTATATAAATTGGCTTTAATTGCTTAATAAACACTTACTTATCACTATACCACTCCCAGATATAATATAAAAGAATGTTTATAACGGATAACGGAGTTAATTTTTAAGAAAAAATGTGAACAATGTTAAGTTATTGATTAAGTTATACGTAAAGCTCTTCATTTAATGTGTAGTAAGTTTACATTTAGATTTTTTGTTGTTTAGTCTACGTAAACAATGTACCGATATTACTTTGATAAATACTTTTGTGTACATTTGTTTTTGTAATCGGGACTCAAATTTAAGTTTTTTCTATATAGTACACATGCAATGAAATGCGTAAAATAACGCATAACGCATATTTTCTACTGTAATTTTTTGGTTTTTCATTGTTTTTTCGGTGGCGGGCAAATTGGGGCAGAATTTTTTTTTTTAGTCTGTTAGCTGAGACTCTCAGCTTTAATTTGGTATAGGACTCCATGTGTCGCACTGCTTCGCACACAACTAAAAGTCTAACGGAAAATCATAAATGTTTTTATTTTTGGTTTAAAATATATTGTCAAAACAATTTTTTTTTTAAATTTTTAAATTTTTTTTTTTTAATTTACATATAATGCTTAATGTCCATTTTAATTGAAAAAATACTTATAAGTTACATTCGGTGTATAGTTTATAAGTAACAGGCTTTTGAATATGACATAGAAAACTATAACATTTGGGACTTGTTCACATACTTCAAATTTGCGCTGCTCGGGACAGAAAACCAATGGAGATATTTGCATGAAATTTTTCACACATGACCTTTAGATAGTTTTTAACCATCTGTGCAAAAATCATCAAAATCGAAAAGCAGGTCCAAATTGATTTATTGCCGCAGTGGCCACAGTGTGCGGCGTACACGTAACAATATCGCCTATACGTACAACTATTTTCGATGTTGGTTGAATTTTTTTAATTATAAGACTAAATCCGAATTAATTTGGAGATTGAAGCTACTCTTCAACATGCGACAGAACATTTTGATTTAATAAGTGAATACGCGTAAATCAGTTCGATAAAAACTAAACATATTATTTGATCGAATAATCGAATAAAAGCATTCGATTAATCAATTAGTTTTTGTGTGTTGTTTTTAATTCATTTTAAAGTTTTTTTTATTTTACGAAACTTTCATTTTCCGACAATTCTAAATCTTGATTGTTAATAGGCGTTAGTTGGTTAATTGCAAATATTTAGAAAGCAATAGATCTGAGTCTAACAAGGTTGCTATTTTAAACCATAGTCACTTGTTGGTCCATTAATGGTAAAATAAATAAATTTCTAAAAAGGTATAAATTGAACTGAACAACATAAAAGTTAATCAAACGGTGCTCAAAGAGCCCATAACCAGGAATGCCAGTAAGGTGCGCAGGTATAAAAAAGTACCTTAAGCTGGATAACTGCGTTGATGACAGGTCATGGAAATTTCAAGTATCATGTAGCCAAGATGAAAATCGAAGAAGATGATACATGCAGACTGTGCCTGGAAGAGACTGAGACGGCAGCGCACATTGTGTGTGAATGTCCAGCACTGACTAGCATAAGACTCAAGACCACTGGTAAAAGCTTGTTAATTGTTAACCTGAGCCTTGAACAAATGCTAGCAATCACTAGAGTCTGCGTGATGAAAAAGAAGGCCGACAGTTAGCAGTCGAAAGTCTGAAAGATTAAAGGCTGGTTGAAGCACATGACTCAATGAAAATAGGTTGCCGTAAATTATATTTCGGTTGCCTGTAATCAGAGAGGACGGAAGGGGGTCGAAAAGGGACCCATGATGGAAGTAGTCTGCTTCGTTTTTCCCCCTAAATTAAACAAAAAGCGAAAAAAACAATTTTTCTTTAACGGGAATAAAGACAAGTTTTTGTAATTAAAGTGCGAAAACCTTTCAGTTTAAATTTTGTTGGCAGAAAACGTCAAACATCTGTTTTACAGCTTTTTCAGACAATTTATACCACTTAAATGCAAGGGTCCTGGCCGGTTTACATTTTATAAATAACATTTTTCTGCATCTCATATTTTGTTTTTCCTCTAGATAATCGAAAAATAAGTGTATAGTGCAGTATAGTTCAAATATTATGTATTTCAACTATACTGTACACATAACTTTTTTTATATTTTATTTATTGTATCTTCAATATATTTAAACTAACAATAATTACTCGAATCTTAAGTCTAAAATAAAAAATAAAAAATATATGTGTTAAGTCCAGCCAGTGCTAAATCAAAAAAATTGGATGTTTCACTGCTGATACTATCACTTACGGGTCATCCCATTGATGTTAGGACGAGAGAATCAATGTCCCATCTTCTTAATGGAATGTAACCAGGTTCATTTACTACTGTTACTGGCCAGCGGATTCGGATAGTTTTAAACTTTTTTAAATACGTTACTGCATATTTCGCTATTTCTGCTTTACCTGATGGCACGTTTAGATCTTTGTGGATGTTCAAGTATTTTATATGCCAGCGACAACTATGATCATTCGTAGAATCTTATTTTGGCGCCTTTGGATTTTTTCTAGCGGAGGCAGTGCTAGCGGAGGCAGTGCCCCTTAATTGAATCCTATACAACCAAGTTGATTTAAGGATCGACTTATACAGAAGAAGTTTGCAATCTAAACTGAGAGTAGAGTTTCTACCAATAAGCCAGTTTAGTTGAACGGCTTTTAGCTTCATTTGTGTTAACTTTGATTCTATGTGGCGTTTCCAAGTAAGGCACCGGTTAAGATGTGTACCGAGATATTTCACGTCTGCAAGCTGAGGTATTATTTGTATATTTATGCTAATAGGGAGGCATGATTTAGTACGCAATGTAAAGGTTATATGAGTGCATTTTTGTTCATTTATCTTTATTCTCCATTTCTTAAACGATTTTTCCAAATTGTTTATGTGGTCTTTTAAATGCTGTAATGCTTCTTGGGCGCTTACATCAAGAAGCTGATGACACAGCAAATCTTGATGTGTGTGGACTCGGTTGCTAATTGGCATATCTTGGGAAACTCTGGCTTCAAAGAGCTGTGGCGAGCTTAAAAAATAACCTTCTTTTAGTATAAACTTGCGATTCGTTAAATAATTTTTTTTGAGCTTAAAAAAATTTAAGATCTGGACGTAAAATGCGCCAAGTCGTTCCATACGTCAGTCCGAGTTGCTGCGAACGGAGCCGAATCGACACTCCACGGTCTTTGTGTACACTCTCAGCTACGACCGCTATATTTTCTTCACAGCGTGCTTGACGTGGTCTATTTAGTCGAATGTTATCCAATAATGAACGCTGGGTATTAAAATGGGTGATGGTGTTGCGAATAGTACGCTCAGTAGGCCGATTATGTTGGCCATAAGTTGAGCGAATAAATAAATAAATTTCTAAATAAAACAAAATAAATAAATTTCTAAAAAATAAACTCCAAAAAGAAAAAAAAAACATAGCCATTTCGCTGATGTTTTCTTGTAAAATGCCAAAAATGGGGATTTTTTTAAATGTTTTTATGGCGTACTCCACAGGGGTGGTTCCACGGGGTGTGCCATTGGCATGGGTGGGTCGGCCCTCCAAAGTTAGTGGGAGTCCGTCATACATTTGGACTCTATAGGGGCACTCTAAATGGGTCAAAGTGGGATTCAAAATTTGGCCCTTCGGGTCAAATTCCGGGACATAAAAATTAATTTTGGAGGTGTGGGTCCCTGGGCAAAGTTTTTGTTTTGATCACTAGAATACGATTTTCCTTGTACGTAAAGCGATTTTTTTGCCTCTGCTCTATTTTGAGTATAAATAATTTATTAATAAAAATAATAAAATGTTAATAGTTTGTGAAAAGTATTTTCGTGGCAAATAAAGGGTGATCCATTTCGAGGTACTTTTTTCAATAGCCTTTTTTAAGAGATCACGTGTAAGTCGTGTCACGCTGTTATGTTATTTTTGTTTAGTATTGTTTGGCATTTCATAACGGAAATACTTACGCCTGAATCGCTTCGCTCTATGGGCTCTTGGAAAGTTGCAAGAAGATCCGACGTTATCGTGCCAGGATAACCGACTATTTGATGCCTAAAATTGAAGCTCGTGATCTCGGCGACATTTGGTTCCAGCGCCACTTCCCATACATCGCATCAATCAATGGACTTATTGAGAGAACATTTCGGTGAGCATTTCACATTTCACATTTGGGTGGATTGGCCACCAAGATCGTGTGATATCACATCGTTAGATATGTAAATGGGAATATATAAAGTCTAAAGTTTATGTGGACAAACCCGCTTCGATTCAAGCGTTGGAAGAAAACATCACGCGTGTCATTCGCAAGTTACCAGTCGAAATACTCGAACGAGCGTTCGAAAATTGGACTCAATGGATGGACTATCTGCGACGCACAGTGGCTGAAAATCGTTTTTCGTTGGCCAAAATTCTGTAACTTTTGAACCGATCAAAATATTGAAATAATTTTTTTTAGTGGATAGATATTTAGCTCAGCTTGATTCAGTTTTAATTACATTAAAATTGATTGAGGACTTTTTAAGGAATTCGAGGTCAAAGTTGAACATTTTAATTTTTTAATTTTCAGAGTGAAATATGGGTTTATTCTGTGTGTAACATAGTAAAATATCCCTCTAAGATCCAAAAAAGTATATATATTCTTGATCAGTGATGAAATCTAAGACGATATAGCTATGTCCGTCTGTCCATACGTCCGTCTGTCCATCCGGCTGTATGAACACGATTCAGTCTAAACGAAAAGAGCTAGATCCTTGAAATTTGGTACATATATATCTTGAAGGATAGGGCAGGCTAAGTTCGTAAATGGGCCAAATCGGACCAGGGGGAAAAATTCCCCTAAGAAGAACTAAACCAACCCCTGAAAAACTACACATTTTTGCAAGTTTTTTTGTAAATTTGTTAAGCAAATGCAACATTTTTATGTCAAAGAAGGTTCAAGGTCTTTACCCTGGAGCCAGAAAATCATAAAAATTTATTTTTGGACCCCGCCCCCTTTTTGTGGGCGTTTATATAGCATATTATATGAAAAATTGTGTCAATAATTAACAAATTGTATTACCTAAGCCTAGATTGCATAAAAAAAATTAATTTTTAAGCTTTCATGACGAATGGAAAATGTACTCGGATCTTCTGCGCTACCCCCCCCCCCCCCCAAAAAAAAAAAATATAATTTTTATTCATTTGACTTAAATATTAATTGCAAATATTCTATATTTTGTTCTGTGCTATTTCTGTTCTTTAGTAGTTTTTTGGCTTCTTCATCTAAATCCCGATGGTCCACTTTCCATTGATATCGAATACTGGATATGAACGGATCTGACGTTGCCAATAATATATTAAATAGATCTTCATTTGTTGAATTCCGTGAAATTTTCCTAGTATTGTGCTCTCTATAAAATATGTAATCCTTGTTCCTTTTTTCCTGAGCCTCCTCTGATAGATCTCCAAGTGGCACCAAATGATATTTAATGACATCTTCACCATGATAAAGGATTTTGTGAACTGTTGCAGACATATTTCTCCATGGGTAGTTAGTTGTATATATTTTTGCAGTTTCCTTAGCATAATCTCCATAATCATAATCAGTCCACGTTTGCGATATTCATCTTGAACATGTTTCTTTTTTGAACTTCTTAACTCTTTGTTGGTCACGTTGTTTCTTATTGATCCTGAAGACCCGAAATCCAAATCATAACTGATTTTTAGTATGTGTTCCATAAGTCGTATTCTTGCGTGTAGTGGTGATAATCCAAATTCATATGCATCGGTATTATCTAATGATTTTGCTGGGACTTGGTTTAATTGGGTTGATGTTGCTTGGCATATAATGCAGCTGGATGCAGCCTTCGTGTTAGTCAAAGCCTGACCCACTTTTCCATCTATCATTGTCAGGACTAACTGGTAGCTTACTTCAATTTGCTGCCTATCTAACTGTAATTGTAATGGCTGTAGTGCTGTAATTTGGGCCTTGATATCACTAATTTCTTTATTAATAACATCGTTTGTTTCTTTTTTGAATTGAAATTTGATTGGCCTGCAGTATTTCGTAGAAGATGGTGTCTCATTTTTCCAAATATCCATTGTTTGCGTTGTACTAGTCGAAGGCTCTGAATCTTCCAAAATCTTTTTCAATCGCAATGGTACAAATGATACCATGAACATATCTGAGACAGAAATATTTTCACATACAGCTTGTTTATATTGTTTTTGTCCCGAAGAGCCATCACATCCCCATTTACAAAAAAGAATTAACTTTGTGTTTCCGTATTTCTTCAACTCATTTCCTGTTATTGATTGCAGCAAGCGTGCGGCTGTGTGATCAAGTACAGATTGTAGTTGTACCTCTGCCGAAATTGGTGTAATTGTAATAGTGTCCTTTGATGGCAAACAGTCCATTTTAGCAGCGGTTATGTGATGATATGCTGGATATATATTTGAGCCATTTTCAATCGCACGCTGTCTGAGTTTAATATATTGCTGTTTTGTTAATTTCAAATCCAGAAATAATGCTAATGCCTCCTCATTTGTGTACTGTATTGCATCATTCAAAGTTGGTATACTTTTAAGAATCCGTTTTGTTCTCGGTGGACTAGCTTTAACAACTTTTTCAATGATATCCACTTTTGTAAATTGGTTCTGTGATCGTAATTGATGTAGGAAAGATTCTTTTATATTTGTAGAACCAAAGGCATCGTTAATATCTTTAAGCTTCCGCCTCTTAGATCTATCGCTGCAATTGTCCACTAATGATTTACGTGGTCTTCCAGCGTTATCTTACTTTGCTGTTTCTGCAGCGACAGTAAGTTGACCTTCTAACCACTTTGCACTTTTTATATAAAATTTTTGTTTACTGTACATAACTTCTTTGTAGCATTTTTTAGTGCTTTGACGAAATTATATAATTGCTCTTGCATTTCGGTGCTACACGAATTTAAGTTTAATTTTATTTTAACGTAACTAAGAACATCTTCCTGATTTTTGTTTCTAAAATACACTTCGGCCAGTTCTTTATAACTGAAGCTCTCCATTTTCTTTTGAATATTTTTATTTGCGTTTGTTATGTTTTATCCGTACACTTAAAGGATTAAGTTATTACTGAGTAATCCCTTAACGAATCCGTACTTTTATAAATTTTTAGATACATGTTCTTCACACACTGATCTTTAATTTCATAGCAGGTAGCGCTTAAATTGAACAAAACTGCACTCATGCGTCAATATGGGGTTGTTTTTTAACTTTAGTGGTTTAATGTCGCAATTATTGTTATAAAATTGTTTATGACTTTGGTTGACCCTAACATTTGATAACAGGTAAATTTAGAAAGAGATCATATGCTTCCTGTAGAGCCCATTGTGATAATTTTATTACTTATTTTTTGCTGATCAAAACAAAGCCATTAAACCCTTTCGAAGGTATTATATTTATTTTTTTAGTTATACGTAGCCTAAACTAAACAAAAATAAACTTTTAGGCAAAAAAGTGAAAATTTAATACACCATTGTATATGAATTTTTTTTCGAGTAATTTCATTAAAATGAAAAAAGTGTTCTACAGGCGGCTCGTGGCGGGTGCAAAAGTATATATAGCCTTAAAGAGGACACTTTCACCTTTCTCGTGGTTGTATACGTTTCTTGTTCCCTTTTGTTCCCTAGAAGTTCTATTCCACTAAAGTTTAAATTTGAGGAAAATATAGTAGTTTCATAAATATTTCATAACCCCCCTAATATTAAACGCTAGAGCTGTGTCTACTTACAACAACTAAAAAAAAACCGCAGACCATTATCGATGATAGCTTGCGAGTAGTAACCATTTAATTTTGATAAAAAACCAAAGAAAAACACCTTTTTCTGAAATTAAAAAAATGATGAGTTTGACAGCATGCCACGCCCACAATTATCAATATTTTAATATAATTTTTTGGCTACCTTAATTTGGATATATTAACTACAAAATTTTAAAAATCGGTGACAAAAAAAAATTTACTTTTGGCCAACGAAAACGATTTTCAGCCACTGTGCGCCGTCGTTATATCATATAATTAAATCAATTATAAGTTATTGTATTGGATTTTTGTAAGTCTAGATTTTTATTTATTTTTATATTTAACATGATATTTTAAAATTTAAGAACAATTATTATTGATGTATTATATATAATTAATGTAAAAATGCAATAATAAATTATATTCTAATCTAAATTATAGTTGCAAAAATAAAAAAACAATTTTATGTACGGTAGAGCACTCATAATCCATTAATTAACAGTGAAACACAGAACCGCAAAACATATTTTCCATTGTATAGGTATTTGATCATTACGCAACCGTTTCATATCATTCCAGGATACACCATGCTCATTTAACTCGTTCTCAATTTGCCGCCTTCAAGCATTTGTAGGGCTGTCAGGTCTCTTTTGGGTTATATTCGACGGACTGTCTAGTTATATATTTAGCTGGCTTTCTCATTGTGTTTCCCAGCCAACCACGTGCTGTGCAAAACATATATACATAGAGTGGTGAACTAGAAAGAGACAGATGCCAGCAGTCAGAATATTGTTAAACTTGTTTTTGTGCGGTCTTTTTTATGCGGTCCTTTTTTATTACATCGGGAGGTTAAATTGTAAGGACCGATGTAGAATGTGAAGAACACCTAAATGTCAAGTTTTTTTCCGCATTTAATTTGACATTTCTCAATTTCAGACGAACTCATTTTAAACCATGGAAAGATACATAATCGAGCAATGCGTTAAAATTATTCAGGCTTGAATAATCAATTTTCGAAGAAAATCATCTCCAGTGATGAGGCACATTTTCAGCTCAGTGGACTCGTCAATAAGCGGAATTGTGCATTTGGGCAAATGATAATCCAGGAGTGATTGTCGAAAAACCAATGCACCCATAAAGAGTGACTGTTTGGTGCAGTTTATGGGCTGGCGGTGTCATCGGGCCGTTTTTTTTTCCGAAATGAGGCCGGTCAGGCAGTTACTGTGAATGGTGTTCGCTATCGTCAGATGATATCAAACTTTTAATGGCCTGAATTGGAAGATATGTGGTTTTAACAGGACGGTGCCACTTGGCACACAGCTAACGAAACAATGGTTCTTTTGCGCGACAAATTCAATGGCCATATTGCCACATCGCCACGATGTCAATTGGCCGCCAAGATCATGTGATTTTACACCGTTGGACTTCTTTCTTTGGGGTTATTGAAAGAAAAGGTGTACGTCGATAAGCCAACGACAATTCAAGAGCTAAAGGATGAGATAATTCGACACTTTAACGGCATAGAACCTCAATTATGCCTCAGCGTCATCGAAAATTTGGAGCAGCGGATGTAGGTGTACCGCCGAGGTCGCGGCGGCCATTTGGCCGATATTTGGTTCCATACATAATTGAACCACACCAATATTATCAAAATAAAAAGAAAAATTTCCTAAATAATTTGTGTTTTATTCGAAAGCAACATCGGCCCTTAAAATTTAACCACCCTTTACATCGCCATTTTTAGTTATTTGCCGCCCTTTTAACAGGATTATAACGAGTGATTTTTTAAGAGCTTGAGAACTTTTTTTTAAAAAAAAAACGCATAAAATTTGCAAAATCTCATCGGTTCTTTATTTGAAACGTTAGATTGGTCCATGACATTTACTTTTTGAAGATAATTTCATTTAAATGTTGACCGCGGCTGCGTCTTAGGTGGTCCATTCGGAAAGTCCAATTTTGGGCAACTTTTTCGAGCATTTCGGCCGGAATAGCCCGAATTTCTTCGGAAATGTTGTCTTCCAAAGCTGGAATAGTTGCTGGCTTATTTCTGTAGACTTTAGACTTGACGTAGCCCCACAAAAAATAGTCTAAAGGCGTCAAATCGCATGATCTTGGTGGCCAACTTACCGGTCCATTTCTTGAGATGAATTGTTCTCCGAAGTTTTCCCTCAAAATGGCCATAGAATCGCGAGCTGTGTGGCATGTAGCGCCATCTTGTTGAAACCACATGTCAACCAAGTTCAGTTGTTCCATTTTTGGCAACAAAAAGTTTGTTAGCATCGAACGATAGCGATCGCCATTCACCGTAACGTTGCGTCCAACAGCATCTTTGAAAAAATACGGTCCAATGATTCCACCAGCGTACAAACCACACCAAACAGTGCATTTTTCGGGATGCATGGGCAGTTCTTGAACGGCTTCTGGTTGCTCTTCACTCCAAATGCGGCAATTTTGCTTATTTACGTAGCCATTCAACCAGAAATGAGCCTCATCGCTGAACAAAATTTGTCACATTTGAACATTTCGAACCGAACACTGATTTTGGTAATAAAATTCAATGATTTGCAAGCGTTGCTCGTTAGTAAGTCTATTCATGATGAAATGTCAAAGCATACTGAGCATCTTTCTCTTTGGCACCATGTCTGAAATCTCACGTGATCTGTCAAATACTAATGCATGAAAATCCTAACATCAAAAAAATCACCCATTAGTAAGATTAAAGGTAAATTAATTTTTTCCCTATTTAGTTGTTTTTTATGATTTTTTTTTAATATTTAGTATTTTTGTTCAGCCTTATTATTATTGTTTAAATTAAAAAGAAAATGGTCAAGCTTGAGGCCAGTATATTATTTATAAAAACAAATATTTTTATTTATTTTCTTCCAATATTTCGATATCCATCGGATATCATTATCAAGGACTAAAAAATAAGAAAAAGGAAAAATACATTTCATACAAAATCAAAAGTTGTAACCACTGTGCAAAAAAAAACAATATAAATATTACGATAAACAAAAGACTTACAATGAGTAACAAATGTACATGAAAAAAGGACGTCACACAGTTTTCACACAAAACATTGTACTAATTGGACTATTTAATTATCTTATTTATAATGTGTCTATAGCTAATCGCAGAATTTTCTATGTCTGTTTTAAAATTAATTCTCTTTTCCTTAGGTATGTTGATTATATGTAGCATTTCCAGTGTGTACCGTTTGTTATATTTGTTTTCTCTTTGCAGTATTTCAACATTCTCTAAATTGGGTTTGTGTTTTCTCTCTGCACAGTGGGATACTAATGCTGTTTTTTGCATCGATATTTTATTAATGTTTTTTATGTCCGATCTATGCCCCGCAATTCTGGTTTTTAATTTGTTCCCTGTCGTTCCGACATATACTTGCTCGCACATGTCATTGTCATTTCCCTCACAGCTGATTTTATATATTATGTTAGCGCTATCCATTTTGTCCAGTTTACTCTTGGTGTTCGAAAATAATTGTTTCAATGTGTTTTTCGATGTGTGTGCAATTCTAAATTTTTCTTCGTTATATATACGTGCGTTTCTTATTCTTTCTGTGATCTTTGGTACATACGTCATTGATTTATATATTTTATTTGTTTCTTTTTGTTCCATCGTCTTTTTCTTTTTATAATTGTTCAAAAGATTTTTAATTAAGCGTTTGGGAAAATTATTTATTTCTAAAATATCCTTTATTCTTTTTTGGTTTTTAGTATGAAAAGTCTCATCGCTTATACTTAAAACTCTCTTTATCAGATTATTTGCAGTGTTAATTATCACATTTTTTGGTTGGCAAGAGTAGAAATTAATTATTCTACCAGAAGATGTTGGTTTCTGGTACCAATCTATTTTTATTTTATTTTTCCTTCTTATAACCAGGGTATCCAGGTACGGAAGTTTTCCCTCTGTTTCTTCTTCCATTGTAAATTTTATTTTGTAATGAAAGGAATTTAATTGATCCAGAATCTTTTTCATTGCACTTTTTTTAACAATACAAAAAATATCATCCACATATTTCGTCAATAATCTAGGTTTTTCTTCAAGATTTTTCATACAATTATCTAAAAGTTCTTCCATTACAATATCAGCGACAATAGGCGATGCCGGTGAACCCATTGGTAGGCCACTGTACTGTTTATAACAGTTGTCATTATATTTGAAATACCTGTTGTCCTTTATGCAGAATTTTAAGATTTCCAAGAACAGTTCCTTTGGTATATTTATGTGTTTCTTTATATCGTCCCATTTTTCCATAATAACTTTTATAGCGTAGTCTACCGGTATACTCGGAAAGAGTGATATTACATCGAAGGAAACTATTTTCTCGTCATCTAATATTGCACTATTGTTTACCTTATTCCTAAATTGCACTACCCTAATGTATTAGAATCTCTTTGTTTTTATGCAAAAATCTTTTTGTTTGTTCCACTATGCTCAGTATGTATCTGTCCCTTTTTGTCAGGCTAAGTTTGTTAATATGGCTTTCCAACATTGATGTGAACTTTGTTCTGGCTGTCTCTTGCTGCTCTTTGTTTTCTAACGTTTGGATACAGTCTTCCCCATCCGCAATCATTTTAAATAAAGGAAATTTATTTTTCTCGGTAGGGATCGTAAATTTTTCCCCTAATGACAAGAGCCATTGAGTCTCGTTTGGTATGTTCGTGTCTGTTTTGTTTACAAACCACCCGTTATTGTAAATAATATTTAGCTCCTCTCTCTGCTTTTTCTTTAGCTTTTCAAACTTTTTTCTATGTTTTTCCTTAATCAGTTTGTTGTTTTTGTCCATCAATATCTTTTCGCTGTTCCATAATTGCTCTTGTTCATTATTTGTCAAGTGTTTATTTATTTTTACCTCTAGTTCGGTTAGATCCTTTGCAATCCATTTTGCCATTTCGTGTTTATGTCTTATTAGGAGGTTTAATACTTTTTTGTGAAAATTCTCTAAAGTGGTGTTTAAGGCGCTATTAATTTTCTTGGGAATTTTTTGGTTGCGTTCGAAGATACTGGATACATTTTTTGTTGAATTTTGTAAAAAATTGGGTACAATACCTGTATTCCTACATTTTTTTTTTATTTTAGGACATAAGTACTTCCCTAAAATGAATAATCGTATTCATAAAAGATTGAAAAGAAATACAGTCACATCAGAAACTAAAATTGAAATATTAAATAGACTTGCAGATGGTGAAGGATCCACGGCTCTTGGTAAAGAATATTAATTAGGTGAATCCACTATAAGAGCAATACAAAAAGGTGCAAGTAGAATATATGAATCTAAAAATTGTGCAACACGCGAAAGTGGTAAAAGAGCATCATATTCTAGAAATATTTTAATGGAGAAAATGGAATGGAAACAAATCCCTATCGACGGAGATTTAATTTAATTAAGGCATAATTTAACAAATTCTATGTGAAATAAACTTTTAGATACATTTTGGAAAAACTAAAAAATTGTGGAATAAGCTTGACTGAAGTTTTGAAAATGTTTTCGATTTTAGACTAAATAAACAACGCTACTGCAGCAATTGCTCAAATAAAACAACATACAATAAATTCGTGCTGGAAAGCGGTCTGGCCTGAATGTGTCATTAATAGAAATGTAACCGGAAACACTTATACGTTATCATCAGAAATCATTGCGCTAGCACATCGAATCTGCGGAGAAGGATTAAACTCTTTCAGTGAAAATTGTCTTATTGAAATGATTGAGGACGAAACCGATAGTGATAGTGATGACATTGTTAATAACTTAACGGATTATGAAGACGGACAAGAAGAACCGGTATCTATGACCGGATAAAATATATGCAGGAATCCAGTTTTGCAGAAAACTGGAAAAGCATATAATTAAAATAGACAGCAACTCTCAAAGAAGGTTGAAATTCCAGAAAGAGCTGCGATCGTGTATATCTGGCTATCGTGAGGTTTACAAATAGCTGACCAAACGACCGTCGCACAGAGGAGTATTTTGCCAATCTAGCCGGACATTAGGCTAACAATTAATTTTAAGAAATGTAGAAATTTAAGTACGCAGCTCGACAGACAACAAAATTCTGCATCGTATAGTGAATTTTCAAGGCTTTTGCTTGAGATTTGTCTTTTTGGGACACTGTTAAAATCAGGAAAGTTGAGTAAATCGCATACGTTTTTATTGACTTTTAACGATTTTGAGAGGTTTGCAATATATTTTTTGGTGGCTAAACGAATAAAGATTTAGTATTGATTTTTTTCTGTGAATGGGTTTATTAAAAGCTACTTATGTTAATTTTTAGAATTTTTTTTAATTTTTAATCATAAAAAATTTCGTTCAAAATTAAAAAAGGTTTTTTTTGTAAAATAAAAAAGTGAAAAGCTTTTTAAGAGTGATCTCCATCGCGATCCTAAAAATGTTATATATCACTACAAAACTAACGTTAACGCGAGGAAAAAAATATCCAGGAAAAATTTAGAAGTGAATTAGGGCTAATAGTGGGTGTACCGAAAGCTGGATTTGGAAACACCAACGATGGTAACACTAGCAGAAGATTTTTTTCCAATCGTGAATTAGCTGCAGAAATAACTGGAATTAAGTTTGATTTCATATACCGAATCAAGGTTATTATTGAAGTAATATAAAGTGGTCACATTGCTTAGATACTGCAAAACTTTACTTTTCTCTATATGAGTGGCATCCTATGATACCTACAACGAACAAGATTTTAATACATGGTGCAATTGTTATGAATGAGGCATTGTTGCCTATTAGGCTGCTATCAGAAGAAGCAGCTGAGGCACGAAAAAAACATTTCCGGCTGAAGCACGAAACAAACATTTCCGGCTTTACAGGCAGAATGTTGCTAGAGAGTTTTCAAGGGTTCAGCGTAACATAGATATTATTCATAGGCTTTTGCTAAGCTCTGACCCACTCTTTACTAGACCCACTCCAAAAAAGGTCATTACCTTTTACGAAAGAAGTAATTTCCTTCATGCTTCCACCTGCACTTAACGCTGAAAAGGATTCAGATTCGCAAGAGGTCTTTGAAGAATCAGACGAAGAAGAAAAATGGCACTCATCATCATCTTAGTGCAAAGGAGAAGTCGTTTTAAATAAATTAATTGTTATAATTTTCAATAAAATTTATCGTTACAATCATAAATAAGTTATTACTATGAATAAATAAATTATTTTCCGATATATAAAATACTAAATATTAAGTAACAAACGACAAAAATATTTTTTTAATAATATTCTTAGGAGGCGGGGATTGGTTATGCTTTGGAAAGCTTAAAAATGAATATTTTTAGGAAATTGGCAAACAAATAAAAAAAATTTTTTTTCACAGGGACGTTTTGGGGGTGGGATTGAAGGAATACCTCCCCCTGCCTATAAAAATAAATGTTTATGGTTTTAAGAAGTATGTAATCTATTTCTTTAAATAATTGCATTATTTTTTTAAATAATTTTTTATTTCACCGCGCACAAAAGGGGGCGGGGCTAAAAATGCCATTTAAGAATGTCCTGAGTCCAACTTTAAGTTTTTGAACATTCTTTGACCTTAAAAGTTGTAATTGCTAAACAAAAGGACGGGAAAATAAAAAAAACTTGAATTTTTCAGAGGTAGGATTAGTTCTTCCAAGGGGAACTTTTTTCTCCTTGATCCGATTTTTCCTATTTTATAGCTTTGATAGCCTATGACCATAACAGATTTTTCTGCAAAGTTTCATTAACCTAGGGGTACATTTTTAGAGCCAATATAAGCTAAAAAAAGTAATGTCCGGCTAGATTGGCAAAATACCCCTATGTGCGTCGCACAGTGAGACAGCCCTATAGTAACCGAGGCAAAAAATGGTTTTTGGCGTGTCGTCCAATTTGGATGAAATTTTCACAGTATATTAACAGATATATGGGTAACTATTTCCTGAAACTTTAGCCTCATAACTTTATTACTTTTTGGTCTAGAACAAGTCAAAGTTGAGGTATGCCAACGCGCTTGAAATATGTTAGTTCAATATGTAATATTCAAAAGCTTATTAATAAAAAATACATAGTAAATATAACTTTAAAGTATTTTTTTAATTAATTCAGTTGTTTTAGAATGAGTAGATGAAAAAATAAATAAAAAAAATACAAAAAAAACAATTTTCTTAACAACAGAATTGTGGTGTAAAAATTGAACATTTTGCATTTTCAATGGACTAGGAAATATAGAGCAGCCCCTCGCCCTAGGTGCAGGCTTATATCAAATGAAAGATTGAAGTCTCAGCTTTCATTTGAAGTAAAGGACATATAGCAAAAGTTTGCAAAAGTCCTTTAAACATACAAAAAACTAAAAAAATACGAAACGCGCACATTTTGTCGCTATACGTATGTTAGCATGCAATAGCATGCAATAGCATGTTTACAACTTTTTACTTTTATTTATTTTTAATGTTTACAACTATTCACTTATTGTTTATTATTATTTTATTTACATTATTCATTTGATTGATAATTTTTTTGAAGGTCATTGACTTTGAGTTAGATAGTTGCATAATTTTTAATTTAAATTGATAGTGCAAGCTGTTGTTCTTATCTAAGTTGTGTTATGCTCACTTTCTAATGTGGTTAGTTTAATTGTTGTAGGCTATTCCATTCTCGTAAATATTCACATATTTCTGCGAATGAAGATGTAATGCATTATTTGCAAATATCATCGGATCCTTATATTAATTTATCTAGAAATTGAAAAAATTAGAATACCATGATGATGTTAAAAAATTATTGATAGAATGAAAAAAAAATTTTCTTTTTTATTGCATTTCAATGGGAGGTGGGCGTAATAGTGGGCGTGTTATTGTAATTTTTGTATGAAACATTTTAAACGATACAAGTTACAGTAATATCAAATTTGAAGGTTGTACCTAAAATATTTTAGAAAATATGGCACTTTTTATGTTGAGGTTGTATGGGTGGTGGGGGTAAAAGTGGGCGAATTTTCTTAATTTTTTGTTAACTGGAATTGTCTCAAAAATAACCTGTGCAAAATTTCAGAGCTCTACAATGATTCCTTGTATTTAATGCCGGCGTTGTCTCACTGTGCGTCGTCGCACTGACTACATGGCAACACAAAATAAAACAACTGTGGTAACCTCGAGTGACGAAAGCGATTACAAACCACTCGTCGCAAAAATATACGGGTTTTAAACTGCGACGATTAGCATTAAAGTATGTAAATTTTAAAAATTATCCATGTTAAAAAAAGAGAAATTAAGTTTTATTAAATTAATTCAGTATGTAATTTAATCACTTTCTTGATACTTCGAAGTGAGACTTTTTTTATGCGGCCCTATAATAACATAACCTATGGGGACACACTTGAAATTTAAATTAAGTATTTGTTAGAAAGGACTTATCCATACAGATCCCTTGTAAGTTATGACTGTCTGTCTAAAACGGTTGGAAAGTTTGGCCATATACACCAAATTACATCAACTATTGGGACACCTTTTAATTTCGAAAGGGTTAAATATTTATACTTGTTGTTAATAATAGACATTCTGTGTAACTTTCAAGTATTTGTCTATAGCGGTTTTAAAGATAGGGCCATATAAGTCAAATTACATCAACTAAGGGGATACGCTTTAATTTTCAAATTCAAATCAAATAATTGTTGTTATAAGGGACTTAGCAATACAGGTTATTTGAACATTTTATATGTCTGTCCAAAATTGTTGAAAAGTTTGGCCATATATGTACATCAACTACGGCGACACCCTTTATTTTCTAAATTAAAATTGTATACTTGCTGTTGTAGTGAACTTAGCAATACAGGTGCTTTGTAAATTTCAACTATCTGTCTACAAAGTTTCAAAAGTTTGGGCCATAAAGGTCAAATGACGTAACCTATGGGAACACCCTTTAATTTTTAAATTTAGTTTTTTATAAGTTTTTATTATTATGGTGATGTGCACTTTTTTAAAATTAAAAAAGTGCATAATAAACGAAAAAGACATGTGTGTTGTATGGGGGCGCCCTTTATTTTTTTTAAAATTGTGAAGTTTTTTTTTTAAGTGGGACCAATCTGTAAGAATATACTGAAAAATGCAATTTATTTGTAAACCAGTTGAAAAATGTATTTACCGCGAATATATCTACATACATAGTTGAGTTGCCACCCGTAGATTTTGAAGCATCAATCGCTCTAAGATTTGACTTAGAAGATGCGGAAAGGGCAATTGCTAGTGTAAGCCCTAAGAAGTCCTATGGTTTTGAAAAAAAAAATAACAAGTAACAAGATGATAATGGAAGGAGAAGGGAATATGTCTTTCATTACTGTGATACCTAAGCCAGGAAAAGATAACGCCAAGGTAAAATTATATAGAAGGTAGAATCAAATATCTCAATTTCCAATTCGCTTCCAAAGTTTCTATTTATAGGGAAAAATATCTTTTTGAAATTCAATTCAAAATATATAAGCTAACTATTAGTTACTTTAACTAAGTTTAATTATTAGTTACTCTTGCTTAATTTAGTTACACTTGCTTAAATTATTTTATTTTTCAAAATATGGTAGTACAAGAAGTAACCACTGACTACTTTTGACAAAATAAATTGGTTCTTAAAATCGTAGTGACAATATCATACCTTTCATTTATTTGTTTACTTTTCATTTAAATCCATTTTCTCTCGGATTATAATTTCAAAAGGTTTACCTAAATTAGAAAGTAATGAATGTCGAAGATTATTTAATTCACTGTCAGCAAATTTCTTGCGTATAGGAACAATTTTTGAGGCTTTCCAAACGTCAGGAAAGTAGGAATTATTCGAGCAGTTATTAAATATAATATGTAGTTAGAAATTGAAGTGCTATTAGCGGAAGTTTTTTTTTTTTTATTAAATAATTAGAAATATTATCTAAGCCGCTCGATTTTTTATTGTTTTTAGAATTTACATAAATCGCCACCTGCTCTAAGTTAACAAGGTCATTAGAATTTTGATTAAAGATGGAAATGATTGAGTAAATTCAGTAAATCAATAGATACAAATACTAAAACTTATAGGGTGTTCCTAAAGTTACGTGATATTTGCCTTTATGTCTTTATTTCTTGAGCTATAGGTGGCAACCACTTAAAATTTACAGGCAGTAATTTCATCTATGTTCGCGTTATAAGCAAGTATACAATATTAAACCTAAAAATTAAAGGGTGTTCCGATAGTGACGTGATTTGCATGTATGTATATGGCCTAAGTTTTGAACGATAATAGGTAGACTCATGAAGTTTTTACAGGAGGTGTATTACTATGGCCACTATAACAAATAGTAAAAATTAAAGGGTGTGCCGACAGTGACGTGATTTGCATAAATATTGAATAATTTTTTAACCATAATAGATAGACTCTTGAAATTTTTACAAATGGTGTATTACTATGCCCCTATAAAAACAATAAAAATTTTGTAAGGTTTTCCGACAGTGACGTCTTTTGCATGTATAACGACATATTTTTGAACCGTAATAAGTAGACTCTTCCAATTTGTATAGAAAATGTGTTGCCATGGCCGTTATGACAATTACTAAAAATTAAAGGGTGTTTTGACAGTGACATGTTTTTCACGTATAGTAACTTATTTTTTTTAGTAATAGGTAGACTCTTGATATTTTCATAGAAAGAGATTTGCCATGGCCGCCATAGCAAATAACAAAATTAAAGGATGTTCCGACAGAGACATGATTTGTACGTAAATAGCCTTATTTTTTGAACCGTGATAGGTAGACTCTTTAAATGTTTACAGTAGATGTTGTACTTCGGCCGCTCTAACAACTACTAATATCTAAAGGGTGTTCCATCAGTGACATGTTTTTCACATATATTTTTTTATTTTTTGAACCGCAATAGGTAGGCGCATGTTTATTTTTATAGATAATGTATTACCATGGCCGCTATAACAAAAATTGCTAAAAATTAAAGGGTGTTCCAACAGTGATGCAATTATGACTTTAATTTTAAAATTAAAGGGTGACTCAAAAGACATGAAAAAATTAACAACTTGAATTTTTAAAGTTGTACTAAACATAGTACAGAACCCTACGTGTGTGAGTCTAACTCGCAATTGACTAATTTATTTATTCCGTTTTTGTTATTAATTTTTGTTTTATTGACAGTCTTGAAATGTCTCATAAGCAGTGTTCAAATGGCCCAGATGCTTTTGGTTATGTTTGAGGTGAGCTCACATTTGTGTCACAACCCAGAAACATTACCCCTAAATTAAAAGAAATATTTGTTTATGAATTGATTTATAAAATATATTATAAATCAATAAATAAATAAATAAATAAATAAATAAATAAATAAATAAATAAATATATGTACATATTTTTTATATTTAAAAGTGAGTCATCAAGATAAACTTTGAGATCCTCATGTATTTTGTTTAAAATGCGTAAGGAACCTAATCAAATGGTTTTCTGGAGATAGACCTTCAATGCCCTTTGATATCCCGGTAAGTTGAAGAGAAGAGTCAACCCCACTATTACTAGAAAAGGATTTAATAAAAATAAATAACACTCTGTTGTATATTTTAATAAGTCATCAGTAGATCGCCTTCTTCCGTATAGTAGCAATTTTCCAGTGCCAATATCACGATTTAGTTAGGGATTTTTACCTAAGCAAATCAAAGTCTGAATTACTTGCATCTCGGTTAAGCCAATGGAAATGGTTGGCCGCTGATGCAAGAATATCTGTTTATCGAAATAGACGAAAAGTCATTGAAGCTTTCTTTGCAATGAAAGACTATTTATTGTTTCGACATTTAGGAGCTTATAAATTTTATAAATATAAAACAGTCCAGATGACTGGAGGCTTTATTACATAATGGCAATATTTGACAGTCCACTCCTGTAGCCCATTCGGTACATATAAAAGAGACTTACGAGAACATGAAAACAGTATTAGAAAGAATAACTACGAAAAATATAAGTGGCATATATGTGGCGATTTGAAAGTTGTGGCTATTCTCTTAGAATTTTGTTGCTTCCTATGCGAATGGGATCTGTGCTAGGGATTTACATTACAAAAAAAGCAACATTCAGACGAATTGATAACCTCCTTCTTTTTTTGAAGTCGGTTAAAAAAGAGACTGGCCAGTTAGACAAAATTTCACACCAGGATCGAAAAATGTAAAAATGTGAAAAATGTCTTTGCACATAAAATTAGGATTGATGAAAAATTTCGTCAAAGCGCTGAATGAAAACGATATCGGTTTTTTACATCTCCGTCAACAATTTCTTCAATTAAGTGATGCAAAGGTCAAAGAAGGGATATTTGTGGGTCCACAAATCCGTAGAATATTTAATGGCAATGATTTTGAAAAAATTTAAGGAATTTAGTAAAAACCTTTGAAAAATTACAAAGCAAACAATTACAAGGAATTGGCTGAAAACCTTTTAGAGTCGTTCAAGGAAATGGGTTGTAATATGTCACCTTAAATTCACTTTCTCCACTAACACATTGTTTTTTCCCTTCAAATTGTGGTTCAGTGAGTGATGAACATGGAGAGCAGTTTCATCAGGACATCTCATCAATGGAAAAACGCTACAAATTAAAGTGGACACCATTTATGTTGGCGGATTATTGCTCAACAACTCTCAGAGATTGCTCTGGTGTTCATTGTAACAGACCTTTAAAAAAACGTAAGCAAATTCAATTTAAAGTTATTAAAACCATATTGTTTTTATTTTGTCGTTAAATATCAATTAAGATTTAATGTTTTAATACAGATCTATAAATCTAGCGCTATTTTTATATGGAAAACTAAACGTAAAATGGTTGTCAAAATTATTTATATGTTCCCTGGATTTATGTTAATTGTAATTTAATGTAACTTAATAACGTTTATTTCCAAAACAATTACAATTCTGTTTTTGGCGTTGATAAGTGCGGACGCGATTTATTTTAGCTCGCATTAACAAAAAACAAAACATACAGTGTGTGAATAATTTCAAACAAAAACAAAAAAAAAACAAACCTGTTTTAATACAACAACAAAGTTGTCTGTAATTTTTTTTATTTCTTTCTTTCTCTTTATTTTTTACAACGGCATATTGAATTGCTACTTTAAAAATAAAACAAAAACAATAAAGGCTAATGAGCCTCTTTAATTTAAGCAACAAAAATGTTGACAATGTCGAATTAAATAAAAACAAAAAAACAGAAAATAATTTGTGTGTAAATTCCACGCAAGTTATACGTGCCCAATCTTGTTCGTCGCTTTTGCTAAGCGATGACAATAATATAACTACAAACAAGTCGCCTTCTGAACACAGTGTTACCAACAGTAATATGGATAGTGCAGAAAAACCTAAGACGCAAGTGGGAATGGACAGATATATAACTGTATTGAAAAGAGGTCGAAGCCCTAAATCTTCACAGATTGCACCAATGTCGAAAGTACTTAAAGATAAGGAGGCTAACGGAATAAGTTCCCAAAATCGTTTTGCTATTTTAGATAGCGAAACAAGTGAGCAAAAAACGGCACCGAAGTCGTTTAAACCACCACCAATTTTTTTAAGGGAAAAAAATTCGAATGAATTAATAAATAAGTTAATTTCAGTTATCGGGGAAAATTCATTCTATGTAATTCCAATCAAGCGTGGTAACATTGATGAAACTAAAATTAATTTTATAGACGAAAGTAGTTATCGTAAAGCAGTAAAGGAATTTGAAAGCTGCAATAAGAACTTTTATACCTATCAGCTGAAGAGTAGCAAAGGCCTACAGGTAGTCATCAAAGGTGTTGACTCATATGTTAATCCAGTGGAAATAAAAGCTGGTCTCCAAAAAGCAGGATTTAAGGTGAAAAGCGTTGACAATCTCAGAAATCGAGAGCGCGTCCCTCAACCTCTATTTCGCGTTGAACTGGAACCTGGGGATATTAGATTGAAGAAGAACGAAACGCATCCCATTTATAATCTAAAATATCTGTTACACCGCAGGATAAGTGTAGAGGAACCACATAAGCGGTCAGGACCCGTCCAGTGTTTAAATTGCCAAGAATATGGCCATACAAAGGCGTGCTGCAAGTTGCCTCCCGTTTGCGTTGTGTGTGGAGAGCTTCATTGTTCCGCCCAATGCGACAAACCAAAAGATGACTCGAAGGTTAAAAAATGTAGCAATTGCGGTGGAAATCACACCGCTAACTACAGAGGCTGTCCAGTTTTTTCTATGGTAAGGAAGTCAACACAGAAATTAAATACTCCTACTAGGCAGCCACAATACCAAGCAAATGCTCATTACCCTCAGTTAGCTCAACCCACAACCAAACATGTTTCATACGCGGATATGTTAAAATAAAATCATGTTTCAGCACACAAAGCGACACCTACAACCAATTCTACCCCAAATATGCATCCAGAAGCTAAAGAACAAACACCATCTGGTAACTACAATCGTCTCGAAGCAAGTATCGAGACATTAGTGCATTCGTTAAACAGTTTTATGAGCTCTATGAGCAGCATGATGCAAGAAATGGTTCGCATGCAATCTATGATGTTGCAGGCGGTACTTAACAAACCATGAACTGTTTAAAAATATGTTTCTGGAACGCAAACGGCTTACGCCAACACAAAAATGAACTCGAGTACTTCTTGAAGAACCAACAAATTGATGTCATGATGGTTTCAGAGACGCATTTAACAACAAATAGCTTTTTTAAAATCAATGGCTATATATTATATGACACTAAAGACCCCCGTGGCAGAGCATGTGGTGGTTCAGCAATACTAATAAGGACTCGAATTAAACATAATTTACTGTGTGACTTTTGTGAGGACTACCTTCAAGCAACAAACATCTGTATTGAAGAATATCATCAAAACTTTGTTAGTTCTTCGATTTATTCACCTCCTAGATTTCAAATATCAGACAGTCAATATATCGACTTTTACAAATCACTAGGTCCCTGTTTCATAGCATCAGGCGACTACAACGCTAAACATACGTTTTGGGGATCACGCCTAATAACTCCAAAAGGTCGTGTTTTGTTTGATACAATTTCAAAAATGCGTCTGAATGTGATATCAAGTGGACAACCCACCTATTGGCCTACTGATCGACAAAAAATACCTGATGTTATTGATTTTGGCGTGACTAAAGGTATTTCGAGAGAAATGATTAAGGTTGAAGCGTCACTCGAATTATCCTCAGATCATTCACCCACTATTGTCTATATATGGAATCAGCAAAATATCGTGTCGCCAACAACTTGCACAAGCATTAATTCGTTGAAATATAGAAAGTATCTCAGTACTCATTGTTCGGAAAACATACCGCTAAGAATAACAGAAGATGTGGACCAGAGTCTAATTTATTTTGATCAAAACCTTAAATCAGCTGCCCAACATGCGACAGAAACCAGACAACTAGCTAGATACAATCAAATTTATTTTGTAGATGTCGAGCGGCTCTTGGCTGAAAAAAGAAAAATTAGAAGAGAGTGGCAAGCACACAGATCTCCTCAAACCAAATCTAGACTTAAAGATTGCACGAAACGGCTAAGACAACTGGTAGAATCTGGAAGAGTAGCATCTCTGAAAAATTACTTGGAAGACCTCGACGCAACTGCACAATCAGATTATTCATTATGGCGTGCTTGTAGGAACCTTAAAAGACCGGTCGTACGTAAGCCTCCCTTGCGAACTTCTTGTGGAAACTGGGCAAGAAATGATACCGAAAAAGGCAATTTGTTTGTTGGACATTTGAAGAAGGTTTTCACCCCAAATGTATGTACTGATATAGCTGAGTTGCCATCAGTAGAGACTAGTGCCGTAGTACCCCTAAGATTTGAATTTAGCGATATTGAAAGGGCAATAGCGGATTTAAACACCAAAAAAGCCCCTGGCGTTGATAAAACAAGTAACAAGATGTTAGTTGAGTTGCCCCGTATAGGTCGCAGAATTATTCTGTTTGTTGTTAATGCCATCTTACGTCTTGAGTACTTTCCCACAGAGTGGAAGGTCTCTTTGATAACAATGATTCCTAAACCAGGAAAATACCACACAAAAGTAGAATCATACAGACCTATAAGCCTTTTATCAAACGTGTCAAAGTTATTTGAGAGAATATTAATAACTAAGCTGAATCCAATTCTTAGCGCGAAAGGATGCATTCCGAACCATCAATTCGGCTTCAGAAAACAACATAGTACGATCCAACAAACACACAGATTAGTAAATGTAATTAAAACGACCTTTGAAGAAAAAAAATACTGTTCTGCGCTCTTTATCGACGTTTCTCAAGCATTCGATAAGGTTTGGCATGAAGGCCTAATATTTAAGCTAAAGCTGAACTTGCCTGAAAACTTGTATAAGCTTTTAAAAGATTATTTAACGAATCGCAAGTTTTTATTAAAAGAAGGTGACTTTTTAAGCTCGCCACAGCTCATTAAAGCCGGAGTTCCCCAAGGTAGTATTTTGGGACCAATTTTATATTTACTGTACACATCGGATATGCCAATTAGCACCCTAGTCCACACATCAACTTTTGCAGATGACACAGCTTTCTTAAGTATTCATGAAAGTGCCCAAGAAGCATCACAAATTTTACAAGACCACATACTCAATTTGGAAAAATGGCTAGAAAATTGGAGAATAAAAGTGAATGAACAAAAATGCACTCACATAACTTTCACACTGCGTAGGGACTCATGCCCTCCTATTCGCATAAATAACCAAATGATACCACAGCTTTCAGACGTTAAATACCTGGGTATACATCTTGACCGTCGCCTTACTTGGAAAAGCCACATTGACTTCAAGTTAACACAAATGAAACTAAAAGTAGTACAACTAAATTGGCTTATTGGCAGAAACTCCACCCTGAGCTTAGATTGTAAACTGCTACTGTACTTGTCGGTCCTCAAACCAATTTGGTGCTATGGGATTCAGTTATGGGGCACTGCCTCAGCTAGCAATGTAGAAAAAATTCAAAGGCGCCAAAATAAGATTTTACGTATTATTACATCTGCTCCCTGGTATATAAAAAATTCAAACATACACAAAGACCTAAACATGCTATCAGTTAAAGCAGAAATAGCGAAACATGCAGTCACATATCTAAAGAGGCTTGAATCTCATCCAAACCCTTTGGCGCGTAACATGCTGAATGAACCTGGTTATATTCGACTAAAAAGAAGAGATACTGCTTTTCTTGGCCGTACATTAGAGGGATGACCCGCAAATGATTTCAAAATCCGTGAAACAAACATTATTTTTGTCTAGCACTGGCTGGACTCAAAAAGAATATTTTATTTTAGACTTAAGATACGAGTAATTATTGTTAGTTCAAAAATATTGAAGATACAATAAATAAATTATGACCATTGAGAAAGTCGACAAACAATCGACGAAACGTTGGGTAAATATTGTAATTAAATTGTTTTAATTACTATGAAAACTGTAGGCCCAATTAGCTGAAAATTTAAGAAAATCCTTTAAATCAACATTAATTATTGGCCAACTAAAAACATCACGTAAACGTAATCAAATTTTTTGTGTATATAAATCGGTTTTAGCCGTTATTTTGTGTGTGAAAAAAAATGTAATTTTGTTGGCCAGGGTAATTAATACTCACGGATATTTAGAGAAACAGATTTTTCAATAAAAATAATAATAGCATAGCTTATAGCATTTGAACTTTTCTATTTAATTAAATTGAATAACACATAAACACATTTTTACTGCTTTCTATTATCTGTCAACATGATTTTTCTAAAAGTATTTGCTAGCAACATCACTGCCTACGGGGCCCTTTCAATAGTCTGTTATCTGTACCTCGTTAACCGTAATATGTAGAAACGTACAAAATGCAAAGAAATTGTAACATTGGGGAAGCTATGGCAGAAAATAAAATATCTATATGTATAATAGTAAATAGTAACTCATTTCCGTCTGTCTGTACGTCTGTCTGCCTGTAGGTCTGTCTGCTTTACTTTTGCGTTCGCATCACGTAAAAACTACCAGATGAATTTTAACAAAATTTTGTGAGGAAGTACCTTAGCATCCTGATTCCAATATAGGATACATTTTTTTGTTAAAATATCTCATTTCCAAGAGAAAGTGGAGAAAAAGCGGAGAAAGTACACAATTTCTGGTTTAAATGTACTGAAATATTCGGTTTAAAACTGGGATATTTTAAACACCGTTGCGCACCTTTTATTTTTGAAAGTCGGAATATTTTAAACGAAATTGCGCAACAGATGGCGCCAGTTGAATTAAACTTGTATTTTTACTTAGTGGAATTACATTGTTATTAAAATATTTTAAACACCTCTTACAGAGCTTTACAATAATTTTTAGAATTTTAGAATTTTTTATAAATTTTAGAATTTTATCTAGGGATGGGTATCTTTATATAAAGTAAATACAGAAACCATAACTGAATCACTATAAAAGTAAGTGTTACAATTAGTTTGGAATACTTTCAAAGCAAAATCGATCGAATTATCGTCAGGACGCCCACGATATGGCGGACACACCCAGTAATATAATAAAGTTAAAAATACAAGGAGATATCACCCATATGAAAATGTGTTTTGTATACATAATAAATCTTAAAGGCATAACTTTAATAAATAACAGTAATTTATATTCACAGTTGCAAGATAAATTAATACAAAATTCAAAATTCAAAAATTCTACAAAAAATCCAAATGACAGCATAAATTAAAGTATTTTAGCCAATTTCTAAAGTTTTAAAGCAATTGTCATAGATAAAAGAGAACAAAAAATAACTTTATAATTGTCTTAAATTGCCAGTTAGTTTAGCTATTGACTATATAATCTTTATTATAATTTTTATTTTAAAATATTTAGGTTGTTTTAGAAAAAAAAATATATATATATATATAAATATGTTGCTTTATTACATTAAGAAAAGTATTATTTTCGTCACTTAGGTTCCACTTTTGCTAATATTTCGACAAATCCTTCCGATTTTTTTGTATATTGAAAAATAACTTTATAATATCCACTTCGCAATTTCGATGGCATATTCTCATTGGAAAAATTGCAGTTATTCAGAGAAACCATCCGTTTTGAAAGAGGTGGTACGAATTTGTCCTCTATTTCTGGTACATTTTTCGCACAATTTTGAAGACTATCCATGAACAAATCTTTGTAAAAGGTATTTAGATATGTTGAAAACTTCATTTCGGGTATATGAAAAGGAGTTTTTACAAACTCTGAACCCAGCCAGCTATAATATACTGTTGCACTAATATGATTATCATCCGTCCTCTTTAAAATCCATAAAACCGTTAAGAGCAAAGACACCGCGACGAAGGCGTGTCACGTAAAGTTCAATGTATATTTTATCAGGCGTTTTGTTGTCCACGTCCACCGAGATTAAATCGAACGTCCAGTCAGGCTAAAAAATATAACATTTATTAAATACAAAAGTAAAATGTTCTTTTCTACTTTACCTCACATGTAATGAAGACTTTGGGTGTAAGTCCAGCAACTAAAAGAAACCACAATTTTAGAAAGTTAATCATTTCGTATGTTTTCACAATTTTCCGTTCGCTTCCAAAGTTTCTATTTATATGGAAAATATTTTTTGAAATTTAATACAAAACATTTAAATTAATTATTAGTTACTTTAACTAAATTTAATTATTAGTTACTCATGCTTAATTCAGCTGTTGAATACTGTGTTTATTAACAGATTTTGATGAGGATATTAAACACGATATTTCGGGTTAATGATAATTAAAGGTTGTAAAAGCTTAAACATAACAAATGTAAAAATTTTAGCTAAATATTGATTAAATCGGCCAAGTACGAGTTTGACAATACACAACTTTAACTTTACATTAACGGTGCCACAAATACGGTGGCATTATCCAAATTGGTTCTTAGGTCGTTAACTTTGATTCTTTACCAACACTTTTTATTTCCGATTGTTGGCAATCTCGAATATCAATAAAAACACAATCTAATATGATTCATCTTAAGGTCCATTTCGGACGGCTCTGGATATTGTAATAATACCTATCAACTTATTATATCTTTATTATAAGGAGTGATCCATTTCGAGGTTCCCTACTTTTTTAAAGAAAAAAGCACAGAAAATTCAAATTTAATGGAGAAGGTTTATTATCATTATCAATGCCAAGAATATTCTTTGGCATTTATTTTTTGAAGATTATGTCTATCAAATGTTGGCCGTTGCTACGTCGTAGATGGTCCATCCGTTGAGTCCAATTTTCGAAGACTCGTTCGAGCATTTCAACTGGTAACTGGCGAATGACACGCGTGATGCTTTCCTCCAACGCTTGAATCGAAGCGGGGTTGTCTAAATAAACTTTAGACTTTATATATTCCCATTTACATATCTAACGATGTGATATCACACGATATTGGTGGCCAATCGACCGGCCCAAAATGTGAAATTATATGCTCACCGAAATGTTCTCTCAATAAGTCCAACTAAATGTCGCCGAGATCACGAGCTTCAATTTCAGGCATCAAATAATCGGTTATCGTTTCACGATAACGATCGCCATTGACGGTTACGTTCGCACCGGCCTCATTTTTAAATAAATATGGGCCGATGATTCCACTGGCCTACAAACTACACCAAACCGTTGTTTTTTCTGGATGAAGTGGCAGCTCTTGAATCTCTTCAGGTTGCTCTTCGTCCCAAATGCTGCAATTTTGTTTGTTTACATAACCATTGAGCCAGAAGTGGGCCTCATCGCTAAACAAAATTTGCCTCGAAAACATCGGATCTTCCTGGAACTTTTCAAGAGCCCATAGAGCGAAGCGATTCAGGCGTAAGTCTTTCCGTTATGAAATGCCAAACAATACTAAACAAAAATAACATAACAACGTCACACGACTTACACGTGATCTCTTAAAAAAAGGCTATTGAAAAAAGTACCTCGAAATGGATCACCCTTTATTTGCCACGAAAATACTTTTCAGAAACTATTAACATTTTATTATTTTTATTAATAAATTATTTATACTCAAAATAGAGCAGAGGTTATTTCTTCCTATATATATATATGGAGGCAAAAACATCGCTCAACGTACAAGGAAAATCGTATTTTAGGGATCAAAATAAGAAACTTTGCCCAGGGACCCATACCTCCAAAATTAATTTTTATGTCCCGGAATTTGACCCGAAGGGCCAAATTTTGAATCCCACTTTGACCCATTTAGAGTGCCCCTATGGAGTCCAAATGTATGACGGACCCCCACTAACTTTGGAGGGCCGACCCACCCATGCCAGTGGCACACCCCGTGGAACCACCCCTGGGTAGTACGCCATAAAAACATTTAAAAAATCACCATTTTTGGCATTTTACAAGAAAACATCAGCGAAATAGCTATGTTTTTTTTTCTTTTTGGAGTTTATTTTTTAGAAATTTATTTATTTTGTTTTGTTTACAAATTTATTTATTTATTCGCTCAACTTATGGCCAACATAATCGGCCTACTGAGCGTACTATTCGCAACACCATCACCCATTTTAATACCCAGCGTTCATTATTGGATAACATTCGACTGAATAGACCACGTCCAGCACGCTGTGAAAAAAATATAGCGGTCGTAGCTGAGACTGTACACGAAGACCGTGGAGTATCGATTCGGCTCCGTTCGCAGCAACTCGGACTGACGTATGGAACGACTTGGCGCATTTTACGTCCAGATCTTAAATTTTTTTAAGCTCAAAAAAAATTATTTAACGAATCGCAAGTTTATACTAAAAGAAGGTGATTTTTAAAGCTCGCCACAGCTCTTTGAAGCCGGAGTTTCCCAAGATATGCCAATTAGCAACCGAGTCCACACACATCAAGATTTGCTGTGTCATCAGCTTCTTGATGTAAGCGCCCAAGAAGCATTACAGCATTTAAAAGACCACATAAACAATTTGGAAAAATCGTTTAAGAAATGGAGAATAAAGATAAATGAACAAAAATGCACTCATATAACTTTTACATTGCGTACTGAATCATGCCTCCCTATTAGCATAAATATACAAATAATACCTCAGCTTGCAGACGTGAAATATCTCGGTACACATCTTAACCGGTGCCTTACTTGGAAACGCCACATAGAATCAAAGTTAACACAAATGAAGCTAAAAGCCGTTCAACTAAACTGGCTTATTGGTAGAAACTCTACTCTCAGTTTAGATTGCAAACTTCTTCTGTATAAGTCGATCCTTAAATCAACTTGGTTGTATAGGATTCAATTAAGGGGCACTGCCTCCGCTAGCACTGCCTCCGCTAGAAAAAATCCAAAGGCGCCAAAATAAGATTCTACGAATGATCATAGTTGTCGCTGGCATATAAAATACTTGAACATCCACAAAGATCTAAACGTGCCATCAGGTAAAGCAGAAATAGCGAAATATGCAGTAACGTATTTAAAAAAGTTTGAAACTATCCGAATCCGCTGGCCAGTAACAGTACTAAATGAACCTGGTTACATTCCATTAAGAAGATGGGACATTGATTCTCTCGTCCTAACATCAATGGGATGACCCGTAAGTGATAGTATCAGCAGTGAAACATCCAATTTTTTTGATTTAGCACTGGCTGGACTTAACACATATATTTTTTATTTTAGACTTAAGATTCGAGTAATTATTGTTAGTTTAAATATATTGAAGATACAATAAATAAAATATAAAAAAAGTTATGTGTACAGTATAGTTGAAATACATAATATTTGAACTATACTGCACTATACACTTATTTTTCGATTATCTAGAGGAAAAACAAAATATGAGATGCAGAAAAATGTTATTTATAAAATGTAAACCGGCCAGGACCCTTGCATTTAAGTGGTATAAATTGTCTGAAAAAGCTGTAAAACAGATGTTTGACGTTTTCTGCCAACAAAACTTAAACTGAAAGGTCTTCGCACTTTAATTACAAAAACTTGTCTTTATTCCCGTTAAAGAAAAAATTGTTTGTTTTGCTTTTTCTTTAATTTAGGGGGAAAATCGAAGCAGACTACTTCCATCCTGGGTCCCTTTTCGACCCCCTTCCGTCCTCTCTGATTACAGGCAACCGAAATATAATTTACGGCAACCTAATTTCATTGAGTCATGTGCTTCAACCAGCCTTTAAGCTTTCAGACTTTCGACTGCTAACTGTCGGCCTTCTTTTTCATCACGCAGACTCTAGTGATTGCTAGCATTTGTTCAAGGCTCAGGTTAACAATTAACAAGCTTTTACCAGTGGTCCTGAGTCTTATGCTAGCCAGTGCTGGACATTCACACACAATGTGCGCTGCCGTCTCAGTCTCTTCCAGGCACAGTCTGCATGTATCATCTTCTTCGATTTTCATCTTGGCTACATGATACTTGAAATTTCCATGACCTGTCATCAACGCAGTTATCCAGCTTAAGGTACTTTTTTATACCTGCGCACCTTACTGGCATTCCTGGTTATGGGCTCTTTGAGCACCGTTTGATTAACTTTTATGTTGTTCAGTTCAATTTATACCTTTTTAGAAATTTATTTATTTTACCATTAATGGACCAACAAGTGACTATGGTTTAAAATAGCAACCTTGTTAGACTCAGATCTATTGCTTTCTAAATATTTGCAATTAACCAACTAACGCCTATTAACAATCAAGATTTAGAATTGTCGAAAAATGAAAGTTTCGTAAAATAAAAAAAACTTTAAAATGAATTAAAAACAACACACAAAAACTAATTGATTAATCGAATGCTTTTATTCGATTATTTGATCATATAATATGTTTAGTTTTTATCGAAGTGATTTACGCTTATTCACTTATTAAATCAAAATGTTCTGTCGTATGTTGAAGAGTAGCTCCAAACTCCAAATTAATTCGGATTTAGGACTATAATTAAAAAAATTCAACCAACATCGAAAATAGTTGTACGTATAGATGATATTGTTACGTATACGCCGTCGTGGTCAATATTTTGAGATAGCGGCCAAAACTCCTTTTGGTTTTTGTTCTCCGATTTTAAAGTTATTAGACTCATATGAAAGTAGACAGTAGTAAACCTCGGGAGCCAAAAAATTAGAACTCTATTTCAACTATTTCACTGAGAACAGGGTGGTTCAAAATGGGCTTTTTCAGAATTTAGTAAATTTATGATATTTTTAGTTAATTTTTAAAGTTTAAATGATCATAACTTTTTTCAAGATTTTTGGACGAAATAAATTTTGTGTTGTAACTTAACTTATTTCCTATTACTGGTAAAAAAAATTGAAGCTCTACTGTTTTCAGAACAATTTAAATATTTTTTTTAAAAAAGGTCAAATTTATCGGAAATTTCCTACTTCATAGAGCACAACTCCTGTGAGTCAAGCTGAGTCAAAACACAAATTTACTATTTTGTAGTCTCAACTCTCCCCTACATTCCTATTTATACATGTCCATGCATCGGGACTGCACTTTTTGAGCTACAGCAATTTTTCTGACCCAAGGTTAGATATTCGGTACAAATGCACGTCATATTTTTTGAGAAGTTATTTGTATGTGAAAATGGCTATTATGCATATATTTTGATGAAATTTTGTACAAAAGTTCTTATTGACCCAAAAAATAATTCTGTTCTGAAATTAGGAGCAGTTGGCACATATTTGGACCTAGTCCACATAGAAGGGTGAATCAAAATTTTGACAAAAATGACAATAGTACTCTCAAATTATGTGGTATCTGGCAATTCATTTGGAAAAGGTAAAAAATGATTTTATTGCCATCTAATATTACATAACTTAAATACCTGAAAATTGCAAATAAATTTAAAACCAATGGAAATAACTGGTAAAACCAAGTAACTGTTATATTATGTTTCAAAGAGGTAAAAAAGATCATGTTGAAACTTCGCGCAATAGTATATTAATCCATGCATTTATTTTTTTCTTCATTATTGTTTAAACAATGGCTAAATTCAGTTATAGTGTTCTATCTGATTTATATTTTGAACGGAAAGATGAAAACGACATTATTTTACATATAATGAATAATCCATTCTTCAAAATATGCGACAAACAAGAAATTAAAATTCATAACTTAAAAATAAAAAACTTTTTAAATACTTTAAGAAAACGGTACAATCAATGTTCCAGAAACAAGAAATTGTTTTACTCACGCAACCAAGAATGGCTAAGAAATAAACTTATTTTTAAAAAGGTGGTCGACCAGCAAAGCCAATTTATAATTGTAGTGAAAGATCACGAAGCTTAATCATATCAATGAAGAAGTTTCTTGTAGCATCATAAAGGATTCATTTCTGCATCAAATTCAACCATCGAAAACTAAAAAGAGTAAAATTGCTTTCATTGAAAAAATAGTGGAAGCAAGCCCCAGACGCACAAAAAGGATTTTAGAAAGTATGCCGACACCAACTTAAGAAAATAAATTTACTCCAGAACCAATGAAAAAAATTGTGGAATTTTTCCATCATATCGATATATAGTTTCTGCCAAAAAAGATTGCTTACCTTCACCAACTGCTATTAGTGTAACTTCAAGTTCAGCAGAAATAAAATTGCAGGATCTTCTTGAACACACTGCAGAACGATTATTAAAGACATATAATGCTGACTATTTCAAGAAGTTTAAAAATTGCAGCATGACTTTAATTTCTAAATGGGGATGTGATAGGTCCTCTGGCCAGAAACAATACAAACAATGTAATGCGGAAAATTCATCAGATGCCAATTTATTCATGATTTCTTTCGTTCCATTACGTTTAACAAAAACTTATATTGGTTCAGAGCCGTCAACTAGTAGAGCTGCAGAGATAGATGTATGGAAGAATGAAATTCCCTCGTCAACAAAATTTTGTAGACCAATAAAGTTTGCTTACAAAAAAGAAACTAAAGATGTCATAACTGAAGAAGTTGGCAAAATAAGAGATGAAATTAAAGAACTTCAACCAGTGATATTTGAATTTAATGACCAATGCATCGAAGTTAACTTTAAAATGTCACTTACAATGATTGATGGAAAAGTTGAACAAGCTTTAACCGAAACAAAGTCTTCGTCAAGCTGCACCATATGCCAAAAAAACATCAAGTCAATTGAGGCAACCACCAACACAAGACGATGGGTTTAATGAAGCATATGAATTTGGAATGTCATCTCTTCATGCTAGAATTCGTTTTATGGAGCATATTCTTAAATTGGGATACGATTTGGAATTTGGCCCCTTAGGCGAAACAGTGAGAAACAACAAAGAAAATTTGGGAAAAAGAAAGCAAAATAAAAAGATATTCAAGAAAAATACCGTGAGATAGTCCTTATAATTGACCAGCCAAAGCAAGGAGAAGGAAATTCTAATGATGGAAACACAGCAAGGAGATTTTTTTCCGATCCAGAAACTGCAGCTTCTATAACTGGAGTAGATTATGATTTAATACGACGATTCCAAATCATATTAGAAGTTATAGCATGTAGCAAAAAGATAGATGCAAACAAATTTGGTCAGTATGCTAATGAGACAGCAACCCTTTATAACCAAAAATATTCTTGGAGACATATGCCAACCACAGTTCACAAAATTTTGTTCCATGGGGAACAAATAATTCAGCACAATATGCTTCCAATTGGAGATCTCTCAGAAGAAGCGCAAGAAAAAAGGAACAAAGACTACAGATTCTTTCGCGAGCACAATACAAGAAAAATTTCCAGATATTGTACTAATGAAGATCTTATTAATATTTTGTTGTGCACATCAGACCCATATATGTCCAGTATTCGACAAAAATGGAAATCAACCTCATTAGAGTTAGATGAAGAAGCTAAACAACTACTGCAAAATGAAAATCAAAGCTATTTGAAAGAAATTATTACTAATATTGTTTAATTAATACTAGTTTAAAGATTATAATTTGTTTCTAATTTTAGTATAAATTATTATTAATACATTTAAATAAAATATATGTGCACTTTAAATCAATAGTAAAAAAAAATTTTATCGATATTGTGTTCTGTATATAATATATCCAAATGGTATTGATATTGTTGGGAATTTCAGTGTTATTTTTCAGTTTAATCCTCACAAGAATTAGCTTTCTTCCAAAAAAACCAACCTTTGGCCCCTGTGAATATTGAGACTCAATAAATGTCAGGGGCCAAATGTTGGCATTTTCTGACCAAAATTAAGTTTAGGAATAATAAATAAGTATTGGTTGTAAAATAAGATTGAAGAAAGTAAGAAATTATAAAAAAATACCTATTTAAAATGTCAAAATATTCAACTTTTACATGGAAACTCAACAAAAAATTAAAATGCATTTTTAACTCCACATTACTTACGTTCCTATCAGTCGATTTTTACGTTTGAACGCGCAAATTGAAGCTTAAAGTCCCTCCTATTGAACAAAACAAATTGCGTAAAAAAATAGCAATCCGGTCAAAAGTTATAGAGTTTTGACCGCTATCTCGCGAAATTGACCACTGTGCGTCGTTATATCATATAATTAAATCAATTATAAGTTATTGTATTGGATTTTGGTAAGTCTAGATTTTTATTTATTTTTATATTTAACATGATAAAATTTAAGAACAATTATTATTGATGTATTATATATAATTAATGTAAAAAAGCAATAATAAATTATATTCTAATCTAAATTATAGTTGCAAAAATAAAAAAACAATTTTATGTACGGTAGAGCACTCATAATCCATTAATTAACAGTGAAACACAGAACCGCAAAACATATTTTCCATTGTATAGGTATTTGATCATTACGCAACCGTTTCATATCATTCCAGGATACACCATGCTCATTTAACTCGTTCTCAATTTGCCGTCTTCAAGTATTTGTAGGTCTGTCATGTCTCCTTTGGGTTATATTCGACGGACTGTCTAATTATATATTTAACTGGCTTTCTCATTGTGTTTCCCAGCCAACCACGTGCTGTGCAAAACATATATACATAGAGTAGTGAACTAGAAAGAGACAGATGCCAGCAGTCACAATATTGTTAAACTTGTTTTTGTGCGGTCTTTTTTATGAGGTCCTCTTTTATTCCATTCTTTTTTTTTGTGCGGCATATGAATTCGAAAAATTAAAAGTTAGGACAATATGAACCGTGTTGGCATCACTTTTTGTACTATCATTATCATTTGTACTTATAATCATTAGGCATTCACAATGTTATTACATCGGGGGGTTAAAATTTAAGGCCGATGTAGAATGTGAAGCACACCTAAATGTCAAGTTTTTTTCTGCATTTAATTTGACATTTCTCAATTTCAGACGAACTCATTTTAAACCATGGAAAGATACATAATCGAGCAACGCCTTAAAATTATTCAGGCTTGGATAATCAATTTTCGAAGAAAATCATCTCCAGTGACGAGGCACATTTTCAGCTCAGTGGACTCGTCAATAAGCGGAATTGCGCATTTGGGCAAATGATAATTCAGGAGTGATTGTCGAAAAACCAATGCATCCATATAGAGTGACTGTTTGGTGCGGTTTATGGGCTGGCGGCATCATCGGGCCGTATTTTTTCCGAAATGAGGCCGGTCAGGCAGTTACTGTGAATGGTGTTCGCTATCGTCAGATGATAACAAACTTTTTATGGCCTGAATTGGAAGATATGTGGTTTTAACAGGACGGTGCCACTTGGCACACAGCTAACGACACAATGGTTCTTTTCCGCGACAAATTCAATGGCCGTGTTATCTCACGTCGCACATAGGGGTATTTTGCTAATCTAGCCGGACATTACTTTTTTTTTAGCTTATATTGGCTCTAAAATGTACTGAGTGCCCCTAGGTTAATGATTTGCAGAAAAATCTGTTATGGTCATAGGCTATCAATGCTATAAAATAGGTAAAATCGGATCAAGGAAAAAGAGTTCCCTTTGGAAGATCTAATCCTACCTCTGAAAAATGCAAGTTTTTTTTGATTTTCCCGTCATTTTGTTTAGCAATTACAACTTTTAAGGTCAAAGAATGTTCAAAAACTTAAAGTTGGACTCAAGAGATTCTTAAATGCCATTTTTAGCCTCGCCCCCTTTTGTGGGCGGTGAAATAAAAAAATTATTTGAAAAAATAATGCAATTATTAAAAGAAATAAATTACATACTTCTTAAAACCATAAAACTTTATTTTTATAGACAGGGGGAGCTATTCCTCCAATCGCATCGCCAAAACGTCCCTGTGAAAAAAAATTTTTTTTTATTTTTTTGCCCTTTTCCTAAAAATATTCATTTTTAAGCTTTCCAAAGCCTAACCAATCCCCGCCTCCCAAGAATATTATTAAAAAAATATTTTTGTAGTTTGTTACTTAATAGCATTTTATTTATCGGAAAATAATTAATTTATTCATAGTAATAACTTATTTATGATTGTAACGATACATTTTATTTAAAATTATAACATTTAATTTATTTAAAACGACTTCTCCTTTCAACTAAGATGATGATGAGTGCCATGGTTCTTCTTCGTCGGATTCTTCAAAGACCTCTTCAGAATCTAATCCTCTTCAGCGTTAAGTACAGGTAGAAGCATTAAAGAAATTGCTTCTTTCGTAAAAGGTAATGACCTTTTTTTGGAGTGGGTCTAGTAAAGAGTGGGTCAGAACTTAGCAAAAGCCTATGAATAATATCTATGTTACACTGAACCCTTGAAAACTAGAGAGTTTTCTGCCTGTAAAGCCGGAAATGTTTGTTTCGTGCTTCAGCCGGAAATGTTTTTTTCGTGCCTCAGCTGCTTCTTCTGATAGCAGCCTAATAGGCAACAATGCTTCATTCATAACAGTTGCACCATGTATTAAAATCTTGTGCATTGTAGGTGTCATAGGGTGCCACTCATATAGATAAGTTTTGCAGTATCTAAGCAATAATCGGCAAACTCGTGTATTTGGATTTTGTGACCACTTTATATTACTTCAATAATAACCTTGATTCAGTATATGAAATCAAACTCAATTCCAGTTATTTCTGCAGCTAATTCACGATTGGAAAAAAATCTTCTGCTAGTGTTACCATCGTTGGTGTTTCTAAATCCAGCTTTCGGTACACCCACTATTAGCCCTAATTCACTTCTAAATTTTCCTGGATATTTTTTTTTTTCCTCGCGTTAACGTAAGTTTTTTAGTAATATATAACATTTTTAGGATCGCGATGGAGATCACTCTTAAAAAGCTTTTCACAGAGATAATAAGTCAAAAGATCGCTACTTCTAATATTTATTATAAATAAATTCTTAAAAATTTAGATTGTTTTTGAAAAAAGAAATATAAATGTAGTGCTTTATTACAATAAAAACATAAATCCTTGTCATCACTTAGGTTCCACCTTTATTAATACTTCGATAGATCCTTCAGATTGTTTTGTAAATTGGAAAATACCTTTATAATAACCACTGCGAAGTTTCGATGGCATATTCTCATTAGTAAAATTGCAGTTATTCAGATAAATCACCCGCTTTGAAAGTGGTGGTGTGAACTTGTCCCCGACTTCTGGTGCATTTTCCGTACAGTTTAGCAAACTATCCATGAACAACTCTTTGTAAAAGGTATTCATAAATTTCGAAAAAGTTATTTCGGGTATATGAAAAGGAGTTTTTACAAATTCTGAACCGAACAAGCTGTAATATATTGTTTCACTAATATGAAAATCATCTGTCAGGTCCTCTTTAAAATCCATAAAACCGGTAAGAGCAAAGACACCGCGACGAAGGCGTGTCACGTAAAGTTCAATATATACTTTATCAGGCGTTTTGTTGTCTACGTCCACCGAGATTAAATCATATGTCCAGTCAGGCTAAACAATTTAAAATTTTTTAAAAACAAAAGTAAAATGTTCTTTTCTACTTTACCTCACATTTAATGAAGACTTTGAATGTAAGTCCAGCAACTAAAAGTAACCACAATTTTAAAAAGTTAGTCATTTCGTATGTTTTCACAATTTTCCGTTCGCCTCCAAAGTTTCTATTTATATGGAAAAATATATTTTTGAAATTTAATTCAAAATATTTAAATTAGTTTACTTTAACCAAATTTAATTACTAGTTACTTCAGCTAAATTTAATTATTAGTTACTCTTGCTTAATTTAGCTACAGCTAAATGAACTCTTGTAGTAACAGATTTTGATGTGGATACTAAACACGATATTTTGGGGTTTGCATATAATTGAAGGTTGTGAACGCTTAAACATAACAAATATAAAAAGTATAATTAAATATTAAAGAAATAAATTGGACAAGTGCGAGTCCGACAACACACACGAAGGGCTCTGTAACATCTTGTAATACTTAAATGTACATGAAAAGTACCACTAACATGTTGATAAATTGTCTAAATTTTCGTACTGTGTTTTAGGTAGTTAACAACACTTAAAATATTGAATGTATAAACCTGCGAGGGGAGTCAATTGGCCTTTATAAAAACATAGAGAAACAAACATCGAAGCAAAAAATTTATTAATGAGCTGGAGGAATAGTTGCACGATTGCATTTATTTCCGATTGTAAGCAATCGCAAAAATCAATAAACAATCTTGTGTGTCTGCCTTAGGGACTTTTTCGGATGCCTCAGGTTCTAGTAATAATACAAATTTATTGTTTTTTTACAATGTTTTTAGAACATATTAATATGTTATTATTTTTGTCAGTAAATTGTTGAATAATCAGACAATAAACAGACAAACAAAAATTTTTATGTACATATATACAGGGTCCGGCAGAAATACCTCCCCTATTAGGGAAGCTAAAAAAAATAAAATGAAAGAAGGTAGGAAGTTTTTATATTTTATTAACTAAAAGTACAGATCGTGCCGTTTAATAATATGTAACCTTCGTACACCTTGCATTTTAAATAGCCCCATGGAAAAAAAATCACAAGGCATTAGGTCTAGGATGCTCTAACTGCATCAACGTTTCCTGGGCCTGTTGCAGTCCCTGGTCAATTGAAGATTTCCGTTTTAATGCGGAACCTGTCTCTTGAAAGTTAGAAACCCTAGAATAAATTGTTTTCTCTTCGAAAACAGGGTTCCGTCGACCGAACACAAAGCGAACTCAATGTTTTTATAGAGACCGTTAGTTCTTTTTTTTTTTGCTTACAATATATGTATATACATTTTAGCCATATTACAATAATTTGACGTGGTGTAAGGCTTAGTTTTTTTAATTTGGGTAGCTACAAAAATTGTGCAATAAAATTAATTGATCAATAGGAAGTGTCAACTATGTATTACGTTGTAGATTATTTATATCACAAGTCTTATTTGTTTTCACTTCTATCGGCAGTCCCAATGAATGACACGTTTTTTTTTTGGAGTAGACTTCCCCATCCGTTTTTGCCATAGCATACTTTTAAACTATTACTGTTATAGCTTTCTAGATATCTATATATAAAGCACAAAATGTGTTTGTTTGGTTTTCTGAAAGATATAGCTGCCTACACCGATCTGTCTGAAATTGTCACAGTTTGTTACTAGATATACGGTTGGCAAAATAGAGTACTTATTTGGTAAAATAGGTTACTTATTATTCGACGTGGGCGTGGCAACTCCCATGAATAGTTAATATTTATCATCGTATTGCTTGGTAAAAGTAATAGGTAACCCCTTTGAAATTTTGCACCAGTAACCTCGATATTAATATACATAGTTTAGATAAAGATAGATGGGATTGGAATAGTGGGCGTAGTACCTCCCATATAAAGTGAAAATTTATTATCCTGTATCTAGGGAATTGCAATAAGTAGCCTTGGAATGTCGCACCAGTAACCCCCATATTAACATAAATTGAATTGGAATAGTGGACGTGGTACGTCCCGTACAAAGTGAAAAATTATTATTATTGTGTTTCTGGCGAACTACAATAAATAGAGCCTTGAAACTTTGCACGAGTAACCCCTGTGCTAATACGCATACAGAATGAATTGGAATAGTGGGCATGGTATCTCCCATACAAAGTGAAAAATTATTATCTATACATAGAGAACTATAGTATGTATGGTCGTAAAAGTGGGTGCAAGTAACCCCCATACACTTGCGTATGCTCTAGAAAAACATAGGCTGAATTGGGACAGTGAGCGTGGTACCCCCTATACAGAGTAAAAAATGTTTATCCTGAATCTAGAGAACTGCAATAGATAGAGCCTTGAAATGTTGCACGAGTAACCCTTATGCTAATGTTCATAGTCTAGCAAAATACAAACTGGATTGAGGCAGTGGGCGTATTATCTCCTATACAAAGTGAAAAATTATTATATTTTAGTCAACTACTATACATAGAGTCTTGAAATTTTTCACGAATAGCTCATCGTTGCAACTGGCATACAAAGTAACAAATTATTATTGTGTTTATACGCATAGCCAAGATTGGATGGGAATAGTGGGCATCGTACCTAGCATACAAAAACTTTTGTCGTGAAACTAGAGAACTGCAATAGTGATACACTCTAAATTTGACAAAAGCTTACTTTCAAGAGCTTATTGTATTTTTTGTGGATGGTGTAGCGTAGCACACCGGGATTAGCTAGTAAGATAATAAAAATTACTCTACCTACCTCCCTAAACTAATTTATCGCCATCCATACTACATTAAATCAGCGTGTCCGCTTTGGTGTTTTTCTCTGTGAAAGAATTGGTAGTTCGGTTGCTCTGTTACATATTTTTAACTTTTTGTAGGAAAATGTGGTTTTTAAATTAAAAATTCAAATTTGCAAATATTTTGCCATTAAAAATTAACTCAAAATATTAATTATTAAAAACCCTATTTATAAAAAATTTCAAAGTATTTGGGAGTCCTTTACTTTAATATACGAGTTCATTTATACAAGGCGAATTCACAATAACAATGCAAAAAAAACAGGCACTTTGTTTTTGGTTAAGTACATGATGGGAGATGTCAAAAATAATAATTATAAGATTCAATTTTTGCTGGTGATAAAATTGACAAACTTCTAACGAAAAGAAAATTTAAAAGTGAGTGGCTAGATCTTTATATCTGTCTGTAACGCGTTTGCAGTGGGAATTTAAAAACTATTTTAAACCATTGTCCAATGTCGAAAAAGCTTTATGGAACAAAGAAGAGGGAAGTGAGCTTGTAAAGATAAAAAGCCTAAAATGGACAAATTCGAGACAAAGGTGTGGCATGCAAGGTTTTGTATTATAGTTTTGTATTACTCTCAACCTTACAATTTACATATGTATGTAAATGGATTACTTGCTTTATTTTTTGTTAATAGTTTAGTTAGCCTTATAGCATAGACAGACGACAGAGTTAATGTGCTCACTAATGGGCACGTTCATAAGACGTAACTGTTCCGCAACGCTTGAGTATTTGTCTTACGGGTTGTTAACTAGTTGCACTCAACTCAACAGTTGGATAGTTTTTGTATAATAAAATATTTTAACTATCTAAAGTCAACATGTTGTGCTCAGCTTAAATAGCTAACAGAAGTGTTTTATACCGATTCTTATCCATAATTTTCAACTAAAGTAATTAATTTAGTTACTTTAATTTATTTCTTTTGTTCCTCCCTTATGTTTTTCAATTGTTTACAAGACGTAACTGTTGAGCTCAACAGTTGGCAACAGTTTCGTAGCAGTTGAGCTCAACAGTTACGTCTTATGAACGACAGTTATGTGAATTTAGAATTGCATGTAGATTAAATTTATTTATCATTTATCCAATTATTATATCTAAAATGCCTAATGATTTATTTTTCGACATAATACAATTTTGTATAACAGAAAATCGATATTTCAAATATAAAGACAAAATATATGAACAATTAAAAGGAAGGCCTATGGGCTTTCTAGCATCATCTGTTATTGCAGACACAGTTATGGAAGATTTACTAGATACTACACTAGAAAGACTGAAACATAAACCAAAACTGATTAACCAATATGTAGATGACTTATTCTGCGTAACAAAGACCTAAGATGTGAAAGAAACTCTTGAAGCCTTAAACAGCTTTCACAGGCACATAAAATGTACGAATGAGTTAGAGAAAGAGCGAAAATTACCATATTTAGTTTTATTTATTACTAGCTGTGCCCGCTGTGCTCGATTTTGCTTTGAAAGTATTCCACACCAATTGTAAGACTCTTACTTTTATAGAGTAGCACCTATAAAAGAAGAATGCAACTAAACTAAGAAGAAACTAACAATAATAAATTTTATAGCCACACTCGTAGTCGTAGTATTCTTACCAAATTTTAAAAATTTACGCTAAATAACAAAAATAATATAATCACATTATTACCTAATTATATATTCAACAAAATAACCAAATTATGCAATACGTACGCGGCTTAAAAATATTGCCACCTTTTATTTATTCAACAATGGGGTCTTTCAAAATGAAAGACGCAAATAATTATTTTAATTTAAATGTTTAAGTTCTGCAGGCACAAATTTGAAAAACAAAACCTATAGACGAGTTTGAAATTAAATCAGAAGGATTTAATCTGCTTAATAAGAATCTGCTTTCAGTTCTTTTTCAATCGTTCGCATTAGTACATTGCATCATAACACCAGAACGCCTTATCCGATTTAGATTTAAATGGAACACCAAAAGATTAAGCATAAAATTTTCTTTAAATTATTTGACCACAACAATATTTTTTTAGTGTGAATAGGAGGAGCCCGTATGTACAAGGTACACATATATGTACAAGTGATTTGTATGTATGTATATATTTATAAATGAACAATTACTATTTTACTATTAGACCGCCCTTGTTGTGGGGATCATCTCCCGAAATCATTTGGACCAATTTAAGAAACCCCAAATTCCTTTGTATGGAAGGAGGACCATCTTAATGGTGATGGCTAACACCTCTGTACAAAATTTGGTTCACATCGGACCAGGTTTCGTATTTTTGTCCAAAAATACACTACGTCGTTACATTGTGCGGGGCAATTTCAAAATTGCCTCTATGATCAGTCTGTCATCTGTACCTCTTTAACCCTAATATGTAGAAACCTGAAAATTGTAAAAAAGCTGGCTGCAGGAAATAACTAAAATATAATAAAGCTTAAAATACAATGGGATAGCAGCCATATGAAAATGTGTTCTGTATTAATATTAATTTATATTCACAGTTACAAGATAAATTAATACAAAATCCATAAATTCTGCAAAAAATCAAAATCTCAAATAATTTTTTTAAACCCACAAATATTTATTTGACAGCTTTTATTATAATCATACGAAGTCCAACGTGTTTAAATATATCTAGCACTTGGCCAATTTGCCAATTTCTAAATTTTTAAAACAGTTTTCATAGATAAAAGAGAACAAAAAAATAACTTTATAATTGTTTCGAATTTTAGTGAGATAGATAGATCACTACTTATAATCAAGAGCACCCACGCAAACCCCTAAGGGTCTGTGAGCACACACACAATCTCAACCAGAATCTCACAAAGAGAACAAAACATGTAAAAATTTCAAATCAATAGCATACCAATAGCTTTCAACAGTGTAGGTTTGTGTCACTTTGCTAAATATTTAGCAAACCAATGCATTTTCATTTTAACCACTTTTTTTGGTTGAAGGACTTTGCTTATAATCTTTATTATAATTTTATAATAAAATAATAAGGTTGTTTTAGAAAAAATGATATATAAAAATGTTGCTTTGTTACATTAAGAAAAATATTATTTTTGTCACTTAGGTTCCACCTTTGTTATTAATTCGACAGATCCTTCCGCATTTTTTGTATATTGGATAACAGTTTTATAATAACCACTTCGAAGTTTCGATGGCATATTCTCATTGGAAAAATTGCAGTTATTCAGAGAAATTACCCTTTTTGAAAGAGGTGGTACGAATATGCTCTCCACTTGTAATGCATTTTCCGTACAGTTTAGCAAACTATCCATGATCAAATCCTTGTAAAAGGTATTCATAAATTTCGAAAAAGTAGTTTCGGGTATATGTAAAGGAGTTTTTGCAAACTCTGAACCCAGCCAGCTATAATATACTGTTACACTAATATAATTATCATCCGTTACGTCCTCTTTAAAATCCATAAAACCGTTAAGGGCAAAGACACCGCGACGAAGGCGTGTCACGTAAAGTTCAACGTATATTTTATCAGGCGTTTTGTTGTCCACGTCCACCGAGATTAAATCGAACGTCCAGTCAGGCTAAAAAATATAACATTTATTAAATACAAAAGTAAAATGTTCTTTTCTACTTTACCTCACATGTAATGAAGACTTTGGGTCTAAGTCCAGCAACTAAAAGAAACCACAATTTTAGAAAGTTAATCATTTCGAAAGTTTTCACAATTTGCAATTCGCTTCCAAAGTTTCTATTTATATGGAAAATATTTTTTTAAATTTAATACAAAACATTTAAATTAATTATTAGTTACTTTAACTAAATTTAATTATTAGTTACTTAAGCTTAATTTAATTATTAGTTACAGCTGCTTAATTAAGCTGTTAGATACTGAGTTTGTTAACTTTTGTAGTAGCAGATGTTGTTGTGAATAATAAACACGATATTTTTGGGTTTTCATATAATTTAAGGTTGTAAAAACTTAAACATAACAAATATAAAAATTATAATTAAATATTAATGAAACAAATTGTATAAGTGTGAGTCTGACAACACACCCAAAGGGTTCCATAACACCTTATAATAATTAGCTTTACAAACTTTCTTGCCAATTTTTAGATCGTTAACAACACTTAAAATATTTAGTGTAGTTTCTAGATCTACAAAATCAAATAAAATAAAAATCTTATTTATTTAGAGTTGCAAATGTATCGATCGAGTATTAAAGTACTCAGTATTGCTCAGTTTTCAGAATCGTAAACACTCAAGACCAATGTGCTAAAGTATAAATAAAAGCACTATTTATATAGTTATGTACATATGTTGTACCATATCGAGTACTCAATATGGTACAACATTCATTTCCTGTCTGTCTGTCTGTCGGTCGGTCTGTCTGTCTGTCTTTCTTTTTTGTGTTCGCATCACGTTAAAACTACTGGATGGATTTTTTTATGAGCTGGTACTTTAGTCTCCTGATCCCTATATAGGATACTTTTTTCCGCAAAAAAGTATTATTTCCAAGAGAGTGGAGAAAAAGCAGTGTAAATATCACTGTTTTTTTTTACCGGTTTAAAGGTACTGCATACTTGGAGACTTGGAGATCTTAAAAAAATATATCATCGTACTTTGAACCGCTACGGATCTGATTATTTTCTCTTATCAAAGCAAATTCACTTAATAAATATTATAATAAAAAGACAGCTTGAATTGGAACAATCGAAAATGTTTGAAAATAAAATATTGAATATTAGGTCTGGTCCAACTACCCATAAGAAGATATATAATTTAATAGGTTACAAGAAAAACGTAGATATTCACGAAATTTTTGATAATGGAGTTCTAATAGAAGATTATTCTCAAAAAATTGGTAAATTAAAAATATTTTTTTCTGAAATTTATAGTGAGAAAACTTTAAACCGTGATTTTTCCTTTATTGATTTACTGAATTTACTGAATCATTTCCATCTTTAATCAAAATTCTAATGATCTTGTTAATTTAGACCAGGTGGCGATTTATGTAAATTCTAAAAACAATAAAAAATCGAGCGGCTTAGATAACATTTCTAATTATATATTAAAAAAAACTTCCGCTAATAGCACTTCAATTTCTAACTACATATTATATTTAATAACTGCTTGAATAATTCCTACTTTCCTGACGTTTGGAAAGCCTCAAAAATTGTTCCTATATGCAAGAAATTTGCTGACAGTGAATTAAATAATCTTCGACATTCATTACTTTATAATTTAGGTAAAGCTTTTGCAATTATAATCCGAGAGAAAATGGATTTAAATGTAAAGTAAACAAATAAATGAAAGGTATGATATTGTCACTACGATTTTAAGAACCAATTTATTTTGTCAAAAGTAGTGTAGTAGTGGTTTCTTCTTGTACTACCATATTTTGAAAAAAGAAATAATTTTATTTTACAATGAAGTTGTAACAACGAAAAGTAGTTATTGTTCACTTTATCGCCTTCGTGTGTGTTGTCCGACTCGCACTTGTCCGATTTATTACTTTAATATTTAATTATACTTTTTATATTTGTTATGTATAAGTTTTTACAAGCTTAAATTATATGCAAACCCGAAAATATCGTGTTTAATATCCAAATCAAAATCTGTTACTACAAGAACAGCTAAATTAAGCAAGAGTAACTAATAATTAAACTTAGTAACTAATAAATAAAGTAACTAATAGTTACTTTATTTTCAAAAAGATATTTTTCCCTATAAATAGAAACTTTGGAAGCGAATTGGAAATTGAAATATTTGATTCTACCTTTTATATAATTTTACCTTGGCGTTATCTTTTCCTGGCTTAGGTAATGAAAGACATATTCCCTTCTCCTTCCATTATCATCTTGTTACTTGTTATTAATTTTTTTTTCAAAACCATAGGACTTCTTAGGCCTTAAACTAGCAATTGTCATTTCCACATCTTCTAAGTCAAATCTTAGAGCGATTGATGCTTCAAAATCTACGGGTGGCAACTCAACTAATTATATTAGTATATAGATATATTCGCGGTAAATACATTTTTCAACTGGTTTACAAATAAATTGCATTTTTCAGTATCTTTCAAGTTTTTTTAAGTGATGGAATTCTTCTGTACTAAATCTTTCGTTATTTCTTTAGTTCTGCTTTTAAGTTGAGAAGATCTGTGTAATTGCCACTATCTTTTAGCTTTTTGAAGTGAAAATTGTTTTGGGTGAAGAAAACTCGTTGAACTAGCGTCAACGTCACCAAACGCTGGTTTCTATAGATAGGTGGTTCGTGCCCGCAGAACTCAGTAATTTCTGAATCGATTTTGAAAATTTCTTCCTTATTAGAAAGGTTATGCTTACAGATTGGTCCCATTAAAATAAAAAAAACTTCTTAATTTTTAAAAAATAAAGGGCGCCACCATACAACACACATGTCTTTTTCGTTTATTATGCACTTTTTTAAGTTTAAAAAAGTGGACATCACCGTAATAATAAAAACTTATACAAAATTAAATTTAAAAATTAAAGGGTGTTTCCATAGGTTACGTTGGGGTTTGGGAATTTGGGGTTTCTTAAATTGGTCCAAATGATTTCGGGAGATGATCCCCACAACAAGGGCGGTCTAATAGTAAAAAAGTAACTGTTCATTTATAAATATATACATACATACATACAAATCACTTGTACATATATGTGTACCTTGTACATACGGGCTCCTCCTATTCACACTAAAAAAATATTGTTGTGGTCAAATAATTTAAAGAAAATTTTATGCTTAATCTTTTGGTGTTCCATTTAAATCTAAATCGGATAAGGCGTTCTGGTGTTATGATGCAATATACTAATGCGAACGATTGAAAAAGAACTGAAAGCAGATTCTTATTAAGCAGATTAAATCCTTCTGATTTAATTTCAAACTCGTCTATAGGTTTTGTTTTTCAAATTTGTGCCTGCAGAACTTAAACATTTAAATTAAAATAATTATTTGCGTCTTTCATTTTGAAAGACCCCATTGTTAAATAAATAAAAGGTGACAATATTTTTAAGTCGCGTACGTATTGCATAATTTGGTTATTTTGTTGAATATAGATTTCACAAAATTAGATTTCACTTTCCACGTTAATTTTATTATATCTCGAGTTTCATTTACACTAAGGCAACTGTATTCTCTTAGGATATACTTACCTATGAGGGTAAGGAAAAGAGTAGCTCTTTCATTATGCCTTCCTTTATTTCTCTATGGGATGGAAGTATTTTCAGGAACGTCCCAACAAAATATGACGAAGCTAAGATTATGTTTTAATAGAGTTGTGAGATATATATGTAATCTCAAATAAAGGGAACATGTGTCTGGTCATTTAATTAGCATATTAGATTCGGATTTTCATAGTTTTGTTAACCAAAGATTGCTTCTTCAATTTTATAAGATAATTAAATTTGGTATGCCCCCATATCTTTTAAAGAAATTCAACTTTGGAAGATCATCAAGAACTAACACTATTGTATGTCCAAATCACTCAACTCTTTATATGACTAGATCATTTATGGTTAGATTTCAAGATTATGGAACAACTTTCTTCCAAATGGAGAACGACATTTTACTAAACCCATTAAGGAATTTAAAAGCATCCTAAAACAATGCATATAAAAATGCATCATTTTAGCTGTTATCACATAAAGGACTGGTATTAACAACATGTTTTAATGTTGGTTTGGCTTCATCATGTGTGCAATTTGAAAAAGTAATAAATTTGTTTTTATAAATTCTGTATAATTATTTTAGTTATAAAATTTATTAAATCATATAAATCTAGATTAAGTTGGCCTTTAAGGCTTGTAATCAGAATAAATAAATAAATAAATATATATATACTTAGGTAATTATGTGATTATATTATTTTTGTTATTTAGCGTAAATTTTTAAAATTTGGTAAGAATACTACGACTACGAGTGTGGCTATAAAATTTATTATTGTTAGTTTCTTCTTAGTTTAGTTGCATTCTTCTTTTATAGGTGCTACTCTATAAAAGTAAGAGTCTTACAATTGGTGTGGAATACTTTCAAAGCAAAATCGAGCACAGCGGGCACAGCTAGTAATAAATAAAACTAAATATGGTAATTTTCGCTCTTTCTCTAACTCATTCGTACATTTTATGTGCCTGTGAAAGCTGTTTAAGGCTTCAAGAGTTTCTTTCACATCTTAGGTCTTTGTTACGCAGAATAAGTCATCTACATATTGGTTAATCAGTTTTGGTTTATGTTTCAGTCTTTCTAGTGTAGTATCTAGTAAATCTTCCATAACTGTGTCTGCAATAACAGATGATGCTAGAAAGCCCATAGGCCTTCCTTTTAATTGTTCATATATTTTGTCTTTATATTTGAAATATCGATTTTCTGTTATACAAAATTGTATTATGTCGAAAAATAAATCATTAGGCATTTTAGATATAATAATTGGATAAATGATAAATAAATTTAATCTACATGCAATTCTAAATTCACATAACTGTCGTTCATAAGACGTAACTGTTGAGCTCAACTGCTACGAAACTGTTGCCAACTGTTGAGCTCAACAGTTACGTCTTGTAAACAATTGAAAAACATAAGGGAGGAACAAAAGAAATAAATTAAAGTAACTAAATTAATTACTTTAGTTGAAAATTATGGATAAGAATCGGTATAAAACACTTCTGTTAGCTATTTAAGCTGAGCACAACATGTTGACTTTAGATAGTTAAAATATTTTATTATACAAAAACTATCCAACTGTTGAGTTGAGTGCAACTAGTTAACAACCCGTAAGACAAATACTCAAGCGTTGCGGAACAGTTACGTCTTATGAACGTGCCCATTAGTGAGCACATTAACTCTGTCGTCTGTCTATGCTATAAGGCTAACTAAACTATTAACAAAAAATAAAGCAAGTAATCCATTTACATACATATGTAAATTGTAAGGTTGAGAGTAATACAAAACTATAATACAAAACCTTGCATGCCACACCTTTGTCTCGAATTTGTCCATTTTAGGCTTTTTATCTTTACAAGCTCACTTCCCTCTTCTTTGTTCCATAAAGCTTTTTCGACATTGGACAATGGTTTAAAATAGTTTTTAAATTCCCACTGCAAACGCGTTACAGACAGATATAAAGATCTAGCCACTCACTTTTAAATTTTCTTTTCGTTAGAAGTTTGTCAATTTTATCACCAGCAAAAATTGAATCTTATAATTATTATTTTTGACATCTCCCATCATGTACTTAACCAAAAACAAAGTGCCTGTTTTTTTTGCATTGTTATTGTGAATTCGCCTTGTATAAATGAACTCGTATATTAAAGTAAAGGACTCCCAAATACTTTGAAATTTTTTATAAATAGGGTTTTTAATAATTAATATTTTGAGTTAATTTTTAATGGCAAAATATTTGCAAATTTGAATTTTTAATTTAAAAACCACATTTTCCTACAAAAAGTTAAAAATATGTAACAGAGCAACCGAACTACCAATTCTTTCACAGAGAAAAACACCAAAGCGGACACGCTGATTTAATGTAGTATGGATGGCGATAAATTAGTTTAGGGAGGTAGGTAGAGTAATTTTTATTATCTTACTAGCTAATCCCGGTGTGCTACGCTACACCATCCACAAAAAATACAATAAGCTCTTGAAAGTAAGCTTTTGTCAAATTTAGAGTGTATCACTATTGCAGTTCTCTAGTTTCACGACAAAAGTTTTTGTATGCTAGGTACGATGCCCACTATTCCCATCCAATCTTGGCTATGCGTATAAACACAATAATAATTTGTTACTTTGTATGCCAGTTGCAACGATGAGCTATTCGTGAAAAATTTCAAGACTCTATGTATAGTAGTTGACTAAAATATAATAATTTTTCACTTTGTATAGGAGATAATACGCCCACTGCCTCAATCCAGTTTGTATTTTGCTAGACTATGAACATTAGCATAAGGGTTACTCGTGCAACATTTCAAGGCTCTATCTATTGCAGTTCTCTAGATTCAGGATAAACATTTTTTACTCTGTATAGGGGGTACCACGCTCACTGTCCCAATTCAGCCTATGTTTTTCTAGAGCATACGCAAGTGTATGGGGGTTACTTGCACCCACTTTTACGACCATACATACTATAGTTCTCTATGTATAGATAATAATTTTTCACTTTGTATGGGAGATACCACGCCCACTATTCCAATTCATTCTGTATGCGTATTAGCACAGGGGTTACTCGTGCAAAGTTTCAAGGCTCTATTTATTGTAGTTCGCCAGAAACACAATAATAATAATTTTTCACTTTGTACGGGACGTACCACGTCCACTATTCCAATTCAATTTATGTTAATATGGGGGTTACTGGTGCGACATTCCAAGGCTACTTATTGCAATTCCCTAGATACAGGATAATAAATTTTCACTTTATATGGGAGGTACTACGCCCACTATTCCAATCCCATCTATCTTTATCTAAACTATGTATATTAATATCGAGGTTACTGGTGCAAAATTTCAAAGGGGTTACCTATTACTTTTACCAAGCAATACGATGATAAATATTAACTATTCATGGGAGTTGCCACGCCCACGTCGAATAATAAGTAACCTATTTTACCAAATAAGTACTCTATTTTGCCAACCGTATATCTAGTAACAAACTGTGACAATTTCAGACAGATCGGTGTAGGCAGCTATATCTTTCAGAAAACCAAACAAACACATTTTGTGCTTTATATATAGATATCTAGAAAGCTATAACAGTAATAGTTTAAAAGTATGCTATGGCAAAAACGGATGGGGAAGTCTACTCCAAAAAAAAAACGTGTCATTCATTGGGACTGCCGATAGAAGTGAAAACAAATAAGACTTGTGATATAAATAATCTACAACGTAATACATAGTTGACACTTCCTATTGATCAATTAATTTTATTGCACAATTTTTGTAGCTACCCAAATTAAAAAAACTAAGCCTTACACCACGTCAAATTATTGTAATATGGCTAAAATGTATATACATATATTGTAAGCAAAAAAAAAAAGAACTAACGGTCTCTATAAAAACATTGAGTTCGCTTTGTGTTCGGTCGACGGAACCCTGTTTTCGAAGAGAAAACAATTTATTCTAGGGTTTCTAACTTTCAAGAGACAGGTTCCGCATTAAAACGGAAATCTTCAATTGACCAGGGACTGCAACAGGCCCAGGAAACGTTGATGCAGTTAGAGCATCCTAGACCTAATGCCTTGTGATTTTTTTTCCATGGGGCTATTTAAAATGCAAGGTGTACGAAGGTTACATATTATTAAACGGCACGATCTGTACTTTTAGTTAATAAAATATAAAAACTTCCTACCTTCTTTCATTTTATTTTTTTTAGCTTCCCTAATAGGGGAGGTATTTCTGCCGGACCCTGTATATATGTACATAAAAATTTTTGTTTGTCTGTTTATTGTCTGATTATTCAACAATTTACTGACAAAAATAATAACATATTAATATGTTCTAAAAACATTGTAAAAAAACAATAAATTTGTATTATTACTAGAACCTGAGGCATCCGAAAAAGTCCCTAAGGCAGACACACAAGATTGTTTATTGATTTTTGCGATTGCTTACAATCGGAAATAAATGCAATCGTGCAACTATTCCTCCAGTTCATTAATAAATTTTTTGCTTCGATGTTTGTTTCTCTATGTTTTTATAAAGGCCAATTGACTCCCCTCGCAGGTTTATACATTCAATATTTTAAGTGTTGTTAACTACCTAAAACACAGTACGAAAATTTAGACAATTTATCAACATGTTAGTGGTACTTTTCATGTACATTTAAGTATTACAAGATGTTACAGAGCCCTTCGTGTGTGTTGTCGGACTCGCACTTGTCCAATTTATTTCTTTAATATTTAATTATACTTTTTATATTTGTTATGTTTAAGCGTTCACAACCTTCAATTATATGCAAACCCCAAAATATCGTGTTTAGTATCCACATCAAAATCTGTTACTACAAGAGTTCATTTAGCTGTAGCTAAATTAAGCAAGAGTAACTAATAATTAAATTTAGCTGAAGTAACTAGTAATTAAATTTGGTTAAAGTAAACTAATTTAAATATTTTGAATTAAATTTCAAAAATATATTTTTCCATATAAATAGAAACTTTGGAGGCGAACGGAAAATTGTGAAAACATACGAAATGACTAACTTTTTAAAATTGTGGTTACTTTTAGTTGCTGGACTTACATTCAAAGTCTTCATTAAATGTGAGGTAAAGTAGAAAAGAACATTTTACTTTTGTTTTTAAAAAATTTTAAATTGTTTAGCCTGACTGGACATATGATTTAATCTCGGTGGACGTAGACAACAAAACGCCTGATAAAGTATATATTGAACTTTACGTGACACGCCTTCGTCGCGGTGTCTTTGCTCTTACCGGTTTTATGGATTTTAAAGAGGACCTGACAGATGATTTTCATATTAGTGAAACAATATATTACAGCTTGTTCGGTTCAGAATTTGTAAAAACTCCTTTTCATATACCCGAAATAACTTTTTCGAAATTTATGAATACCTTTTACAAAGAGTTGTTCATGGATAGTTTGCTAAACTGTACGGAAAATGCACCAGAAGTCGGGGACAAGTTCACACCACCACTTTCAAAGCGGGTGATTTATCTGAATAACTGCAATTTTACTAATGAGAATATGCCATCGAAACTTCGCAGTGGTTATTATAAAGGTATTTTCCAATTTACAAAACAATCTGAAGGATCTATCGAAGTATTAATAAAGGTGGAACCTAAGTGATGACAAGGATTTATGTTTTTATTGTAATAAAGCACTACATTTATATTTCTTTTTTCAAAAACAATCTAAATTTTTAAGAATTTATTTATAATAAATATTAGAAGTAGCGATCTTTTGACTTATTATCTCTGTGAAAAGCTTTTTAAGAGTGATCTCCATCGCGATCCTAAAAATGTTATATATTACTAAAAAACTTACGTTAACGCGAGGAAAAAAAAAAATATCCAGGAAAATTTAGAAGTGAATTAGGGCTAATAGTGGGTGTACCGAAAGCTGGATTTAGAAACACCAACGATGGTAACACTAGCAGAAGATTTTTTTCCAATCGTGAATTAGCTGCAGAAATAACTGGAATTGAGTTTGATTTCATATACTGAATCAAGGTTATTATTGAAGTAATATAAAGTGGTCACAAAATCCAAATACACGAGTTTGCCGATTATTGCTTAGATACTGCAAAACTTATCTATATGAGTGGCACCCTATGACACCTACAATGCACAAGATTTTAATACATGGTGCAACTGTTATGAATGAAGCATTGTTGCCTATTAGGCTGCTATCAGAAGAAGCAGCTGAGGCACGAAAAAAACATTTCCGGCTGAAGCACGAAACAAACATTTCCGGCTTTACAGGCAGAAAACTCTCTAGTTTTCAAGGGTTCAGTGTAACATAGATATTATTCATAGGCTTTTGCTAAGTTCTGACCCACTCTTTACTAGACCCACTCCAAAAAAAGGTCATTACCTTTTACGAAAGAAGCAATTTCTTTAATGCTTCTACCTGTACTTAACGCTGAAGAGGATTAGATTCTGAAGAGGTCTTTGAAGAATCCGACGAAGAAGAACCATGGCACTCATCATCATCTTAGTTGAAAGGAGAAGTCGTTTTAAATAAATTAAATGTTATAATTTTAAATAAAATGTATCGTTACAATCATAAATAAGTTATTACTATGAATAAATTAATTATTTTCCGATAAATAAAATGCTATTAAGTAACAAACTACAAAAATATTTTTTTAATAATATTCTTGGGAGGCGGGGATTGGTTAGGCTTTGGAAAGCTTAAAAATGAATATTTTTAGGAAAAGGGCAAAAAAATAAAAAAAAATTTTTTTCACAGGGACGTTTTGGCGATGCGATTGGAGGAATAGCTCCCCCTGTCTATAAAAATAAAGTTTTATGGTTTTAAGAAGTATGTAATTTATTTCTTTTAATAATTGCATTATTTTTTCAAATAATTTTTTTATTTCACCGCCCACAAAAGGGGGCGAGGCTAAAAATGGCATTTAAGAATCTCTTGAGTCCAACTTTAAGTTTTTGAACATTCTTTGACCTTAAAAGTTGTAATTGCTAAACAAAATGACGGGAAAATCAAAAAAAACTTGCATTTTTCAGAGGTAGGATTAGATCTTCCAAAGGGAACTCTTTTTCCTTGATCCGATTTTACCTATTTTATAGCATTGATAGCCTATGACCATAACAGATTTTTCTGCAAATCATTAACCTAGGGGCACTCAGTACATTTTAGAGCCAATATAAGCTAAAAAAAAGTAATGTCCGGCTAGATTAGCAAAATACCCCTATGTGCGACGTGAGATAACACGGCCATTGAATTTGTCGCGGAAAAGAACCATTGTGTCGTTAGCTGTGTGCCAAGTGGCACCGTCCTGTTAAAACCACATATCTTCCAATTCAGGCCATAAAAAGTTTGTTATCATCTGACGATAGCGAACACCATTCACAGTAACTGCCTGACCGGCCTCATTTCGGAAAAAATACGGCCCGATGATGCCGCCAGCCCATAAACCGCACCAAACAGTCACTCTATATGGATGCATTGGTTTTTCGACAATCACTCCTGAATTATCATTTGCCCAAATGCGCAATTCCGCTTATTGACGAGTCCACTGAGCTGAAAATGTGCCTCGTCACTGGAGATGATTTTCTTCGAAAATTGATTATCCAAGCCTGAATAATTTTAAGGCGTTGCTCGATTATGTATCTTTCCATGGTTTAAAATGAGTTCGTCTGAAATTGAGAAATGTCAAATTAAATGCAGAAAAAAAACTTGACATTTAGGTGTGCTTCACATTCTACATCGGCCTTAAATTTTAACCCCCCGATGTAATAACATTGTGAATGCCTAATGATTATAAGTACAAATGATAATGATAGTACAAAAAGTGATGCCAACACGGTTCATATTGTCCTAACTTTTAATTTTTCGAATTCATATGCCGCACAAAAAAAAAGAATGGAATAAAAGAGGACCTCATAAAAAAGACCGCACAAAAACAAGTTTAACAATATTGTGACTGCTGGCATCTGTCTCTTTCTAGTTCACTACTCTATGTATATATGTTTTGCACAGCACGTGGTTGGCTGGGAAACACAATGAGAAAGCCAGTTAAATATATAATTAGACAGTCCGTCGAATATAACCCAAAGGAGACATGACAGACCTACAAATACTTGAAGACGGCAAATTGAGAACGAGTTAAATGAGCATGGTGTATCCTGGAATGATATGAAACGGTTGCGTAATGATCAAATACCTATACAATGGAAAATATGTTTTGCGGTTCTGTGTTTCACTGTTAATTAATGGATTATGAGTGCTCTACCGTACATAAAATTGTTTTTTTATTTTTGCAACTATAATTTAGATTAGAATATAATTTATTATTGCTTTTTTACATTAATTATATATAATACATCAATAATAATTGTTCTTAAATTTTATCATGTTAAATATAAAAATAAATAAAAATCTAGACTTACCAAAATCCAATACAATAACTTATAATTGATTTAATTATATGATATAACGACGCACAGTGGTCAATTTCGCGAGATAGCGGTCAAAACTCTATAACTTTTGACCGGATTGCTATTTTTTTACGCAATTTGTTTTGTTCAATAGGAGGGACTTTAAGCTTCAATTTGCGCGTTCAAACGTAAAAATCGACTGATAGGAACGTAAGTAATGTGGAGTTAAAAATGCATTTTAATTTTTTGTTGAGTTTCCATGTAAAAGTTGAATATTTTGACATTTTAAATAGGTATTTTTTTATAATTTCTTACTTTCTTCAATCTTATTTTACAACCAATACTTATTTATTATTCCTAAACTTAATTTTGGTCAGAAAATGCCAACATTTGGCCCCTGACATTTATTGAGTCTCAATATTCACAGGGGCCAAAGGTTGGTTTTTTTGGAAGAAAGCTAATTCTTGTGAGGATTAAACTGAAAAATAACACTGAAATTCCCAACAATATCAATACCATTTGGATATATTATATACAGAACACAATATCGATAAAATTTTTTTTTACTATTGATTTAAAGTGCACATATATTTTATTTAAATGTATTAATAATAATTTATACTAAAATTAGAAACAAATTATAATCTTTAAACTAGTATTAATTAAACAATATTAGTAATAATTTCTTTCAAATAGCTTTGATTTTCATTTTGCAGTAGTTGTTTAGCTTCTTCATCTAACTCTAATGAGGTTGATTTCCATTTTTGTCGAATACTGGACATATATGGGTCTGATGTGCACAACAAAATATTAATAAGATCTTCATTAGTACAATATCTGGAAATTTTTCTTGTATTGTGCTCGCGAAAGAATCTGTAGTCTTTGTTCCTTTTTTCTTGCGCTTCTTCTGAGAGATCTCCAATTGGAAGCATATTGTGCTGAATTATTTGTTCCCCATGGAACAAAATTTTGTGAACTGTGGTTGGCATATGTCTCCAAGAATATTTTTGGTTATAAAGGGTTGCTGTCTCATTAGCATACTGACCAAATTTGTTTGCATCTATCTTTTTGCTACATGCTATAACTTCTAATATGATTTGGAATCGTCGTATTAAATCATAATCTACTCCAGTTATAGAAGCTGCAGTTTCTGGATCGGAAAAAAATCTCCTTGCTGTGTTTCCATCATTAGAATTTCCTTCTCCTTGCTTTGGCTGGTCAATTATAAGGACTATCTCACGGTATTTTTCTTGAATATCTTTTTATTTTGCTTTCTTTTTCCCAAATTTTCTTTGTTGTTTCTCACTGTTTCGCCTAAGGGGCCAAATTCCAAATCGTATCCCAATTTAAGAATATGCTCCATAAAACGAATTCTAGCATGAAGAGATGACATTCCAAATTCATATGCTTCATTAAACCCATCGTCTTGTGTTGGTGGTTGCCTCAATTGACTTGATGTTTTTTTGGCATATGGTGCAGCTTGACGAAGACTTTGTTTCGGTTAAAGCTTGTTCAACTTTTCCATCAATCATTGTAAGTGACATTTTAAAGTTAACTTCGATGCATTGGTCATTAAATTCAAATATCACTGGTTGAAGTTCTTTAATTTCATCTCTTATTTTGCCAACTTCTTCAGTTATGACATCTTTAGTTTCTTTTTTGTAAGCAAACTTTATTGGTCTACAAAATTTTGTTGACGAGGGAATTTCATTCTTCCATACATCTATCTCTGCAGCTCTACTAGTTGACGGCTCTGAACCAATATAAGTTTTTGTTAAACGTAATGGAACGAAAGAAATCATGAATAAATTGGCATCTGATGAATTTTCCGCATTACATTGTTTGTATTGTTTCTGGCCAGAGGACCTATCACATCCCCATTTAGAAATTAAAGTCATGCTGCAATTTTTAAACTTCTTGAAATAGTCAGCATTATATGTCTTTAATAATCGTTCTGCAGTGTGTTCAAGAAGATCCTGCAATTTTATTTCTGCTGAACTTGAAGTTACACTAATAGCAGTTGGTGAAGGTAAGCAATCTTTTTTGGCAGAAACTATATATCGATATGATGGAAAAATTCCACAATTTTTTTCATTGGTTCTGGAGTAAATTTATTTTCTTAAGTTGGTGTCGGCATACTTTCTAAAATCCTTTTTGTGCGTCTGGGGCTTGCTTCCACTATTTTTTCAATGAAAGCAATTTTACTCTTTTTAGTTTTCGATGGTTGAATTTGATGCAGAAATGAATCCTTTATGATGCTACAAGAAACTTCTTCATTGATATGATTAAGCTTCGTGATCTTTCACTACAATTATAAATTGGCTTTGCTGGTCGACCACCTTTTTAAAAATAAGTTTATTTCTTAGCCATTCTTGGTTGCGTGAGTAAAACAATTTCTTGTTTCTGGAACATTGATTGTACCGTTTTCTTAAAGTATTTAAAAAGTTTTTTATTTTTAAGTTATGAATTTTAATTTCTTGTTTGTCGCATATTTTGAAGAATGGATTATTCATTATATGTAAAATAATGTCGTTTTCATCTTTCCGTTCAAAATATAAATCAGATAGAACACTATAACTGAATTTAGCCATTGTTTAAACAATAATGAAGAAAAAAATAAATGCATGGATTAATATACTATTGCGCGAAGTTTCAACATGATCTTTTTTACCTCTTTGAAACATAATATAACAGTTACTTGGTTTTACCAGTTATTTCCATTGGTTTTAAATTTATTTGCAATTTTCAGGTATTTAAGTTATGTAATATTAGATGGCAATAAAATCATTTTTTACCTTTTCCAAATGAATTGCCAGATACCACATAATTTGAGAGTACTATTGTCATTTTTGTCAAAATTTTGATTCACCCTTCTATGTGGACTAGGTCCAAATATGTGCCAACTGCTCCTAATTTCAGAACAGAATTATTTTTTGGGTCAATAAGAACTTTTGTACAAAATTTCATCAAAATATATGCATAATAGCCATTTTCACATACAAATAACTTCTCAAAAAATATGACGTGCATTTGTACCGAATATCTAACCTTGGGTCAGAAAAATTGCTGTAGCTCAAAAAGTGCAGTCCCGATGCATGGACATGTATAAATAGGAATGTAGGGGAGAGTTGAGACTACAAAATAGTAAATTTGTGTTTTGACTCAGCTTGACTCACAGGAGTTGTGCTCTATGAAGTAGGAAATTTCCGATAAATTTGACCTTTTTTAAAAAAAATATTTAAATTGTTCTGAAAACAGTAGAGCTTCAATTTTTTTTACCAGTAATAGGAAATAAGTTAAGTTACAACACAAAATTTATTTCGTCCAAAAATCTTGAAAAAAGTTATGATCATTTAAACTTTAAAAATTAACTAAAAATATCATAAATTTACTAAATTCTGAAAAAGCCCATTTTGAACCACCCTGTTCTCAGTGAAATAGTTGAAATAGAGTTCTAATTTTTTGGCTCCCGAGGTTTACTACTGTCTACTTTCATATGAGTCTAATAACTTTAAAATCGGAGAACAAAAACCAAAAGGAGTTTTGGCCGCTATCTCAAAATATTGACCACGACGGCGTATACGTAACAATATCATCTATACGTACAACTATTTTCGATGTTGGTTGAATTTTTTTAATTATAGTCCTAAATCCGAATTAATTTGGAGTTTGGAGCTACTCTTCAACATACGACAGAACATTTTGATTTAATAAGTGAATAAGCGTAAATCACTTCGATAAAAACTAAACATATTATATGATCAAATAATCGAATAAAAGCATTCGATTAATCAATTAGTTTTTGTGTGTTGTTTTTAATTCATTTTAAAGTTTTTTTTATTTTACGAAACTTTCATTTTTCGACAATTCTAAATCTTGATTGTTAATAGGCGTTAGTTGGTTAATTGCAAATATTTAGAAAGCAATAGATCTGAGTCTAACAAGGTTGCTATTTTAAACCATAGTCACTTGTTGGTCCATTAATGGTAAAATAAATAAATTTCTAAAAAGGTATAAATTGAACTGAACAACATAAAAGTTAATCAAACGGTGCTCAAAGAGCCCATAACCAGGAATGCCAGTAAGGTGCGCAGGTATAAAAAAGTACCTTAAGCTGGATAACTGCGTTGATGACAGGTCATGGAAATTTCAAGTATCATGTAGCCAAGATGAAAATCGAAGAAGATGATACATGCAGACTGTGCCTGGAAGAGACTGAGACGGCAGCGCACATTGTGTGTGAATGTCCAGCACTGGCTAGCATAAGACTCAGGACCACTGGTAAAAGCTTGTTAATTGTTAACCTGAGCCTTGAACAAATGCTAGCAATCACTAGAGTCTGCGTGATGAAAAAGAAGGCCGACAGTTAGCAGTCGAAAGTCTGAAAGCTTAAAGGCTGGTTGAAGCACATGACTCAATGAAATTAGGTTGCCGTAAATTATATTTCGGTTGCCTGTAATCAGAGAGGACGGAAGGGGGTCGAAAAGGGACCCAGGATGGAAGTAGTCTGCTTCGATTTTCCCCCTAAATTAAAGAAAAAGCAAAACAAACAATTTTTTCTTTAACGGGAATAAAGACAAGTTTTTGTAATTAAAGTGCGAAGACCTTTCAGTTTAAGTTTTGTTGGCAGAAAACGTCAAACATCTGTTTTACAGCTTTTTCAGACAATTTATACCACTTAAATGCAAGGGTCCTGGCCGGTTTACATTTTATAAATAACATTTTTCTGCATCTCATATTTTGTTTTTCCTCTAGATAATCGAAAAATAAGTGTATAGTGCAGTATAGTTCAAATATTATGTATTTCAACTATACTGTACACATAACTTTTTTTATATTTTATTTATTGTATCTTCAATATATTTAAACTAACAATAATTACTCGAATCTTAAGTCTAAAATAAAAAATATATGTGTTAAGTCCAGCCAGTGCTAAATCAAAAAAATTGGATGTTTCACTGCTGATACTATCACTTACGGGTCATCCCATTGATGTTAGGACGAGAGAATCAATGTCCCATCTTCTTAATGGAATGTAACCAGGTTCATTTAGTACTGTTACTGGCCAGCGGATTCGGATAGTTTCAAACTTTTTTAAATACGTTACTGCATATTTCGCTATTTCTGCTTTACCTGATGGCACGTTTAGATCTTTGTGGATGTTCAAGTATTTTATATGCCAGCGACAACTATGATCATTCGTAGAATCTTATTTTGGCGCCTTTGGATTTTTTCTAGCGGAGGCAGTGCTAGCGGAGGCAGTGCCCCTTAATTGAATCCTATACAACCAAGTTGATTTAAGGATCGACTTATACAGAAGAAGTTTGCAATCTAAACTGAGAGTAGAGTTTCTACCAATAAGCCAGTTTAGTTGAACGGCTTTTAGCTTCATTTGTGTTAACTTTGATTCTATGTGGCGTTTCCAAGTAAGGCACCGGTTAAGATGTGTACCGAGATATTTCACGTCTGCAAGCTGAGGTATTATTTGTATATTTATGCTAATAGGGAGGCATGATTCAGTACGCAATGTAAAAGTTATATGAGTGCATTTTTGTTCATTTATCTTTATTCTCCATTTCTTAAACGATTTTTCCAAATTGTTTATGTGGTCTTTTAAATGCTGTAATGCTTCTTGGGCGCTTACATCAAGAAGCTGATGACACAGCAAATCTTGATGTGTGTGGACTCGGTTGCTAATTGGCATATCTTGGGAAACTCCGGCTTCAAAGAGCTGTGGCGAGCTTAAAAAATCACCTTCTTTTAGTATAAACTTGCGATTCGTTAAATAATTTTTTTTGAGCTTAAAAAAATTTAAGATCTGGACGTAAAATGCGCCAAGTCGTTCCATACGTCAGTCCGAGTTGCTGCGAACGGAGCCGAATCGATACTCCACGGTCTTCGTGTACAGTCTCAGCTACGACCGCTATATTTTTTTCACAGCGTGCTGGACGTGGTCTATTCAGTCGAATGTTATCCAATAATGAACGCTGGGTATTAAAATGGGTGATGGTGTTGCGAATAGTACGCTCAGTAGGCCGATTATGTTGGCCATAAGTTGAGCGAATAAAAAAATAAATTTGTAAACAAAACAAAATAAATAAATTTCTAAAAAATAAACTCCAAAAAGAAAAAAAAACATAGCTATTTCGCTGATGTTTTCTTGTAAAATGCCAAAAATGGTGATTTTTTAAATGTTTTTATGGCGTACTACCCAGGGGTGGTTCCACGGGGTGTGCCACTGGCATGGGTGGGTCGGCCCTCCAAAGTTAGTGGGGGTCCGTCATACATTTGGACTCCATAGGGGCACTCTAAATGGGTCAAAGTGGGATTCAAAATTTGGCCCTTCGGGTCAAATTCCGGGACATAAAAATTAATTTTGGAGGTATGGGTCCCTGGGCAAAGTTTCTTATTTTGATCCCTAAAATACGATTTTCCTTGTACGTTGAGCGATGTTTTTGCCTCCATATATATATATAGGAAGAAATAACCTCTGCTCTATTTTGAGTATAAATAATTTATTAATAAAAATAATAAAATGTTAATAGTTTCTGAAAAGTATTTTCGTGGCAAATAAAGGGTGATCCATTTCGAGGTACTTTTTTCAATAGCCTTTTTTTAAGAGATCACGTGTAAGTCGTGTGACGTTGTTATGTTATTTTTGTTTAGTATTGTTTGGCATTTCATAACGGAAAGACTTACGCCTGAATCGCTTCGCTCTATGGGCTCTTGAAAAGTTCCAGGAAAATCCGATGTTTTCGAGGCAAATTTTGTTTAGCGATGAGGCCCACTTCTGGCTCAATGGTTATGTAAACAAACAAAATTGCAGCATTTGGGACGAAGAGCAACCTGAAGAGATTCAAGAGCTGCCACTTCATCCAGAAAAAACAACGGTTTGGTGTAGTTTGTAGGCCAGTGGAATCATCGGCCCATATTTATTTAAAAATGAGGCCGGTGCGAACGTAACCGTCAATGGCGATCGTTATCGTGAAACGATAACCGATTATTTGATGCCTGAAATTGAAGCTCGTGATCTCGGCGACATTTGGTTCCAGCGCCACTTCCCATACATCGCATCAATCAATGGACTTATTGAGAGAACATTTCGGTGAGCATTTCACATTTCACATTTGGGTGGATTGGCCACCAAGATCGTGTGATATCACATCATTAGATATGTAAATGGGAATATATAAAGTCTAAAGTTTATTTAGACAAACCCGCTTCGATTCAAGCGTTGGAGGAAAGCATCACGCGTGTCATTCGCCAGTTACCAGTTGAAATGCTCGAACGAGTCTTCGAAAATTGGACTCAACGGATGGACCATCTACGACGTAGCAACGGCCAACATTTGATAGACATAATCTTCAAAAAATAAATGCCAAAGAATGTTCTTGGCAGTGATAATAATAATAAACCTTCTCCATTAAATTTGAATTTTCTGTGCTTTTTTCTTTAAAAAAGTAGGGAACCTCGAAATGGATCACTCCTTATAATAAAGATATAATAAGTTGATAGGTATTATTACAATATCCAGAGCCGTCCGAAATGGACCTTAAGATGAATCATATTAGATTGTGTTTTTATTGATATTCGAGATTGCCAACAATCGGAAATAAAAAGTGTTGGTAAAGTATCAAAGTTAACGACCTAAGAACCAATTTGGATAATGCCACCGTATTTGTGGCACCGTTAATGTAAAGTTAAAGTTGTGTATTGTCAAACTCGTACTTGGCCGATTTAATCAATATTTAGCTAAAAATTTTATATTTGTTATGTTTAAGCTTTTACAACCTTTAATTATCATTAACCCGAAATAACGTTAAACACGTTATCACCTTTCCTTATCCTCATCAAAATCTGTTAATAAACACAGTATTCAACAGCTGAATTAAGCAAGAGTAACTAATAATTAAATTTAGTTAAAGTAACTAATAATTAATTTAAATTCAAAATATATTTTCCATATAAATAGAAACTTTGGAAGCGAACGGAAAATTGTGAAAACATACGAAATGATTTACTTTTTAAAATTGTGGTTTCTTTTAGTTGCTGGACTTACACCCAAAGTCTTCATTACATGTGAGGTAAAGTAGAAAAGAACATTTTACTTTTGTATTTAATAAATGTTGTATTTTTTAGCCTGACTGGACGTTCGATTTAATCTCGGTGGACGTGGACAACAAAACGCCTGATAAAATATACGTTGAACTTTACGTGACACGCCTTCGTCGCGGTGTCTTTGCCCTTAACGGTTTTATGGATTTTAAAGAGGACGTAACGGATGATAATTATATTAGTGTAACAGTATATTATAGCTGGCTGGGTTCAGAGTTTGCAAAAACTCCTTTACATATACCCGAAACTACTTTTTCGAAATTTATGAATACCTTTTACAAGGATTTGATCATGGATAGTTTGCTAAACTGTACGGAAAATGCATTACAAGTGGAGAGCATATTCGTACCACCTCTTTCAAAAAGGGTAATTTCTCTGAATAACTGCAATTTTTCCAATGAGAATATGCCATCGAAACTTCGAAGTGGTTATTATAAAACTGTTATCCAATATACAAAAAATGCGGAAGGATCTGTCGAATTAATAACAAAGGTGGAACCTAAGTGACAAAAATAATATTTTTCTTAATGTAACAAAGCAACATTTTTATATATCATTTTTTATAAAACAACCTTATTATTTTATTATAAAATTATAATAAAGATTATAAGCAAAGTCCTTCAACCAAAAAAAGTGGTTAAAATGAAAATGCATTGGTTTGCTAAATATTTAGCAAAGTGACACAAACCTACACTGTTGAAAGCTATTGGTATGCTATTGATTTGAAATTTTTACATGTTTTGTTCTCTTTGTGAGATTCTGGTTGAGATTGTGTGTGTGCTCACAGACCCTTAGGGGTTTGCGTGGGTGCTCTTGATTATAAGTAGTGATCTATCTATCTCACTAAAATTCGAAACAATTATAAAGTTATTTTTTTGTTCTCTTTTATCTATGAAAACTGTTTTAAAAATTTAGAAATTGGCAAATTGGCCAAGTGCTAGATATATTTAAACACGTTGGACTTCGTATGATTATAATAAAAGCTGTCAAATAAATATTTGTGGGTTTAAAAAAATTATTTGAGATTTTGATTTTTTGCAGAATTTATGGATTTTGTATTAATTTATCTTGTAACTGTGAATATAAATTAATATTAATACAGAACACATTTTCATATGGCTGCTATCCCATTGTATTTTAAGCTTTATTATATTTTAGTTATTTCCTGCAGCCAGCTTTTTTACAATTTTCAGGTTTCTACATATTAGGGTTAAAGAGGTACAGATGACAGACTGATCATAGAGGCAATTTTGAAATTGCCCCGCACAATGTAACGACGTAGTGTATTTTTGGACAAAAATACGAAACCTGGTCCGATGTGAACCAAATTTTGTACAGAGGTGTTAGCCATCACCATTAAGATGGTCCTCCTTCCATACAAAGGAATTTGGGGTTTCTTAAATTGGTCCAAATGATTTCGGGAGATGATCCCCACAACAAGGGCGGTCTAATAGTAAAAAAGTAACTGTTCATTTATAAATATATACATACATACATACAAATCACTTGTACATATATGTGTACCTTGTACATACGGGCTCCTCCTATTCACACTAAAAAAATATTGTTGTGGTCAAATAATTTAAAGAAAATTTTATGCTTAATCTTTTGGTGTTCCATTTAAATCTAAATCGGATAAGGCGTTCTGGTGTTATGATGCAATGTACTAATGCGAACGATTGAAAAAGAACTGAAAGCAGATTCTTATTAAGCAGATTAAATCCTTCTGATTTAATTTCAAACTCGTCTATAGGTTTTGTTTTTCAAATTTGTGCCTGCAGAACTTAAACATTTAAATTAAAATAATTATTTGCGTCTTTCATTTTGAAAGACCCCATTGTTGAATAAATAAAAGGTGGCAATATTTTTAAGCCGCGTACGTATTGCATAATTTGGTTATTTTGTTGAATATATAATTAGGTAATAATGTGATTATATTATTTTTGTTATTTAGCGTAAATTTTTAAAATTTGGTAAGAATACTACGACTACGAGTGTGGCTATAAAATTTATTATTGTTAGTTTCTTCTTAGTTTAGTTGCATTCTTCTTTTATAGGTGCTACTCTATAAAAGTAAGAGTCTTACAATTGGTGTGGAATACTTTCAAAGCAAAATCGAGCACAGCGGGCACAGCTAGTAATAAATAAAACTAAATATGGTAATTTTCGCTCTTTCTCTAACTCATTCGTACATTTTATGTGCCTGTGAAAGCTGTTTAAGGCTTCAAGAGTTTCTTTCACATCTTAGGTCTTTGTTACGCAGAATAAGTCATCTACATATTGGTTAATCAGTTTTGGTTTATGTTTCAGTCTTTCTAGTGTAGTATCTAGTAAATCTTCCATAACTGTGTCTGCAATAACAGATGATGCTAGAAAGCCCATAGGCCTTCCTTTTAATTGTTCATATATTTTGTCTTTATATTTGAAATATCGATTTTCTGTTATACAAAATTGTATTATGTCGAAAAATAAATCATTAGGCATTTTAGATATAATAATTGGATAAATGATAAATAAATTTAATCTACATGCAATTCTAAATTCACATAACTGTCGTTCATAAGACGTAACTGTTGAGCTCAACTGCTACGAAACTGTTGCCAACTGTTGAGCTCAACAGTTACGTCTTGTAAACAATTGAAAAACATAAGGGAGGAACAAAAGAAATAAATTAAAGTAACTAAATTAATTACTTTAGTTGAAAATTATGGATAAGAATCGGTATAAAACACTTCTGTTAGCTATTTAAGCTGAGCACAACATGTTGACTTTAGATAGTTAAAATATTTTATTATACAAAAACTATCCAACTGTTGAGTTGAGTGCAACTAGTTAACAACCCGTAAGACAAATACTCAAGCGTTGCGGAACAGTTACGTCTTATGAACGTGCCCATTAGTGAGCACATTAACTCTGTCGTCTGTCTATGCTATAAGGCTAACTAAACTATTAACAAAAAATAAAGCAAGTAATCCATTTACATACATATGTAAATTGTAAGGTTGAGAGTAATACAAAACTATAATACAAAACCTTGCATGCCACACCTTTGTCTCGAATTTGTCGATTTTAGGCTTTTTATCTTTACAAGCTCACTTCCCTCTTCTTTGCTCCATAAAGCTTTTTCGACATTGGACAATGGTTTAAAATAGTTTTTAAATTCCCACTGCAAACGCGTTACAGACAGATATAAAGATCTAGCCACTCACTTTTAAATTTTCTTTTCGTTAGAAGTTTGTCAATTTTATCACCAGCAAAAATTGAATCTTATAATTATTATTTTTGACATCTCCCATCATGTACTTAACCAAAAACAAAGTGCCTGTTTTTTTTGCATTGTTATTGTGAATTCGCCTTGTATAAATGAACTCGTATATTAAAGTAAAGGACTCCCAAATACTTTGATAAATCATAAGTGAAATTTTTTATAAATAGGGTTTTTAATAATTAATATTTTGAGTTAATTTTTAATGGCAAAATATTTGCAAATTTGAATTTTTAATTTAAAAACCACATTTTCCTACAAAAAGTTAAAAATATGTAACAGAGCAACCGAACTACCAATTCTTTCACAGAGAAAAACACCAAAGCGGACACGCTGATTTAATGTAGTATGGATGGCGATAAATTAGTTTAGGGAGGTAGGTAGAGTAATTTTTATTATCTTACTAGCTAATCCCGGTGTGCTACGCTACACCATCCACAAAAAATACAATAAGCTCTTGAAAGTAAGCTTTTGTCAAATTTAGAGTGTATCACTATTGCAGTTCTCTAGTTTCACGACAAAAGTTTTTGTATGCTAGGTACGATGCCCACTATTCCCATCCAATCTTGGCTATGCGTATAAACACAATAATAATTTGTTACTTTGTATGCCAGTTGCAACGATGAGCTATTCGTGAAAAATTTCAAGACTCTATGTATAGTAGTTGACTAAAATATAATAATTTTTCACTTTGTATAGGAGATAATACGCCCACTGCCTCAATCCAGTTTGTATTTTGCTAGACTATGAACATTAGCATAAGGGTTACTCGTGCAACATTTCAAGGCTCTATCTATTGCAGTTCTCTAGATTCAGGATAAACATTTTTTACTCTGTATAGGGGGTACCACGCTCACTGTCCCAATTCAGCCTATGTTTTTCTAGAGCATACGCAAGTGTATGGGGGTTACTTGCACCCACTTTTACGACCATACATACTATAGTTCTCTATGTATAGATAATAATTTTTCACTTTGTATGGGAGATACCACGCCCACTATTCCAATTCATTCTGTATGCGTATTAGCACAGGGGTTACTCGTGCAAAGTTTCAAGGCTCTATTTATTGTAGTTCGCCAGAAACACAATAATAATAATTTTTCACTTTGTACGGGACGTACCACGTCCACTATTCCAATTCAATTTATGTTAATATGGGGGTTACTGGTGCGACATTCCAAGGCTACTTATTGCAATTCCCTAGATACAGGATAATAAATTTTCACTTTATATGGGAGGTACTACGCCCACTATTCCAATCCCATCTATCTTTATCTAAACTATGTATATTAATATCGAGGTTACTGGTGCAAAATTTCAAAGGGGTTACCTATTACTTTTACCAAGCAATACGATGATAAATATTAACTATTCATGGGAGTTGCCACGCCCACGTCGAATAATAAGTAACCTATTTTACCAAATAAGTACTCTATTTTGCCAACCGTATATCTAGTAACAAACTGTGACAATTTCAGACAGATCGGTGTAGGCAGCTATATCTTTCAGAAAACCAAACAAACACATTTTGTGCTTTATATATAGATATCTAGAAAGCTATAACAGTAATAGTTTAAAAGTATGCTATGGCAAAAACGGATGGGGAAGTCTACTCCAAAAAAAAAAAAACGTGTCATTCATTGGGACTGCCGATAGAAGTGAAAACAAATAAGACTTGTGATATAAATAATCTACAACGTAATACATAGTTGACACTTCCTATTGATCAATTAATTTTATTGCACAATTTTTGTAGCTACCCAAATTAAAAAAACTAAGCCTTACACCACGTCAAATTATTGTAATATGGCTAAAATGTATATACATATATTGTAAGCAAAAAAAAAGAACTAACGGTCTCTATAAAAACATTGAGTTCGCTTTGTGTTCGGTCGACGGAACCCTGTTTTCGAAGAGAAAACAATTTATTCTAGGGTTTCTAACTTTCAAGAGACAGGTTCCGCATTAAAACGGAAATCTTCAATCGACCAGGGACTGCAACAGGCCCAGGAAACGTTGATGCAGTTAGAGCATCCTAGACCTAATGCCTTGTGATTTTTTTTCCATGGGGCTATTTAAAATGCAAGGTTTACGAACATCATCCTCAAAATTTACAAACCCTAAAAGAAGTGATAACACGAGAAGTTCAAGCCATTTCACCTTACATGACTGGTAAAGTAATGGACAACTTCAAAAACCGATTCAACCACAGTGTCAACAGTGGGGGAAACCATTTGAGAGGTGTATTGTTTAGAAAGTAAAGTAATTAAACTGAAGGTTACATATTATTAAACGACATGATCTCTACTACTAATAAAAATAAAAACTTCCTATCTTATTTCATTTTATTTTTATTAGCTTCCCTAATAGGGGAGGTATTTCTGCCGGACCCTGTATATATGTACATAAAAATTTATGTTGGTTGTCTGTTCTATTTTGATTATTCAACAATTTACTGACAAAAATAATAAAATATTAATATGTTCTAAAAACATTGTAAAAAACAATAAATTTGTATTATTACTAGAACCTGAGGCATCCGAAAAAGTCCCCAAGGCAGACACACAAGATTGTTTATTGATTTTTGCGATTGCTTACAATCGGAAATAAATGCAATCGTGCAACTATTCCTCCAGTTCATTAATAAATTTTTTGCTTCGATGTTTGTTTCTCTATGTTTTTATAAAGGCCAATTGACTCCCCTCGCAGGTTTATACATTCAATATTTTAAGTGTTGTTAACTACCTAAAACACAGTACGAAAATTTAGACAATTTATCAACATGTTAGTGGTACATTTCATGTACATTTAAGTATTACAAGATGTTACAGAGCCCTTCGTGTGTGTTGTCGGACTTGCACTTGTCCAATTTATTTCTTTAATATTTAATTATACTTTTTATATTTGTTATGTTTAAGCGTTCACAACCTTCAATTATATGCAAACCCCAAAATATCGTGTTTAGTATCCACATCAAAATCTGTTACTACAAGAGTTCATTTAGCTGTAGCTAAATTAAGCAAGAGTAACTAATAATTAAATTTAGCTGAAGTAACTAGTAATTAAATTTGGTTAAAGTAAACTAATTTAAATATTTTGAATTAAATTTCAAAAATATATTTTTCCATATAAATAGAAACTTTGGAGGCGAACGGAAAATTGTGAAAACATACGAAATGACTAACTTTTTAAAATTGTGGTTACTTTTAGTTGCTGGACTTACATTCAAAGTCTTCATTAAATGTGAGGTAAAGTAGAAAAGAACATTTTACTGTTGTTTTTAATAAATTTTAAATTTTTTAGCCTGACTGGACATATGATTTAATCTCGGTGGACGTAGACAACAAAACGCCTGATAAAGTATATATTGAACTTTACGTGACACGCCTTCGTCGCGGCGTTTTCGTTCTTAACGGATTTTTTGATTTTAAGGAGGACCTGACGGATGATTTTCATATTAGTGAAACAATATATTACAGCTTGTTCGGTTCAGAATTTGTAAAAACTCCTTTTCATATACCCGAAATAACTTTTTCGAAATTTATGAATACCTTTTACAAAGATTTGTTCATGGATAGTTTGTTAAATTGTACGAAAAATGCACCAGAAATAGGGGACAAATTCACACCACCACTTTCAAAGCGGGTGATTTATCTGAATAACTGCAATTTTACTAATGAGAATATGCCATCGAAACTTCGCAGTGGTTATTATAAAGGTATTTTCCAATTTACAAAACAATCTGAAGGATCTATCGAAGTATTAATAAAGGTGGAACCTAAGTGATGACAAGGATTTATGTTTTTATTGTAATAAAGCACTACATTTATATTTCTTTTTTTAAAAACAATCTAAATATTTAAAAATTAAATTATAATAAAGATTAGAAGTTGCGATCTTTTGACTTATTATCTTTTTCTGGAAATTGGAGACATCTCTTTCTGGAAATTGTTTTAAAACAGAAACAAAAAAATAAATAAAATGCAGGCACTCTTTGGGACTGCCGATAGAAGTTAAAACTAATAACACATAAAATGTAAATAATCTACAAAGTAATAGTTGACACTTGACATTAGGGTTTGGGAGACGGGAAAAGCTATAAATAATTTCCCGGGAATTTAAAATCATCAGCACTTTAAAGAAAATTCAGTGGTTCTTATTTTTAAATAAGCATTTCTTCTGCTATCACACAAATATTTGATCGTTATTGTGCTGAATAAAAAAGAAGCACTTAAGCAAAAATAAGCAAGACAAAATGTAAAACTATTTAAAAAAAGGCCTCAAAAAACAGCCTGTCTCGAGAAATATAAGAAACAAGAATAAGGCAAAGAGTCGTAAAAACAAGATAAGTATGGTTGAAATGATTCAATCGTTTCTTAAATCTAAGAACGCATTTTAAGAAACTGATAGATTTCAATTGCGCAGAGTTGTGGGTTGAAGAATATGTAAAGATTTAAGAAAATTTAGTGGCCATTTTAAATCCCATTAAAGTTGCAGTAGATGTCTTGATCCGCAGAGGCACAAATTTGTTAATAGCGACTCTTTCAAAAACGATTATTGAAAAAAAATAAATGAACGAAGGGATGATAAAACGTTTGCGATACTTAAGTATTTAAAATGTGGTGAAATTGCAAATGTGCCAAAAAAAAAAAAGTCATAAAACTTTATTTAGCACAATTGTTCAACAGATTTTTCAAGCCACTCGAATCTGTAGAACCGTTAACTAGCAGTTGCGTTGTTAACTAAATGGAACAAACTTTCGCAACAAAGACAAGAAAAATAATGTCCAGTGATTTGTTAAACGCACTAACAGTTCTAAAATCATGCTTTGTAAAAAAATAATTATTGAAATACTTTTACGGTATTCATAAATATTTGTTATATCATGTTATTTTTGTCACCTGAATTTTTTTTAAGTTTTATAAACTGTTAATACTAATATTTAGTCGTTATTTGCGATCTTTTTTATGTTTTATTAAAACTCTGAATTTTTTTCCTGAATCCCGGGAACACGAATCTTTTTTTCCCGTTTCCCGGGAAATTAGTTAATTTTATGGCGCAATATATGCAGCTAATCAAATTAAAGGAATTATAATTAATTGCGTTATATTGTACTGACCTTTTCTATTATCGTGACGTAAACACTCTCCTTGACAAGTACGTATTGTTATATGTTTCGGCTAGCTACAAAGCCTTATTAAATGAACTAAGCCTTTTAGTAGGTAAAAATATTTTAATATGACTAAAATTTATGTGGTAAGCAAAAAGAAGAATATAACGGTCTGTATAAAAATACGTGCTTCTAATATGTAAAGTATATACATATATATCTATCCAACGATAGGGCTATATATCTCATTGGGAGACTCTTCAAATTAAAATTAAACCCTTGTTTTAGAGGACTATAGAAATTTTTTGTAAGTTTCAACTGTCTATAATGGTGCAAAAGTTTCGCCAAATACAACAAATTATATCAACTATTGGGATGCCCTTTAATTTCTGTTTTAAATATTTATACTGATTATTATACCGAACATAGTAGTAGACATTCTGTATAAATTTAAATTGTTTTTGTATATATTTTTGGCCAATTTGATTTTATTACCTTAGATTTTATTAAATTATCTTAGCTGGTAAGGCCTAACTCGTATCATGTCAATAAAAATGCAGTTTTATTACATGTTTTTCCCAACGTTTCGTGAATCTTTTGTTCACTTCTTCAGGGGATTTGTCTGTTTAATAAAATTTAAAAACATCAACTGTATGTAACTATTGAGTAACAATATAAATAATAATTTTCTTACTTACAAATAAAAGTATTTTTATGGACACAAAATTATTTTAATCTAACATTAATGAACATAAACTTTTTTAATGTATAACAACATTTTTTTTATGATCTAGTGCTGTTTTTGATAATAACACTGTAGATGGCGCTTAGGTTGTCCGTGTCTTCTTTTTTATTCATCGTTTGATTTATTTTCTGTTGTATTCTTAGACTCTCTGTTGTGTATCTCTTTTTCTCATTGTTTTCTTTATTTAATATTTTAATGTTGTCAAAATCAGGTACATGTTTTGTTTGTATTATATGTTGAGCAAGTGCGGTACTTTCTTTGTTTTTATTTATATCTGCTTTGTGCTCACACATTCTTGTGATTAAGCTTCTTTTTGTTGTGCCAATATAAACAAGGTTACAGTTGTTGTCTTTGTTGCCCTTACATGGGATCTCATAGACGACGTTATTTTGTTGAAGTTTTTCAATTGGTGTTTTGTTATTTGTAAATAAAGTGTTTAGAGTTTTATTAGGTTTGTAAGCAAGGGATATGTCATTTTTGTTTGTTACATTTTTTATGTTGTTGTTGTCCGTAAGACCAGGAATATATTTTACACTGTAAAAAAGTTTTTCTTCTCGGTTGGGTCTGTTATTGGCGGATTTATAGGATTTTATTAAGGACTTTATCAGATATGAGGGGAAACTGTTATCTCTTAATATTTTAGTAATTATATGTATGTTTTTGGTGTGAAATTGTTTGTCGCTGATATCAAGGACTCTACGTATTAGATTTTTTGCTGTATTTATTATTTGTGTTTTAGGATGTGTTGTATTAAAGTTTATGATTCTGCTTTATTGACATGATACGAGTTAGGCCTTACCAGCTAAGATAATTTAATAAAATCTAAGGTAATAAATTTAAATTGTTTGTCTATAACGGTTCCTAAAATAGCCATATAGGTCAAATTACATCGATTATGGGTACACCCTTTACTTTCTAAGTTCATATTTTATAATTGCTGTTATAGTGGACTTAGCAATATAGGTTCTTTGTACATTTGTCTATAGCTGTTTACAAGTTTGGCCATATACAGCAACTGTTTGGACACCCTTTTTTTCCAAATTAAAATTTTTTACTCGTAGTAGCGAACTAAGCAATTCAGGTTCTTTGTAAATTTCAACCATCTGTCTATAATGGTTCAATTTACATTATTTTACATCAATTATTGGGACACCCTTTTATTTCCAATTTTAAATATTTTACTTGTTATTATAACGGACATAGTAATGGAAATTCTGTCCTATTTATAAGTGTTTGTCTATAACGGTTCAAAAGGCCATATAGGCCCAAATAACTTAACCTATGGGACACCTTTTAATTGTTAAGTGTAGTTTTGTATTAAGTTTTGTTATTAGGAAATTTAAATTTGGTGCCCTATATGGTTTACGGTTCAAAATACACAAAAAACATGAATATTTTTTAAAATGATATACTTATTTTAATATTGGTCCAATCTGTAAGTATTAAATTTCAAATAAAGACGACATTTTAAAAATCGGTTCATAAATGACTAAATTCTACTAGCACAAACCACCTATTTAACTATTTTTAATTCCTAATTAAAAAATTATTTAAATATTTACTATTAACCATAAAGTTTTGTAAAAAAGCTTGTATTAAGTTTTTGTTTATTCCTAATCATAAAACAGCATTTTGTTATTTAAAGTATTGTATGTACTAATTTTTGTATGTATGTATTTTGGTTGATATTAAATAGTCCAAATAATCTTTATATTTCCCTCATTTGTAGACACAATGGTAATTTACAATGTTGCAACGGTTGTTGCAACATTTGTGTTGTAATGTTTGGGTTTGAAAAAAGCGAAATATGTTTTAAGTCACTATGAAAGTGGTTATGTGTTGATATGCTCAACATGTTTATATTGCTCCCACTATTCGCTCTGATACATATGTATTTTTACAAAATTGTGTAGTGACAAATTGACAGAGACTGACAAAAAGTACTTATAAAATAAATGTAGTCAAGTATTTACACATATTTTTGGGTATTAGTTATACCTATACTTATAACACAGAAAATACCTACACACACATATTTGGAGTGAAATAAGTACGGGTGTACTCAATACTTATAACAAACATTATTTATACACAACGAACTTAAAAATGTATAAGTAATGCATGTATGAGTACAAATGGTTGTAGGTAGATAATGTGATGGGTATCTGTCATACCCATACTTATAACTACCTAATACTTACAAGTATGGAAAAGTACTTATAATACTATAAGTATACTTATAAGTAAAACAACTACTTTTAGGAATTGTGTGTATAAAATGGTTAGTGTTTGGCAATATTTTGTTTATAACCGAACATTGGTTAAGTATGGAGAACCAAAATAATTTGTATATTAGGATGAAGGAATCAATAAACCTATTTTTAAATTGTATAATAACACACTGTGTAATTTTTTAAGTCATGGCAAAATAACCATATACGGACACCACTACGTCATAAAAGACCAAAAAAAGACCCCTGTCTCCCAGTTTTGCCCAAAGTCCTCCAAGTTTTTTTTATGGGCCCTCAAAGATGTGGGGCCTCGATGTCATTTTTGCAATTTTGATATACTCTCTGAGGCAAAGTTGTAGCTCTTGTCATAAAGAACAAAAATTGTTAACATATAAAATCAAAAAAAATTCATCTTCAAGGTCAAAATCGCAAAAAACTTTAAAAAATTCTATTTTTTTTTACCTTTTTTCCCCTGTTCAGGTTCATAGGTAGCAAACCGTTCAAAACTTAAGGAAACAATCATCTACAAAAATGAACCTAAGATCTCAATAAACAACTTTCTAGAACATATGAACTAGGAATGATTCTTAACGCCGTTTAGGCAGCGCTTAGGTAGCCGCAAAAGTGAAAAATTCCCCGAAAATGTTGTTAAGAACTATTCCTAGGAAGTTCATATGTTCTAGAAAGTTGTTTATTGAGATCTTCGGTTCATTTTTGTAGTTAATTGTTTCCTTGAATTTTGAACGGTTTGCTACCTATGGACCTGAACAGGGGAAAAAAGGTAAAAAAAATTGAATTTTTTAAAGTTTTTAGCGATTTTGACCTTGAAGATGAATTTTTTTTGATTTTTGATATGACAAGAGCTACAACTTTGCCTCAGAGAGTATATCAAAATTTCTAACGGTTTGCTTGAGTAAATGATCATTTTTTGCAAAAATGACATCGAGGCCCCACATCTTTGAGGGCCTATAAAAAAAACCTGGAGGACTTTGGGCAAAACTGGGAGACAGGGGTCTTTTTTTTGGTCTTTTATCACGTAGTGGTGTCCGTATATGGTTATTTTTTTCCGTGTTGCACTGTGTAATTAATACATATAGTTACATATATTTATAAAATACTCTAAGTATACTTAGAGTATTTACATACTTGTACTAATTCTACTCTGTATTTACAAGTATGGGTATAGCAAATACTTTATCCAACTTTTACTTATACTTAGTTGTATTGCGACAAATAATGAGCAAGTATGTGAATACTTATTCTCTGCCTATACTTGTAGTTATTTAAGTTGAAATTAATTTGAGTATATGTGTATGATATGTTGTTTGAGCTGTAGCTATACACATTTATACATGTTTGGCCTCAAATACTTAATAAGTTAAAAAACGAATGTACTCTAGCAGATCTCTATAGAGAGCCAAAAATGCCTAATAGAATCAAAAAGATTTTCTCTATGAAATATTTTTGGGCTAAGGGCAAGGTTGCCAGATTTTTTTCTCTTTCCCCTAAAAGCAAATAAAAAACCCCTAAAATCAGGTTTTTTTTTGAAAAAATCCCCAAAAATTATTTTTCTTGATTACATAAATAATTTTTTTTTCAGTAATTTAAAAAAAAATAAAAGCCAAATTAATTAAATAAAAAATCCCCTAAATTAATCTCAATTTTAACCAAATCTCCCCAAAAGTTTTAGTTTTCATTATATTAAAGTATTTATTATAAATATACATACGTATGTGTATATAAATATACCCAGTCGTAAAAAGAAGGAGTTTGAGGGCCCTCGAGAAGGCCTTTTTACTCCTTCTTTTGGAGGCACAAAGCCTTTTGTTTTTGTTCTAAATTTAAGTAAAATTTTTTGGGACTCGAACCGTCAACCTCCAGGTTGATAGACCTTTGCACTGCTAATCAGTCTATCGAAGCATCCCAATTTCAAGCAGAAATGAAGTAGATAAAGCCAACTCAATGAACTTTTGTGTTTTATAAACTAAAAATAGAAAATTATGTATTTGCCATCAGACATTCAGACAGATTCAATTACATTTCAATTATAATTACAATTACAGGTAATTTGTAATTGAAAATTTCCAATATTTTGTATTTAATTTTATTAAGTTTTTTTAAACTTCATTTCCATTTTGCTTTTAAAAGTAAAATTCATTATATTATATTATATTCTATACAGACGGATTTCATTCATAGAGAGCTTTGGTTAACTATGATCTAAGCTTGCCTTGTATAAGGTCTAAGCATGCCTTATAGAAGGCCTCTTTAATTTTACCACTGGGATGTTTCTTGCGTTGTTGTTGTAAAAGTATTCTTAAAATTAGGGTTCGTTACTTATGTAAGAATTTTGTTGTTTTTTCATGACATACTACACGCATAGCAAAATAAATTAGTCAAGTGCGAGTTAGACTCACACACTTAGGGTTCCGTACTATGTTTAGGACAACTTTAAAAATTCAAGTTGTGTTTGTACACAAAGTGTAAAAACGTACCCTATTGTTTTCGCTCCAATGTCTGTCCGTCTGTCCGTCTGTCAGCGCCTTTTATCTCTGGTACCGTAATAGGTAGACTCTTGAAATTTTCACAGATGATGTATAGCTGTTGCCGCTATAGCAACAAATACTAAAACTTATAGGGTGTTCCGATAGAGATGTGTTATTGACGAATATGTGCAATTTTCCTGAACTGTAGGTGGAATACACTTGAAATTTACAAACAGTAATTAAAACTTAGTTCACTATATAAACAAGTATAAAAAAAAATTAAAGGGTGTTCCGATAGTGGTGTGATTTGCATATATAAGGCCTAAGTTTTGAACCATAATAGGTAGACTCTTGAAATTATCACAGACGGTGTATAGCGGTGGCCGCTATAGCAACAAAAATTAAAACTGATAGGGTGTTCCGATAGAGAGGTGCTATTCACGAATATGTGTTTATTTCTTGAACTGTAGGAGGCACAGCCTACAAACTGTAATTAAAACTTAGTTCGCTTTATAAACAAGCCAAAAAAAATAAACCTAAAAATTAAAGGGTGTTCCGATAATGGTGTTATTTGCATATATAAGGCCTAATTTTTTAACCATAATAGATAGATTCTTGAAATTTTGACAAATGGTGTATTACTATGATCCCTATAAAAACAGTAAAATTTAAAGGGTTTTCCGACAGTGACGTGTTTTGCATGTATAACGACATACTCTTTGAACCGTAAGAGGTAGACTCTTCCAATTTGTATAGAAGATGTGTTGCCATGGCCGCTATGACAATTACTAAAAATTAAAGAGTGTTCTATCAGTGACATGTTTTTTATGTATAGTGACTTTTTTTTAATACATTCATGGAAAGAGTATTGCTATGGCCGCTATAATAAATAACAAAATTGAAGGGTGTTCCGCCAGAGACATGATTTGTACGTAAATAGGTTTATTTTTTGTACCACAATAGGTAGACTCTTTAAATGTTTACAGTAGATGTTGTACTTCGGCGGCTGTAACAATTACTAATATCTAGAGGGTGTTCCATCAGTGACATGTTTTTCACGTATATTATCTTATTTTTTGAACCGCAATAGGTAAGCGCATGTATATTTTAATAGATAGTGTATTACCATAGCCGCTATAACAAAAATTGAAAAAATTTAAAGGGTGTTCCAACAGTAATGCAATTTTCGCGATTACGACTATAATTCTAAAATTAAAGGGTGACTCATAAGACATGAAAAAATTAACAACTGGAATTTTTTAAGTTGTACTAAACTTAGTACGGAACCCTACATGTGTGAGTCTACCTCGCACTTAACTGATTTATTTTTATTAATTTTTGACAGAAGAAAAAAAATCCATAGAGAAAAACTTTTTGATTCTATTAGGATTTCTTCTGAACTGTATAAAAAAGGGATTTCTTATTGATTTCATTAGCCTACCTAATTGGTTTTTTCAAAAAGGTGTTCCTGATTGATTTCATTAAGTGCCTATATGATCATGTGTTAATCATCTTTTCAATTTTCTTAATAAGGAAATCTTCTTAATTATATTAGCTTTCTTGTTTTTTCGTTTATGGAAATCAATATAGGAACTGTTTGTTAAAACATAAAATATAAACTTGGTGTAGTGGTTAAATGCGTGCCTACAAAACGAAGCACACCAGGTTCGCGATCCCTGGCAGAGGACGAAAAAATTTTCACCACGGCTTTTTGGGTTTTAAAAATTAAGTGGGTTCAACCCCTACTAGACAATCCATTAGAATAAACGCCCTCACCTTCCACCCCCTAGAAAAATAGAGGATAAGATGAAACCAAAATAAAATGTCAGACAGCCTCCACCACAAAGCAAACAATTTCACAGGAGATGCCGAAAAAGCTTTATAATATACATAAATAAACAACTTTATAAAAAGCAGAAGTTTTAAAATTGTTTTCAGTTTTTTATATATTTATAAAAATAGCATAATAAAATCAAGAACAAAACCTTTTTGAAAAAAACAAGAAGCTTAAAAAATCAATAGCTTAATAGGTGATTATGGATGAAGTTAAATATTTTTTGTTTCACCTTGTTATTTGTGTCAGCTGATAACTTATTTATGAAAACTTAAGAAAAAAGTAATGGAAATTGTAATTATTCCAAAATGTGTTTAAGGACTTAAAATAACTTACAAAATACTACTGAAAAATGTGACGAAAAAGTATTCTTGTTTATTAGGGGTTCATATTATAATTGTTGTTTTTACATTGTTTCCTGTTTCATTGTAATTGTTGTGGCGGTGCTGCCACCTTATAAGCAAACAATTAAATAACACAGGGCAACAGCAAAAATATGCTCGAGTAACTACTATATACATTTGATGTATCATGGCTACCTTAGTACAAAAATGGTAAAATTTTTAAATTCTATGGATAGATTTTTTTTTAAAAAATTTTTTTTTTAAAATTGCAATTTTTTTGAGACGTTTCTTCAAATAATTAATGATAACTCAAAAACTACTAGTCCGATATTATTAAAATAAATTCAGAAAAATTAAGATTTGCATAGCCTTTAATTCGTCTATATATCGCGTTTCAATCGGATCAATAGTATCGGAGTTATAATAAAAAACTTAAGAAAAAAATATATTTTTTACGTAAAAATGGCAAAAATTTTCGTTTTAAAAAAATCATAAAAAATCGAAAACGGCAAAAAACTTCCAGATTCATTTTTTTATCGCATAGCGACATATAATAGCAACAAAATGAGATATCGACCATAAAAATCGATTGATTTTTTTCGAATTTATTCACATTTTAGTGAATTCGCTCATTTTCACAAAATTTTAGTTTTTTGCTTGATATACGCATTATAGCGGGTTTTCAAATGTGTGAAAAACATAAATTTTCCAATTTCAAGGGGTGCATGTCGGATTAATGTTAGATTTGATGAGAAACTTCCACCCACAAAATTTTAGTCGAATTCGACAACGTTAACACGTAGCGCATAGGCCCCAAATCTGAAAAAAAGCGTTTAAATCGAAAATAATTGACAAATTTTCAGTTTTTGCAAAATTAACGCTATTTATTTCCCCTTTTGCAAAAAAGTGGATCCTGGTCCTTAGGGCAAACACAATGAGATTTACAATAAGCTACATATCTTTTAAATCGGTTAAACAGTTTTCAAGTTACTTGCCGAAGGCAATTGACAAAAAAATGTAACTAAGTCAAATCGATGGCATAGATCGAAAATGCATTTCATTGTTTTATTCATGTATTTTCTTTTATTTTATATTTTATTATTTAAATTTATTACAACATATAAAATAAGGAAATAAATAAATAAATATTATAAACTACAAACTTTGGAATTTTCTTTTATGACATTTTCTATTATTGAATAACGAAGTGTTGCTCTGAATACTCCAGCAAAAATCTGCCATCATGTGTGCATCCCAGCGACCCTGGTATCTTTCCTCCATTGTCCGAATATCTTGGTGAAATCGTTCGCCCTGTTCCTCACTTAAGTCTCCTAGATTTTCAGGAAAACGATCTAAGTGACTGTGAAGGTAATGTAACTTGATGCTCATGTTGCATCCAAGATTCTGGAAGTGAGTTAACATCTCTTCAACGTGCGCAACATAATCATCATCCTTGTTATTTCCTAAGAAATGTTGAATAACCCATACAAACGAATCCCATGCATTTTTCTCAATTTCTGACATTGAACTGAGAAAATCGGTATCTTTGACCAATTTGCGAATTTGTGGGCCGTCAAATATTCCTGCTCTCAGCTTTTCCATACTCAAACTTTTAAACTTCCTTGAAATATACTGGAAACATTCACCATCTTTGTTAAGTGCTTTAACAAATTGTTTCATCAGACCAAGTTTAATGTGAAGAGGGGGTAATATGATGCGATCTCGGGGCACCAGAGGTACATTTATAACATTCCTCATACCTGGGTCCAGTGTTTCCCTATAAGGCCATTGTTTTCTCTTCCAGTGTTCTGACTTAGCTCTGCTGTCCCATAAACATAAAAAACAAGGGTATTTGGTATAGCCACTTTGTTGACCTAATAGGAAATTTACCATCTTAATATCAACACAAATTACCCAGTTATGTTCATTATAATTTATCATCTTCTTCATGACCAATGCAATTACAGAGTATTCTTCTTTTACCTTGGTTGAATGTGCGATTGGCAAGGAGTGAAATTTATTTCCATTGTGCAAAAGGACACACTTCAAGTTGCGTTTTGATGAGTCAATAAATAAACGCCATTCGCTTGAATCATATCTATGTAAGCCCATGGCAGTCATCAAACCAGGAATATCCGTGCAGCAGACAAAATCGTCCTCTTCTGCAAAATAGTGAAGTAAGCTTTTTTCTCGGGTACGGTAATACGAAACTTTAGTTTCCTCCGTTATGAGATTTGATTCCTTCATCCGGGATGCAAGTAATTCCGAAGATGCTTTTGACAATCCAAGTTCTCTTATTACATCATTTAGCTGGTCTTGATTCCATGGTCTCGGTGAGATATTTTTGTGTGGGATGAACTCGTCATTTTCAGATATAGGTAGTTCTGGATCTGAACTTCCTGATTGAGAACACATGCTTGAGGTTGAGTGTCCTTGTGAAGATGAAAGCACTTGACTACAGCTTGGTCCCTGATCTTGTGCATCCATAATTTCCTGTGAATGTACAACTGCAAGTTGAAACCCATCAGCAGACCTCGTAGGGTAAGACCATCGCAAATGTTTTCCAAAGCAGTGAAAATTGTAATAACTCGAAAACTTAAAGACATGTAGCTTATTGTAAATCTCATTGTGTTTGCCCTAAGGACCAGGATCCACTTTTTTGCAAAAGGGGAAATAAATAGCGTTAATTTTGCAAAAACTGAAAATTTGTCAATTATTTTCGATTTAAACGCTTTTTTTCAGATTTGGGGCCTATGCGCTACGTGTTAACGTTATCGAATTCGACTAAAATTTTGTGGGTGGAAGTTTCTCATCAAATCTAACATTAATCCGACATGCACCCCTTGAAATTGGAAAATTTATGTTTTTCACACATTTGAAAACCCGCTATAATGCGTACATCAAGCAAAAAACTAAAATTTTGTGAAAATGAGCGAATTCACTAAAATGTGAATAAATGCGAAAAAAATCAATCGATTTTTATGGTCGATATCTCATTTTGTTGCTATTATATGTCGCTATGCGATAAAAAAATGAATCTGGAAGTTTTTTACCGTTTTCGATTTTTTATGATTTTTTTAAAACGAAAATTTTTGCCATTTTTACGTAAAAAATATATTTTTTTCTTAAGTTTTTTATTATAACTCCGATACTATTGATCCGATTGAAACGCGATATATAGACGAATTAAAGGCTATGCAAATCTCAATTTTTCTGAATTTATTTTAATAATATCGGACTAGTAGTTTTTGAGTTATCATTAATTATTTGAAGAAACGTCTCAAAAAAATTGCAATTTAAAAAAAAAATTTAAAAAAAAAAATCTATCCATAGAATTTAAAAATTTTACCATTTTTGTACAAAGGTAGTCATGATACATCAAAATTATATAGTGGTTTTAAGAGCACATGAACTTTTTTTTATTTTGTTGTGCTGTGTAATTTTATATCGCGTGGTTAAATTTTAAGGGCCGATGTTGCATGTGAACCACACCTAAACGTCAAGATTTTTTCTGCATTTAATCTGACATTTCTCAATTTCAGACTAACTCAATTTGAATTATGGAAAGATACACAATCGAACAACGCGTTAAAGGCCCATTTTCATAATAATGGGCGTTCAAATCAAAATGCATATCGTGCACTTCGTGATTTGTTCGGTCAATTTAATCGTCCCAATGTGCGCACAATCGGAAAAATCGTGCAAAATTTTAAGCAAACCGGGTCTGTAGTCGATGCGAAAATACCAGTGCATGGTCGTACAGCTCGTGCTGCAGAAAATATTGCTGCTGTTCGCTATATATTTTTCATAGCACGAATAGTTGTTTTATTATTGTGACCATTCATACTGCGAATGAGTGGCGTTCTAAAGTTAATGTTTAGATGACCCGCCGTTAAAATATGCTGCCAGTATAAGACCGATAGATCTGTGTCTACACCCAGAGAAAAATTACATTATCCCTCTACAAAATGGCGTCAAAAGGTGTATCAACCACGTTTGTTTCTAAATTGTACACGGACGTTGTCAATTCTACAAGTAAATATTGATAATAATGAAGTTGGCAACAATCGTTTTTTATTTAAATAATAATAAACAGATCCATTATACAGTTCAACTAGCTGTGGCCACCATATCTTAGGCGGCCTGAAAATATTTTGAAAGTGATCCACACTAAATTTTAGGAGTCTTACTTTTGTAGTGCTTCAGTTATGGTTTATGCATTTACTTTATATAAAGCCTTTGTTTCCAGGAATGGAAACAAAAATCCTAAAATGTATATAAAATTCTACAATTATTGCATAGTTCTGTAAATATCGTTTAAAATATTCTGCTTTCAAAAATAAAAGGTTCTGTCAAGTTTGCATTACCTTTATATCGGTAAAATTGCGTACTTTCACTACTTTTTCTCTATTTTTAAAATAAAGAGATATTTTGATTAAAGTGCCTTCTCACAAAATTTTATTAAAATTAGTTTTTACGTGATGCGAACACAGACAGACAAAATCTCCAAAATTGCTGTTTTCTATTCCATTTTGATTTCTATCTGCAGCAGCAACAAAATTTTAAAACATATTTTATGTGCAGAAATGGTCCTGTTATAGTTTTATTATACCCGTAAGTATAGATTTTTTTTTTGTCCGCAAGTGTGGAGTACCGACTAAAAAACCCCCTTGTCAGCTGTTGGGAATGAAATCCACCCCGCATTACTTCGGGGTGGTTCCCTGCTCGGCCTTAAGCCGTCATATTGTTCGCCTGCGTCCAGGCTCCGCTCTTTTTCAGCAGGATATCGACGTTCGATTTCGGTTAGTCCTGCAGCAGTTAATCTCCTTTGCATTCGAGTTTCCGGTTACCCTTGTACCTGTGTTTATTCTCTTTTCTGCGGCGTCTAGATTTGCTTTCTTGGTACGCAAGATTGTTTCGCAATATTTTGCGACTGCTCGTCAATTATTTTCTTCTGCTATCATGCTATCGATAATATTTTCGACCGTTAATAGTCCCGTGACGCTCACCAGTTCTCGCCGATTTTCCGACCAGCAGGAACACTTGAAGAAGGTATGCTCTGCATCATCTGTTACGTCTTTATTTTCGTAAAGGCAATAGGGAGAGTCGCATTTATTCATTCTGTGAAGATATTTCCGGAAGTATCCATGACCTGACAACATTTGGGTCAAAGAGTAATTAACATTTCCGTGTCGTCTATTTACCCACTTTGTTATATCTGGGATGAGCCTTGAAGTCCACCTAATAAGCCAACTCTCTAGAATCTCCTGTCTGATTAGCTCTTCTCTCCTGGGTTCTGTGTCGTTGGTTTGTTTTGCTAACCATATCCTCCTTCGTCCTATTATGTGAAGGTCTATTGGGGTCATTCCCGCTTAGTATAGCGCTTGCGGACACCGTACGATACGCAGATGTTACCCGTAGTGCGGCTGTTCTTTGTACGGCCAGCAGTGCTTTCGCTCTTATCTTCACCTTCATTTTTTCGCCCCATATCTCGCTTCCATAAAGGAGAACACAGTTGCTCGCCTCCATCAGGAGCTTACGCTTAATTGGTAGCGGTCCGCCTATGTTAGCCATCAATCGGCTCAGCTGTCCTGTGATCTTCGAGGCTTTGTTTATGGCATAGTGGATCTGTTTTGAGTACATTAGCTTTGAATCAAGTCTTATTCCCAAATAGTTGAGGAATTTCTTTGTTCTCATTGTGAAGCGTCCGCGTATTCCACTAGGAAGGTGTCCGCCGGCATTTCAATATTAAATATTCCATCGTAACTAATGTTCCACAGGTCCGGTCCTAGAATAGACCCTTGTGCAGCTCCTGACGTTACTTGCATCTTCTTCTGACCTTCTGTTGTGTTGTAAATAAGTTCTCTGTCCTTAAGATAGTCTCTTATAAACCTCGCCAAGTAAGTCGGAATGTGTAAGCGTTCTTCTAAGGCTTTCAGTACATCAGGCCATCTAAGGCTGATAAAAGCATTTTAACGTCCAGTGTAGCCAGGAAAACCAATGGTCTCGTGGAGTGGGGCCCGGTCTGTGTTTCCTCATACGCGCAGATTACGTCGTTTACGGCTGCTATGGTGGACTTCTTTGGTCTAAAGCCATGTTGCCTGCCTGAAAGCCCTCCACTACCTGTTATGGCTTCATTCAGTCGAGGTTTTATTAAGCTTTCGTAAAGTTTTCCCGCTATAAGTATAGATAAACTTATTTTATTCACAAAATGTATTTTTAATTACAAGTACAAAATATTAAATATTTTAATTCCTAATTGTTGTTTTATTATTAAGAAGTGGTGAATAAATTCAAGAATTTGTAATCTTTGCTTAAAGCGTCCTTCATAATAACACTAAGTATGTAATATCTATGTTCCAGGTAAATTTTTTTATTTCATCAGCATATTTATGATCTCTCCTTTTGATATTTCCTTTAACAGTCTCTTTAAAGCCGAAGTTATATCACAAAAAATATCGTTTATAATGTTCTATATAAAAGCTATTGTATTTGATGGAGAAACCACCAGGTTTCATCATGGCGCCATCATTGGTTGCTTTACCTTAGATTGCGCAGACATTCTGTCATCATCAATCCGAACTGTGAATTTATAAAATAATAATTAAAAATAAATAATAATAAATAGTTTACTGAGCTCATAAAAAAAAAATCCAATAAAAGGGTATAATTAGTTCAGACACAAATTTGATTTGATTAAATTTTTAATTGATTCATTGAAAATTATTTTTTTCTTTCTGTATCTATTAAAACTATTAATTGGAGCACATACATACATATTTTTTCTGTGTTACTATTAAAACTACCCTAGCAGCCCTCTTGTTAGCAGTGCTTCTTTTAATTCCTCCATTTTTAGTATCGCAAACTATTAAATGTTACTTGAGCAGCTGGAAAAACTAAAGCACTTGTTGGCTATCACAACGTCTCCAGTCGTTTGAATTTAAAAATTGCACCATATTGTCATTAAAAAAATTTCGGCATAAATTGAATGAAACCAAGCCAATGAAAAATATTAAGTAGAACTTTCGGAATTTGATAATATTGTTCTGTTAATTTAAGCACGTCCGTTGACAAGTTGACAACAGTCGTTGTCAAACAAAAGTGACAACGCAGAGGCGTCAAAGTAACCACATTCCATTACGATTTTACAACATTGCTTTCTTTCAAACTGACTTCAGTTCTTGTAAGGATGTAGGCCAAGATCTTTTCGCAAAAATGGCACAACGACGTCACAGAGATGCCCAACGCTTGAGAACGACGTGTGAGAGACACATTTAGGCTTTCTTCAACTGAAGCCTCAGCGGCAGCAATATTCTCGACACTACGGGCACTTCTTTGTCTCACTGGCACGGGAACATTTTGTACTGTGCCTGTGGATTCAAATTTTTCCACTAGACGCTCAATTGTTGATCTGCTAGGACGATTATGAAGACCATAAATTGGACGTAGCGCTCTTAACGTTGAAGTTACTGACTGCGAATTTCGGTAGTAAATCTTCGATTCGTTGTTGGCTCGTATATCTTTCCATCATGAAATGGCAAACCTTACTGAAGAGAAATGTCCAAAGAGCGGCAAGAAATATGGCGTCGTCTGCTGTCCCTATCGCTCTACTTTTGTAGCGTCCCTTGTTGAAAAACCCCTTATTTCATATGAAAAGTAACCCAAAAATTGGTGTTTTTCGTCATTTTTGGAGAATAATTCATTTTTATATTTTTGGTCGATTTTTCATAATGAAAAATTTCCCAAATGTTTTAATGAAAGATCACCCATTTTTGATAATAAGAGTGAAAAAACAATGGTTTGTCTTAAAAGCGATATATTTTTAATAAAAAATTATCACTAGTAATAAGTAGTTATAAAGTTTACCTCAAACCGCTGAAGTGTTAACATTAAAAACTTATTAGGATTTAAACTGGAAAAATAAGCAACTTAGTTTCTGTCTCTGCTTTTCCAAAAAAAAACTGATTAATTTACAGAAAATGTATTGACATCACATTTAAGGTTGTACCAATGGCAGTTTTCAAAAAGCTTCTGATTATTTAAGTGAATTGTTCTTATAGTAAATATTTCTAGTTCTGTTGTTATAAATAAGTTACTGATATGAGTTGAAATATATAATATTTGTTATTATGTCCCGTTCCACACTTGCAATTTTTGTTTCTGAAACATTTTGTTAATACTTTAAAAATTGTGTTTCTGACGACTGTATACTTTTTTACAGCCATTTTCATGTCGAAGAGAACAAACAACAACAACATTAAAGAGAGTCAAAGCAGATTTTAATGAACATTTTATTTAATCTCCCAACAAGAAATACATGTGTTGCAGAAACAAAAGTTGCAAGTATGGAACGGGGGGACTAATGTGTTTATTGTTAAACTTTAGAATTTGGCGCCGGAGGCAAAATTTTTTTATAAAATATGAGAAATATTTTAATAAAAAAAATCACCCTGATGGAAATTTGGCCCAAAAATTGTGAAAAAAATACCCAAATATAAATGAATTATCGCCCATTTATGTTTATAGTTCTCTTTTTAAATATAAATATATCAATATGAATGCCGATTTAAACAGCATCTACCTTTGGGCTAGTGCAAATGGACTCTGTTTGAATATGTAAAAACGCGTAATTCCCAACATTTCCGAAGATATTGTGTTAAATGGTGAAAAAATTAAAATTGTTTGCACTGCGAAAAATCTGGGTATTACATTTAATTGCAATTTGACACATGGAATGATCATATCAACTGACTGGTTGGTCAAACTTATGCAAAGCTTAGAGCTATCTGGTCCACACAATATTTCACTCCATTAAGAATAAGGGCCTTAATTGCCAAAACGTACCTGATTCCTTTCCTGATGTATGGGTGTGAATTATTTTGAAGCTGTGACACAGTTAGTAAAACAAAACTGAATGTATTGTTTAATAATATTATAAGATATGTGTATGGATTGAGAAGATTTGATCAGTTCTCCTCTGTTTCTTTTTCCTTGTATTGAGTCTCTTTTGAAAACATGGTTAAAATCCGCACTCTTACTTTTTTGCATAAAATAATAAATAGTCAAATACCCAGATATTTATTTGAAAAATTACTTTTTTCTAAATCGCCACGAAACCAAAATATTTTAATACCACGGTATCAATGTCTAGTGTCTGAATGGCAATTTTATGTACATGCCGCTCGTCTTTGGAACAATCTTCCACCAAGTCAACAAAGAAACAGCAACGCTAATAGTTTCAAAACATTTTTATTTAAATTTTATCAATAACTTAATAATAATTACTTGTTCTTATCGTTTTTCTTTATTTTCTTTATTTTTTATAATATGGATTTTCATATACTTATGTATTAAGTTTATTTATTTTTTAATTATCAAATTTTGTAACGTAATGCGTTCCTGTACTATAAATATAAGACCCAGTCTTGTTGTATAGGAAATAGAAATAAATAAATAGTTGTAGTAAGGGCATTGATATTGGTTAAATTAATCGAGAAAGCTTTGAGCTTGCAACTTCCGTATGTAATTTTTGATCAAAATCTAAGAAAGCTGCGACACCTGAACTCTTCGTAACCGTAGTCACAGTCGCTACAACCCTTACGAAATTAAATCGTTGATTTGTTGTTTTACTGACTACTCAGAAGTTAGCTTAAAGTAAGTAAATTTGTAGTTAGCTATAAACTGAATATATGTATGTATATCAGTTAGCTATAAAGCGAATTTGTAAAAATATACAATAAATTTTGTCCCTGTTTATTATTATTTCCTGCATCTTTGATTAAAGGCTTCGTAACTAAAAATGTTAATGCATGAAATGCTCGAAAGTCAGTAAGATATTTCCTACCAAATAATATTAACCCGAAATAACCCACTGTTACCAGTTGGAAATGTAAATTATGCCGTTATATTTACAACAATTACACCAAAACGACAAAACAAAACTTCAAGAGAATAACGCTATTTAGAACAAAATAATTGAAGTTTCAAAAGAGAAAATAAAATTACTGTCATTCTGAGTTAAATTAGTGAAGCTTTGGCTTTTTAAATTAAGTTAAAAAAAAAAGTTCGCAAGTCCCATTTTTAGATATGGTGCGTGTTTATTAACACCTATTCAACCCATTTAATAATAATTACTTCAATTGATAGCAAATGAATTAAACTATAAAATGCGAAATTGTTTTTGTAGAAAAAATGTTTTTTTGTTTTATTTTTTCATAATTTACTTATGGCGTAACCATATGGTAATCGTGGGTCGCCTAGGGTACAGGTTTATTGTTTGCATTTTATGTGTTTTTCTCTGTCTTTTTCGATATTTTTTACTATATTCATTTATATGTTGTTGGTAATTGAAAAAAAAATAACCACCTTTAGAGACTTATCCTTGCAAAAAAATGTGAAAATCGCATCCACAAAAATGACTGAACTTTTTCATCCAGAATAAAATCATTTTTTCGAGAAAAGCATTATATCTTACTTTGGTATAACTTGATGTATTCGTTTGGTGAAATCAAAAGATAACAATGTTATATGTATATTATCTAACAGCCTTGGTAATGGTATGAATGGTATGAAATCAATGACACCGATCACGGAATACAACAAATATGTATATGTGTAGAGTAGACCGATTCGAATAAAATCTGTCCCAATACCGCATCGCATACTTAGAAAAAAGTGGTCTAGATGGCTTACAGACGCGTACAATGCGTAAAGTGCTACAGACAACGCCTCAACTAGAATTTCAACGACAATTGGCAGTACACTACTGCAAACATTACAATTTTTGTGATTTTTTTAGGTACAAAAAGATTTTTTTCTTTGGTAAAAAACCTGTACCCTAGGCAACCCACGGTTACCATATGGTAACGATAGTTTTTCGCATTTTCCGGAAAATTTTAAAAATGTATTGAAAAATTGAGTTCATTTTCGTGCTTAGAAGGTCGAAATTTATAAGCATATTTATTTTCAACAATATCTAAGTCAAAAAATGTTCTGAGAAATACCGGGTTAAGATCATAATTTAATAATAATTCAAGAACACAAAAGAACGCAAGGGATGTGACACAAATTTTCATTTTATAATTTTAAAAAAGAAATGAAAAATATTTAAAACATAATTGTCAAAAATTATTTTATTTCATTTTTGATTTTGGGGAAGTTTTGCCTTTATATTGTATTTAGCTTACAGTTAGGTCACAAAAGTTAGCTTAAAGTGTGTTATTTTCGTAGACGACTACCATTTTGCTTGTAGGGTAAATATGAACGGAAATATATGTGAATAAAAAATATAATATGAGTTGTTGATGTGAAAAAAGACCTTCTTTTTAATTTGCACCGCTTCTGTTTCCAAGAAAATTGTGACATATGTATATTTTCGAAATCTACCCAAGCTCTCCTTTCTTTATTGACCAACTTAGATTTAAACAATGACAAAAATGTGATATATTTTGAGTTTAAATTTTTTTTACGAATTTCTGAACACAAAACAAAAGTTTTATTCTTCATTAAAAATATTTTCCCCACCAATTTCTGAATAACTCCGAAACAGTTGAAAATCAAAAAAAAAAAAAAAATTTGACTGAAAGGTAATTTTATCCCGCTACTTTCGGCGTTTCATTTATTCAAAACGAACAAATCGTTTAGAGTTATATTGAAATAAAAAAAAAAAATCTGTACCTGGTAGATAAAAACAGAAAACGAATTTTAATTTTGGGAATCGAGGTCACTGTGTTTCACTTATTTATATTTAAGGATCATTTTTTTTTTGCAGACCAGTGTTATTAAATTATAATATAATGTAGTGTTTTTAACCTGTAACTACTAAGATGGTGATAAATGTTACTGCTTTTTAGCTTTAAGAAAAGTGGCTGCCTAATAAAGTCCTTATTTTGTTAAAGTTAAAGTTAAATAATTAAAAAAAAAATTTTGTTTTGATAAAAATTTTGAAAGAAGTAAAGGTTAACCCACCATAGTTACTACGTCCAAATATTTCACCTCAGTAGTTAAATGTTAAATAACTTAAAAGATTCTAATGATATGAATGACCATTTTTTTAATTTTTTTTTTCTCTTTTGCTGAAAAAATAGACTATAAAATAGTGTTGAAATGAAGTTTATTTATTATTTAATATTATGCTAATTACCCATAACGTTTTATAAAAAAAATGCAATTTATTTGTTGGGGGAGAAGAGCTAGTCCCTATACGTATTCCACTGGTTGCTCAGGCCAGATCATCAGGAAACCTTTTTCCTAATTTTAGAGAATCCAAAAATACTCTATAAGTAATAAAATTCTACAAAACACAATGAGTATTATGCATGTTAATTGGATGGTTTTTTGCCATCACTGAATGCAGACGTAAGGTGTGATGAAAAGCATACACAGGTTAATTTTGTTCTCGCAAGAGAATCGAAAAATAACAAGTGTTGCCAAAGGTTTGCACAAGCAGTTGCATATTTATTTATGTTGTTGATATTTTTAGTAATCTTAACAAAGTGATCTCATACTAAATTTAATTTTTATATGTCAAACGGTATGACCTGTACAAACTCCACAAAAATAGTGGCATATACACCCAAACAGACGTCATCGCGAAAATAGTCAAAATGGATTCAGGAGACCTCTAAACGTATAAATCCGTCAAAATCTCGATCTCGATTTTTTTATGATTACTATACTTTACCTTATACTACGTATGGTAAAGTAAAAATAAAATTGACTGGGTTTGTAGTAAGGAGACTAAAAAAATTAGAAAAATGGTAATTGATAAATGTTTTTTGATATATTTTGATGTTACTATAAATAGTATCTGATTCGGCCAGTATGAGTTTAAATTTTTTTTTTATAACGTAATACTTAACACCTAAGAATGTAGGAGTTAAAACTGGACAAACCTGACCAAAAAATATCGTATAGAAAACCTTCAATAAAGAAGACATACACGTAGTAAAGAAAATCTTGTAAGTCTTAATGAATTTGATAATCCTCCTCTTTCTGTTCTTCACTGCTTTCGGTTTTTTTTTATAGAAAAGTTATAGTTTGCTAGCAAAACTGTTCCCAGTATGTCGACCTATCATGGAACTGCATTACAATCCCGTATAAATGAATCGATACGGATATGTTGCATTGGGCAATCAAAAACTTACATTCTTACAAAACTCCGGCCGCGGATGGTATACTCCCTGCATTACATACGAAAGCTAATAATTTGCTCAAAACCTTGGGAGACTTACTGGGGATGAACATTGATGGGAACCTCCTTTCGATAACTTTATACGCTTACTCAAAGAGTAAATTAGTTATGACGGCACGGTACTGTACTCGCTCGATATTCATCATCATCATCATAACAAGCTTGTTGCAATATAGGACAATAAAATCCACATTTGGCTGAGAAAAGAGCAATAAGAGTTTTGTCTTCGCTGCAATGGAATGTAGCAATTAATATACTGCTCAGAGAACTAGACTCCACGTAATTTAAGACTGTATCCTATGCAGACTATGTGGAGGTGCCAGTATCTGTAGAGCAATTCACTAACCTATTTTAACGAATATCTAATCGTTAAAAAAATTAAACAACAAAATTATCGATTTTGGTACGCAGCAACACTTTTAAACAAAACTCGTTATTGTTTGAAGTCAGCTGTTATTGTTGTCAAGACTATTGTCGTTAAATAAATGGCCATCATTTTTGAGTTGTTTATTTTGACGACGTGAAGGTTTTTATTTTTCATTGTAGTGGCTTTTGAATATTTAGAAAATAAATTTTTACAACATGAGTCTGGTTTTCCTACTCTAAAGCCCAGAACTCTGTTCGAATTTGTGAAAAATGTTGATCAACATTTATTATTTCACAAGGAAAATTTGACAAGTGGTCTATCTCGGGATTTGAAAGAATATTACGATTTTATTGCTTGTAAAAAATATACCGAATTGTTTTCACAAAAAATTTTACAAAAAAAATTCCACATGAAATAATGCCCATATTCATTTCACAACTTTGGTAAAATGTTGCCAGAAACATTTCAATGCTTTTCCACAGTAAAAACTGAATACTACTTCTGCAACATTTTTTGTGACTTTTTTAGATATGTTTGTAGTTTGACAGAATTCCGCATGAAAAACTGAACAGAATACCAGGCTTAATTATTAAAATAATACTATAAATTTACTATAAATTAAGACAAATTAAATTCACATTTTTTGTTATTGAAATTTTGTTAACTTAAATTAATTCTTTCTACACATCACGCATATAGTTATTTTATTTATTTATTTAAATATATAAAAGTTTAAATAATAACTTCATACAGACCATGGTAGAATAAACAAGGTAAGGTTAGTCGAACAGCTGACATTTTTTCCTTCGTTTGTTTTCAATTGTAGATGTCAAACTTTGTTTACGTTTGTTTATTTTTTGTTATGAAAACTACAACAAACAAATTCGTGTGTTTGACTTGCAGTAATGTCAAATTATATCTTTTTGATTTTCCTTGACGCATACTTTTTCACTATGCTAACTTGAAGCTGTTTATGGCTATAAACAGCACGTACGGAGTTTTTTGCATTGTTCAATTAATTTATAATTTTGCACTTTTTTCGATATAAATTAAATATAATATTTTTTTGTTAATTTATTTTTACATCGTAATTTGAAGCTTATTATTGACTTAATTGGAAAATGACAAAATGTGTGGAAATTACTCAACCTAAAGATGACATTAGGCTGAAAGGACAAATAAGTGATGCGGTATTTAAAAAGCAAGTTAATCGCCAAATGATACAATTTGTATGGATAATTTTTCATTAAATTAAAAACAAATGTAAATCAAGCTGCGTTCACATACATTAATTATACTTCTATTACAACAATAGCAAACCCCAGTTAAGAGAACTAGTATTCAAGTTGAACATTCCAGTGTTGATACAGTCTGATTCAGTTACAGTACTTTCGAAGTATAAAGTATAATCCAATTCAAGCTTTTTTTGAAAAATAAAAAAATTATTAAAATTAAAGTAACATTAGATTTTAAAATAATTATTGTTATGTTAAAATATTAATAAATCTTTTTTTTGCCTGCTAAAGTTTTCTTTAAGGTACGACAATCAACAACATTATTGAGTGTGTTAAAGGAAATTACCCAATTAGCTAATTTATATTTTAGTTGGTTTGCTTTTTTACAATTTAAACAATGTAAACCATGTACTCTCGTTTTATGAGTTTTTTGTTTACGTAACATTTTAATTAATTATTATTTATTTCCAGCATCAAAGAGCTAAATTCATTTTGGAAATGGAATTGATTTCTTATTTTGCTTCTATAAGAAACGTAAGAAGAAAACGTTGTTCGCAATGAAAGCACTTTCAATTTGCTATGTGGAATTAATTTTTTTTCTAGCCGCTGGAACTATTCAGAACATCTTGTTATTTGTATTGCTATCAAATTGTTATTTGTTTTCTTTTATTTTTGTTTTTGTTATATTTGTTCCGCCTAAAACAAATACTGAACTACAACACAAATAAATATTTCTTTCAAAGTAGATATTTTTTGTTTTGCTAGATTTTAGTTATGTAGCCATATATAAACATAAAAAGTGGTTTTGTATTTTTTCGGTTTAAACGATCGAATCTATAGAAGCGAAAACCATTGAGATCGGAATAGTAAATATGGAGTCATTTCAATTCCGAGCGGAACTTGTTACATGCCTTTATATTTATTTTAATATCCATACTTTGGTTTTTACGAAATTTAGTATTTTAAAATATCTATTTGCCAAATTACAATTAGTTTTAAACATATTTTTTTTAATTAAAAAATATCAGACATAAAAAATTATTTAAAATTTGTAGTTATAATAAAAGCACTAAAAGAAAAAACCGCATCATTTGCTTTGTAATTATTTATTTCAATCGGCTGTTTTTGACATCTACAATTGAAAAATCTACCAACAAAATACATGCGATTTTTTTTTTGTATAACCAACTCTACCTTGTTTATTCTACCATGATACAGACTTTAAGGACAGTTTAGACAGTAAGACTTTACGTACGTAAAATCTAAGAGAAAATAAAATGAAAATCAATCCGTATGAAAAAATAGAGATTAAAAATCGTATGGTATTTTTTCTTACGTTTACACCGTTGGTGTTGAATAAAATGAAGTAAAATTGAAACAGCTGTTGTTAAATCAATAAAAAAGTGAAAAAATTAAATAGTGCGCGTACTTGTGAAAAATATGCCAAATTTAAAAAAAGGTAACAAGGAAAAGGTTCTTGGTGTTGTACTAGCCATTGCCATAATAAAAAAACAAAATTAAAAAATTTTCACGTTCTTTTGCCAAAAGTTTTTTATTGTTTACAAACTTATTTGTGATGCCAACTGGATCTATTTTGCACTATATTCAGCGGTTTTCTGCTATTTTGACGAGTTTTGCCTTTATAAGCATTAATAAGAAATGAAGTAGAATAATTTTTGAAAAATTTCAAAACATAAAGAGAGCCGTAAGACTGTCAAATTTCCATCCGTATTTTCTCTCAATGTCGGACAGTTTCATTACATATTATGTTTAGACGATACTACTTGTACTCTTCTACACAAAAATTTGACATGTCATATTTAGTAATACAATTTAATAATAATTAATTTTTTTTTCTATTCTTTTTCGTGCTTTACGCTTTTTTGGACAGAGATGCCACATGTTACTAATTTGTGTATGTAGAAAAATAGTGTTGTCTACTATCGTTAAAAAGTAGTTAGTAAATACTGCGGTCATTACTACAAACAACAAAAGCTGTTGACTAATATAGCAATTGTCGTATTGTTCAAAGTTAGTGAATTGCACTACTGGTGTTCATATTGATACTTTAACACAAATATTGGAGACGACTATCTTTACCTCGGGGGAACAGAAAGGACTAAGTGTCAATCCAACTAAAACTGAACTTGTAGTACTCTAGAAAACACAAGTTCCCAACCTTTAGATTGCCCGTATTGATTACACTGAAGCTATACATTGTCTTGCTAATAAACCCCTCTTAGGATTTTTTGATGTTCTTTCACCCGAAGCAACCTACTGCTTTGATTACTCTTTGCTGTATTGAGATGAATGCATATGTACTTCACCAACAGTTGTAAAACGTCACAAAATTTCGTTTGATTTTCAATCTGAACATCGCCAAACACTTCTTTGAAGTAGTAGCAAATTGTCACAGTAAAGAAAAAATACCCATTTTGCATTTGCTATGAGTACCCCGGTAGGATAGTAGGTAGTAGGCTATTAGTCCGGGGATTGTGGGTTCGAATCCCACCACAGACTGTGGGTGTATCACTACAAGGAGTGAAGGTATTTGTTACAATGTTCCATAAATTATCTATACATATAATAAAATAGTAACTTATTTCCGTCTGTCTGTCTACTTTTCGTTTGCGTTCGCATCGCGTAAAAACTATGTGATGGATTTTAACAAAATTTTGTTGGGAAGTACCTAAGTATCCCGATCCCAATATAGGATACTTTTTTCCGCAAGAGAAATTGGTGAAAAAGCAGTGAAAAACGCAATTTCCGGTTAAAAGGTTCTGAAATTTTCGGTTTAAAACTGGGATACTTTCAATGCGGTTAATTTTTCAAAATGGTTACATTTTCAACAAACCTTTTTATTTTTGAAAGTGGTATATTTCAGAAACTATTACGCAACAGATGGCGCCAGTTGAATAATATTTGTATTTTTCCGGAATTATATTGTTATTAAAGTATTTAAACACCTCTTGCACAGTATTAAATTGATTGGATTTGTTCCGCCAGCAACTAAAATACTGTTGTCATAACTTTCGGTGAAGACCGTCGTCACTGGCTTTTGTTTTGGTTTACAATAATTTTTAGAATTTTAGAATTTTTTATAAATTTTAGAATTTTATCGAGGGATGGGTACCTTCATATAAAGTAAATACATAAACCATAACTAAAGCACTATAAAAGTAAGAGTGCTGCAATTGGTGTGGAATAAATTCAAAGCAAAATATGGACGCCTAGGACGTGGCGGTACAGCTATTGTTGCAGTATAATTTGTAATTGTATTGTAACTCCTAATAAATAAATAAATTTCCTTTTTGCGAATATTGTAGAAGATAATGTTTATTTAGCACACAAAATTTACTTTTTTCTATTTTCCATTATAATCATCGCTGTTGTCTGTTTCCAACGGCTGTCACACTGAACCAAATTTCGTGGGTAGTATTAACGAAAAAAATTAGTAGGACCTTAACGACAAAAATAGTTAAATCAACTTAATTTTTATTCAAATCTATTTATGATTTATTCATATAAACTAGTTTTATTCAAATTAACAGAATTTCTTTTGTTAAAAACATATTTCAATAAAACTTGCAAAAAATTATAACAATTCAGAAAAATTCTATTAAATAAACAAAAATTTAGTTAAAATCGTAGCATAACATTCTAAGAAAAACAACCCATAAAACTAGTTAAACCATTTACGCCCGCTGTACTCATATGGGTACATCTCTTTATATATGCTCATAATTTATTCTTGGTACGATATATTACTTTTTTATGCTAATTCGTATTGCCGTGGAGTATGACTTCTTAATAAAAATTATAATTTGGAATTCACTGCATAAAGGTACTGAATTCAGAGGTTGAATTTATTCCTTTAAAAATCTCAGCATTAAATCAAAATTCTGCGTCTGTTTTTTTTTTATATTTATATAAGTGCTTTTTATATTTTTTTCTTTTCTTCTTTATTTAGAGCCTTTCTTAGGAAATTATAATATTACCTTAGGTATTTAACAATGTTTGACTGAAAGGGAAAAAACATTGATATGGTGTCCCCGAGGGGAGCCAATGGGGATATTGCTGTTATTTTTGCTAAAAATATTTTGTTTAATTTTAGCCAGTAATGCAATAACCATTATTATTTTATTGTAGTCTGGATGCATTTTTCCAGCAGTTTCGAAAAACATCATACGGGACCCCATTGTCCCCAGTTGAGTTTTGGGCCTACTTCCAGTTGGTATTTGGGTCTAAATGGGTTAAATATACATCCCTAAAAGAAGTTAATGTGACTAATTTATCCGTTGATTTGACAAATTTTTCCTTTATATTACTACGTTTTTTTATTTTTAGTTCTGAAGAAAATATAATATATGAGCCGGTTTTGTTTAAAGTGGTCTAAGTCTATTTTGATGCAAATTTAGTTAATGATAAAAATGCATACACTTTACTATGAACATTTTATTACATACAATGAAATTTATAATCAAGCTTAAGTTCGTTTTTATTCTCTCTAAGAAAGAATTAATTAAATTACAATTTAGGTGATAATATTAAAGAAAAATTGGGAAAATTTAATTTTTAGACACCAGCACGAGTGGAATGCACACAGATAGCCACGTCCGTCATCAGCACTACTTGTATCTAATCTACTTAGGGTAGTGTTTTAGTTGTAAGCATCATCTATTTAACCAACCAAACCCAGATAAAGGAATACGAGAAATTTTGTATTCAATTATCAATCGTCAATTGGTGAGAACGAAGTCTACCACTACCTTAAGCTTCCCTCTTGTTGAATATTTTTACTTTAATATTTACCACCACATTTTATTTAAAAACATTTTTCAAAAAATCTGTAAAAATTTTCGTTGCTAATGAAGTTACAAATATAATTACTTTCAAAATGGTGTACGAGTAAGTCCACTTTCCTTAAAGACATACTACTATTTAGTTCAAAATTGAACTACATAACTTCTTTAGTGTTCTTTTATATGTATGTGTGCCAACATTGTGAATTGCCATAAACATTTTTATAGTTTCCCGGAATTGCGCATTTTCCTTACAAGACCCTTAGAAAATGCCATTCTAAAAAGGGGAAAAATATCAATGGTGAAGAAGTAAATTGGTTGAAGATACATATGTATATTGGATAAGGGTTTTAAATAGCAAACCATGTACAATTTGCTATAACACTTCATGTAGCGAGTATGAGGATTTTAAATCACTAAATTAGTTGCCATCATGTAGTCTAACGCGTTTATATCATTATTCCAGACCCATCACATTCGAAAAATTTACAGATATGATTGATTATTACCATATATTCCATTTATATTATATAACTATTTTCAAACAATTGATCATAATGAAAAAGGTTCAAATATATTAATAACAAGAGTTTAAATAATGTTGGTTGAATGGTAAATGTTGAAATAAAGCCTTTTGTTATTTTTTATTCTTTTTTTTTTTTGTTGAAGTAATTAAAAAAAAAATTTTATAAAAATAAATCGGTTTGTTAATATTTTTTAAATAAAAGATTTTTATTTTTTGCTGACGTTGAAAGTGCTGTAAGTTCTTTTAAAGTCATTAAAAGTTGACATTTGTGCTAATCACACTTAAAAAATGATTACATTATAAATTTAAATCAATTTAATAAGTAAAAAATATATTGCAATAGAATATCATATGTATATCCATATTTTTCAAATTATTCAAACGTAGAACCTTAAATGTCTCCATATTAAATAAAATACATTTACACCACTTTCAAGGAAAACGGCTCATATATAAATGAAAAAAGAGCTGTAAAATAGAAGAAACTTCGTTAAATTTAAATTTAGAAAAATTATTTGAGTTGACATACATATAAAATAGGAAATTTTTACAATTTATAACCATCGCACAGAGGAGTATTTGGCCTGAAAAGCTGGCTGTTTTTTTAATTAAAAGTTTTAGTTTTTTGATAGTTTTAGGTGTAGTATGATATAAAAAGTCTAGTGGCAGATTTTGAAAAAATTACACTGCGCAACAAAAGTAAACTGCGCAAAAAAAAATTTTCTGTACCCTAGAAATAAAAGTATGTGGACTATATGGGTTTTGATGCCCATACTTCAAATCTGTTTTCCGTTTTTCACTAGTACGTAAGGATATTGTTTTAAAGGCGTGGCATACATCACCCCCTAAATCGTTGGGTTGCCTTATATATTTTGCCATAACTTGAAAACGTGTTCTCCGATTCTAATAGCAAGAGGATCAGAAGATGCACCGGAAAATTCTGCTTAAACTAACCATATGCATTTATCTTATATCTATTACTATTTTGGAGCTATTAAAAATTTAATGACGAAAAAAAAAGTTTACATGCAAAATACGTAAATTTTTTTGTTTTCAAAATGCAATAAACAAATTTAAGAACCAAAAAGTTAAAATTTTAAAGATTATTCTAAAAGCCACATTCCTAAGGAATAAAAGACGGTATAAAGCGCAAAACTCAATTAACAAATGTTGATTTTAAAGGTTTAAACTCATTCTTGACAGACTGTATGTACATACATACATATGATTTACTAATTAAAAAAAAATTTTTGAAAATTGTACGGCTCTTATAAAACAGTATTTTTTTATGAAAAAAGGCTTTATTATATTCATTTTATATTATTTAATACTTTATAAACGGAAAAGTTAAATTAATAAAAATTCCTTACTAATTATTATCCTCATTAGCTGCATCATCGGTATCAGGAAGAAGAAGTGTGATGGTTTCTGATGAAAAAGCTTGTTTATTAATCCGTTCTCTTTGCGTACTGCAGCTTATAAGGGCAGGTATTAATATTGTGAAGTGTTAAAATTGATGTGAATAAGAGTTGAAATCAATAATTCAAAATACATAAAAGTTTATGACGATATAAATGTATAAGAAAAAGTTCCCGATGAGCAAAAATAGAAGAAATGTAAAAATTTAAAAAAATCGTAAAAAATAATGGCGCAAACTTGCGCACACTTTTTTTTATTCTTAAATTAGAGATTCCAAATTTTATTGTGGTAACAAACATAATTCGTAGACATGCTAACCTCACTTTTAAAAATCTCTTCTTTTCCTTTTTTTTTTGCAAAAAAAGTGTATAAGTGTATATATAAAAAAACATTTAAATCTCATATAATTTTCTTCACTTTCCTGACTTTAGCAGGGTCTCAGAGCTACAACTCACAACTTCAAATTTTACAATATAATGTAAAATATTGTTGTCTGTCGAGCTGCGTACTTAGTTCTTTAGATTTCTTAAAATTCAGTTTTGCCTTTTTGGCCAGCTTTTTGGGTGAAATACTCCTCTGTGCATCGTTTGCATATTGTAAAGAGCGGACTTTTTAAATATATTGCATTTTTGTGCAAGGCATTTAATGTTCTTTAAAAAATCTGGCAACTCATCAGACAGTACAAGAGAAAAATATAAAATGCAATTAAAAACACAAAAGGGAAAATAATAAATAAAATTTCATATGACTATTACAAACAGTTTTATTTAATAATTTTACTTTTTTTTAGAAATATTTAAAAAATTGTTGCTTATTTCTATTTACATCTGAGCAAATACAATGCACAAATATTTTTGCTCAAGGTTTTTTTAGTGCAAACGAAGCAAATTTCAAGTATGTATATTTTGTTGTTGTTGTGTAGATAAAAACGATGCATTTTTGCTCACGTTTGCATCGTTTGCACAGTTAGCACTATCCATCGTGAAAACCCTTTATATTTTTATTTTAAATATTTCAAATTAAATGCCAGCAACAGAAACTAAAAGCTTTATTCGCTTATTCTTTCAAAAAGGCGAAAAAAACTATAAAGGCATTGATGATATGCAATTTTGTTTTCAGATAAAGTTGCGTATTTTTATCTAAAATTTAATAAAAAATAACTAAAAATTTTAGTTAATTCAACTTATTTTTTTTTAATCATGTTTACAGCCTGTTAAATAACGAAAAGAAATAATTATATTGAGGAAATTTCTTCAATATAAAGAATTTAAAAAAAATATTTTTTTTTTTACAAAAATCGTCTGTAGATTTGACTAAAAAGTTTCTACACCCCAATTTACAGTATTCAGTTAAATTTTAGGTTCAGTGCAAAAACACACTATTAAACGCCTAAAATTTTATAGAAATCGAAAGCAGTGAAAACACAAAATTTCATGGAAGTATTGTATTTAGGTAGATCACGACTCTTTGGCCGTTAATGCAAAGTAATTTTTGATTTTTGTGACTTTGAACATCGCAGATATGTGTATTATCTACAATTGAAAAATTTCCTAAATAACAGCAAATTTAAGATTATTAGGACTGATTTCGCAGAACAATTGAATTATTTTTTATCAAATTGATAAAAAAAAGTACTTCCACTTGCCTGAAATATCAAATTAAGGTTATACGATGACATGTTTATTTAATGTAACGGCGGAAAAAATACAAAGATTTAAAATTTATTTCCAAACAAACAAAACATTATCACAATTATTAAGATAATAATAATTTTAAATTGCTCACATTTTAACTTAGATTATAGACCGATTAAATTAAAAAAAATAAAGAGAGCAACAAGAACAAAATTATATTTTTTTACTCATATCAAGAGTAGTTAAATTGTATTGACAGGTGCTAAGTACCTGTTCTTGCGAATTAGTTAAATCGTGGCATTTGTACGTAGAGGTTGTTAAAAAAAAACAATTATTTTGAAAATAAAGAATAAAGAAGGACTCCTTTGATAGAATAAATTGTGAACTTTCAAAAAAAAAAAAAAAAAAGAATGTATTGAAAATAATTTTCAAATAGAATTAAAATCCTTTTCTTAATTAATTTTTATAAATCATTTTGTAGTGACTATTTATAAAGTGTGCTGAAAATTTGTGTATTAAAAAATGAAGTGAGTATTAGGATATCGCGGCATATTAAAAATATATTTGAAATAGTATTGAATTAAATTTAAGATTAACTTCTTTCAAACAAGTTTGTGTGTTTACTTGCAACAAGTTGCAGTTGAAATTATTATATTTTTATTATTATTGTGTTCGATAAAATAAAACCGAATAGACAGTAACTCGATTCGATTTCTTTACATTCCTAATATCTTATAATTATATTGACTTTAATATAATAATTAAATTTTTTTTATTTAAATTTTTAAATTTTTTTTTGCATTTAATTTTAATATAACTTGTTTTCTGCAGACAACCAAAAAGCTTTGTAGGTAGTGTTCTGAACTGCTCTGCACTAAATAATTTTAATAAATAGTATTCCATTACAATCCAAGAAGCTTAAGCATTTTCGGAGTTTAAAAACTTAAGAAAACTTAATTTCCAATATGCCCACTGTTTTAATCCAGATATGCTTTTGACGTTGAACACTAGTAGTAGCGTTACTAGACCATAAGTGTTATAATTCCTAAGGTAAACGATACTATTTGCTCACTTTGCTTGTGAGTTGCCGTGACCACTGTCCCAATTCAACCAGTTTTTTGTTCGACTATGCGCATTAATACGTGGGTTACTTGTAGAAAGTTTCAACACTCTGCCTATTAATGTTCGCTTCTTACTCGATAATAATGTTTCACTTTGTATACGAGATACCACGACTATTGGTTCTATGTAGCTATTTTTTAGACTTTGCAAATTGATAGGAGGATTACTTATACGACTTTACCTACTATAGATACCAATAACCAGTTAACCAACAACCAATTTGACCGAATAAAATAGTCACATTTATCTGAGCTCGCACAGAGTCCTATACTGCATTGGATACATCGAAAGCGGAGCCAGTCCTGGCCAATTCATACTCCTATTCATGCCCAAAGAAGTACATATGTATGTGCAAGTACCGTTTACCGTGTCCGTTTGACAACCTAGCTTGTATTGAATTAAATAGAGGTAATATATGATTTCAGTGGCAGGATGGCCGCCTGACTATAAAAAAAAAATACAACTGTCCAATAATATTCCTATCAAATCGAACTCTACATGCCTCTTTAATATACAGTATTTTAGCGTGACAAACAACTTCCCTCTTGGAGAGAAGGTAAGGGAGTCGTAAATCAATCTATTAACATTAGCCTGATAACTTCTTCTTCTCGAGAATGACGTTCGTATTTTCGGATTATCAGATGCAACAATTTTGTGTGCTGACATAGCCGTCTAAGAGCAAAGCAAAAAAAATATGGTTGGATCGAGAAGCTACATATTCTGATTAAATTATATGTATGTTGTACTCGAACCATATTACTGTTAAATTAACAATATTGTCAAAATTTGTTTAAGTCTAAATATATTAAAATAAGATATGACCATAATATAATAAAAATTTATATAAGGGGTTATCCATGTCGCGGTGCCCTACTTTTTTAAAGAAAAAAAAAAAACACAGAAAATTCATATTAAATAGAGAATGTTTATTATCATTTGAAAAAACATTCTTTAATTTTCGATAACTCGTTCGAGCATTTCTCGAATTTATCTGCATAAACTTTAGACTCAACATATTCTCTCAATAAATCCATCAACGTGATATGAGCCCTTTCGTTTTAACATTCTTGATAATAAAATTATTTATTATTTTAATTTTTAATTAATATCGTGCTATTAACCCAAATTATAAATTCAGCAAAATTGATTAATACAGGGTAAACTATTTTAACTCATCACGAATCTTTAATCCAACTTTTAGATGAGCTAAAGTTACTCTTTAGTTGAAAAATTTGTTTGCTTTTAGTTATACTTTCGTTACGCACAAATAAAATTTTTATATTTTATTACTAGTATGTATATTATGGTTGAAAATAATATATTATTTTAAATATATTTTAGTTTAACAAACAAGTGTATAGTTTATAGTAGTAACCATTTTGTGATCGAATATTAACCAAAACTTATTTATCGTGACGAAAATAGTTTAAACAACTACAGAAATTTGTTAATTTAAAAAACTACAGAAATATGAAATGTGTAAGAAGACAACACTATCTGCGAATCTCCTGAATCGTGTGCAGAGTAACACGCAGAGTCTTTGGCAGGAATCAAACCTGCAACCCCCAGACTGAAAGACTAGCCCATTACTCATCAGTCTTAAAGGAGGTGATTAAAATATGGCTCTTCAAAAGAGATCATATTTCAGTCAAATTCGATGGCCTTTGGAAATAAATTTGTAACATACCCCAACGTTGTTCAAGCGTAAGTCGCCTTATTTTGGTCCGCAGAGATATAATACTGACTGTTAGTCAAAATTAAGATCAAGCGTCTTTCTAGTTGTTTATTTCCTTCGAAAAAATAAGCTTTCTGAAGGCCATCTAAATAGAACCCAAATATCTCACCAGCCAGCTATTTCGTTAACTTTGAAAACAAGGGGGTAAATGCATAGCTGTTAAGTAATGATTACTAATCGTATAATAATTACTAATTTGATTACTTTTTTTTTTGGAGGGTGAAGTAATGATTAACTTACCATTACTTTCAGTTTTTTTTTTTCAGGTAAATAATTGATTACGATTACTTGTAATGGGAAAATAATCTAAACTTATGCTCTAGTTCTTATAATTAGCGAATGGGTTAATTTCTGGTTATTTTACTATTTTTGTTTCTACGTTAAAGATAATAATGTAAAAATTTCTTTTTTCTTTCTCATTCATAAATATTTGAATTGTTACTACTTATGCTTTGGCAGTAATAAAAAATCCATTGATCTCTACATTTCACTAATATTTGTTTTTCTTGTTTCGTTGCTAAGTTGATAGTAAAAACTTCTTTCCATTCACGTTCGTTGTTGTTGTCGCTGATGTGATTTGGCAACAATACGATTTGCTTAAGGAAGCATATATTTTTCTTAACACGCCCTTAACGTCTTCAGCTCCAGTTGAACGACTGTTTTCATTTGCCGGGATCGTCAAGAGTCCAAGGCGGCAATCGTTGTCTGATTTTTCCTTTGAAAAATTAGTTTTAATGAATGCCAATAGTGATTTGTGATTTGTACTACAAACATACATTGAATATTTGTTTTTCTGTATTACTTTCTTTGTTTTTCTTTATAATTTTTTGTAAGACTGAAATTGTTAGTGTTGTTATATAACTGAATGTGTTAATAATTTTTTAAATAAAAAAAACTAATTTTATAAATTTACTTAGAATTTTTTTTTTAAATTAAATATGTAATATACACCCAAAATTTTAGAAAATAATCAAAAAGAATCGAAAGTAATCGTTGAGAGTAGTTGGATTACTTTTTGATTACTTCTGATACTTTTTGATTATTTTTTAGTATTTTTCAGTAATCCAGATTATTTTTTCATTACTAGTAATCGTAATCAATTACTTTTTAAAACCGGCTCAAAAGAGAATTATGTAGTCATTACAATTATTTTTGAAAAGTAATGTAATTGATTACTAATCGTAAACAAAATTTAACAGCTCTGGCTAAATGTGATGGAACAGCGCATTTTTCTTCGTTAGATAAATTTGTTTTTGATTCAAATCAATATTGTAACTGTCCATAAAAATCTGCATAATATTCGCCGGTAATCGTTTTACTTTTTTCCAGGAAATCGATGTGAAAGCTTGCGTCCCAATAATCCCACACTAGTCTTCTTTCAAGCTAAATGGCATAAACCAGCAGCTGCACGCAAAAAAATATGGTTATTGTATGGTCACGGCAACCACACTATGTTCTCTGTAAAAATACATGTTTGCTAAGGAACAAGTTATAGTTATTTTAAACAATACTTTGGTCACGATAAACAAGTTTTTGTTAACAGTTAATCATTTAATAGTCAAAAAACAACATGGTTGATGTGAACCATATTAAAATTTAAACCACAACCAAAATTTTTTTTAATATTTAAAAATAAAATTATATTTATAACCATGATATATTATCGTTATCAAGTTTTTTTCTTTGTGTGTGGTGTAGATGTCTACAGCTATAGCGATCTCATGCACTTTCAATCGCCAATCGTCCAATATCATTCTCACCCAATATCATTCATTTGGGTGATCTGAACATTTGAATTAATTTGTGCTAGTTCGAGTACAACGGCACTTAGCAAAGGAATTTTTAACAATTAAAATTGATGGTTAAAAAGCATAGCATAGCACATATTTAAAATCTTTCTTTGGTTTTGGTAGAATTCGAAATTTACATTTTTTCGCTTTCCTTAAAATTAACGAAAGCACACAAATTTTCAAAATCTGTAAGACGCTGAGTTCTCAAAATTTTACAGTTATTATAGATAAAAGGTAATTTAATGATATTAAGAGAATATTTTGAACAAATTAGGTAATGAATTTTAAAGAAAAATTTTAATTAATTATTAAAATATTCAAAATCTCAAGGCAGCACTCACATAAGTTCACTTAACAAGGTTTGGTTTGATACAAGATAAGTATCAAATTAAACAAGTTAGACTACTATATTCGGCCGTGCCGAATCTTATGTACCCTTCACCACGGTGATTTTATTTATACAGACATGTACAGTAAGGTGGAACAAAAAAATATTTTTTTCAATTTCAATATGTAATAGTGATAAAAAGTTGCCATGAATGGTTAGACTAAATCAAAAAATAATCCTTAAAAAATTTCCTCATATTAACCCCCGCATGTGCCATTTAATTGCTCCAGTTTACCAGTGGTCACCCTGTGGGTTCATTGGCTACCTCTATGTGTATTGCTTTACATAAAGTTCTTTAATACAAATCAAAGAAGAAAACCCCTACCAACCTAAAAAGTAACAAAAATCGCACCTCGCAGGGGGTTATTGATCCCCCGAGATCTCTATGCACTCCTTGCGATCTACATGTGGCGTTCTAATATTTATTTTACAAAAAAAATTAAATCATTACAACCGAAAAACGATTAAAAATATAGGTGGGCGTGGTTTTTGACCCGTAGTCTCCAAAGGAATGAACCGATGTTGCTTAATTGCAATCTTCTGAATTGCAATTTTCGAAACTATGCCTGACAGATTGGTGTGCTTAAATTTTTTGAATCTCTTCTGGTGCCTTGGCAAACGACATTGCAACGTCAACACGGACATACAGACATCGCTCAATTAACTTCTCTATATATAAGGAATTAGAATATACGAGTATATAATTTATGGGGTCGGAAATGAATATTGTAGAAATTAAACAAGGAATGACAAACCTGTAGTGAAGGTTATAAAAATTAAAAAAGAATTATGTTGCAATAAAACAAATAAACAAAAGTCGTTTTCATTGCTAACCAAAGGATGACTAGAGCAACAGATGTAAATATAAAAAAAAAAATAAAACTGGAATGGCCTACACTCAACTTTACCATACCCAATGGAAACAGATATTTTTATGAATATATTACATAAAGAATAAAAGTTCAAAGTGTATTCGAATCGAAATATTGATTATTTTTGGTTTGAGGTGTTAAGTAAACTACCCCTTGCCCCTTCCCGATTATACCCAAAATTTATACAGCTCTTCATCTCCATAAACTAAAGGCATATACTTAATTTCATTTTGATATGTCATACGGTATTACCTATAGAGCGTTTACAAAATATGGGAGTAAATAAACTACCCATTTCCCCTTCCCAATTATGCCCAAATTTTACGCAACACTTCATCTCCATATACCAAATGCACATACTAAATTTCGTTTAAATATGTCATACGGTATGACCAGTAGAGGGTTCACAAAATTTGGGGGTAAGAAAACTACCCCTTGCTCTCTTCCGATTATGCCCAAAAACTATATACCAAAAAGGCACATACTAAATTTCATTTTGATATGTCAAACGGTATGACCTGTACAAACTCCACAAAAATAGTGTCATAGATGATGTTTACAACTTAACACTACCTAATGTAGATAGATGCGAAGCATGCTGACGAAGGATGTAGCGATCCAGAAAATATAATATATTACTGCTAGTGTCTAAAATAAAATTTTTCTCGTCTTTTCTTTAAAATTAATTGCTTAATTTGTAAAAACAAAATTCTGTTTCAACTAGTTAATTAAATAGTAATTTAATTATTAAATAATAAAAATAAATTTTCAAAATATTCTCAATCACTATGGCTCGAGTGATGTTTTATTATTGTATTTTTCCGAATATAAAAATTATTTATATAATAATTGTTTTTTCATCTTATTGTAAAAAAAGAAACAAGTTCATGTGACCTTTAAATACAAGAAAATATTCCTCTGAATAATAAAAAAAAAACAAAAAACAGATGTTTCAGGTTAATGTTTTCATGAATCTATATTAATATGTACATACTCTTGTGTACATATTCTACTGTGTTATCGAACCATTTTATCTTTATTTGTTAGCAAATATTTTTATTTGAATTGCCGATGACTAGCACATTTTCAGCTTGTAATTAAGAATTTTGTTTATTTATTTGATCACAAAACATTAAGAGCTCGTCAATGAATTTCTTTTGTTAAATTCTGAACAAAAGACATTAATTAAGAGTTCATATCAATACGTTTATAAACGCGTTCCCAAATAACTGAAGTTAAAATTTATTTTTTATGTTATTTGTCGAAGTATTAATTAATATTCAAACAAATTAATTCTTATTAGGCACATGTTCGTATTCTTTAACTACTGCATAAAGTTGAAATGACAAATAAAATAATTTTCAACTGGCAATTGCCTTTGCTTCAAAGATAATTTTAACACTTTATCCATTGGTGTTTTCACTGGATTACAATCACTCATTGAAAATTGGTCCAGTACTTTTGTGATACTTGCTTCTTGCGATATAAAAATGTTCCCATCAACTTTTTGAAATTTCATTCCCAAAAAATGTTTAAGTGTTCCACAATCAGATAATTCAAATTTGTTGGACAAATTATTTTCAAAACGTTCAATAAGTGTTTCGCCACTACTAGCAATTAGCAAATCATCCACATACATGATTATAAACAACAGATCAGAATTTTTGAATTTTGTATACAAACAATAATCATGTTTTGATCTGATAAAGCCAATGGTAATCAGATATTGGTTAAGTGTATCGTTGGAGCTTGTTTCAAACCATAAAGTGACTTTTGAAGACGACATACCATACCAGTTGTTACATCGACTCTATCTGGGACTTCCATATAGATTTCTTCCTGAAGATGTCCATTTAGAAAGGCCGATTTGACGTAAACTTGATATAGAGTGAAATTTCTCTTTACAGCAATAGCCACCAAAACACGAATAGTAGCCAACTTAGCCACAGGTGCATATGTTTCATTGTAGTCTATTCCTTTCGTTTGAAGAAAACATTTTACTACTAGCCGGGCTTTATAACGTGTTGGATGTCCATTTTCATCGCATTTAATTTTAAAAATCCATCTTGATGTTAGTTATTTGGCATTTTTCGGACGCTTAACGATTTTCCAAACTTTATTTGACTCCATTGCTTTCAATTCTTCTTTAATAGCTTCAAGCTTCATACCACTTAGCAACATCACTACGATCAGAAAAATCTGTGAATTGGACAGGAACGCCCATTAAATTATAAGCTTCAGAATAAATGGAATAGGCAAAACTAAATCCAAGGAATTTACTTGTTGGTCTTCTATTTCTTTGACTTCTTCTCAGAGTTTGTTTTTCACTATTTTCAATTGTTGTATGATCCATTTCTTTACTATTGTTAATATCGTCATGACGACTTTCTTCATCGTTATTAACTTCTTCATCCGATGTTATGTATTCATCAGTTCCATTTACGCCATTTTCAGCTAGTTCATCATTATTTGTGGTAACAGGAATCAGTTCGTACTCATCACTTTGCATGTTAATTCTTATTATTAAATTATGTTCTTCTATTTTCTTTTCTGCATAAGGAAAGTTCAATTCATCAAACTTAACATCTCTTGAAGTGACTACTTTCCTCGCATACATGTCCCACAACTTGTAGCCATTTGGAACATATCCGATCATAACGAGCTTTTGACTTTTAGTATCGAGGTTTTGACGTTTTTGTTTCGGCACCCAGGCATAAGCCTTGCAGCCAAAGACTTTAAACAAGCTTATGTTTGGCTTATACCCGAACCACATCTCTGCTGGTGTGACATCTTCAGTGAGTGCCTTTGTAGGACTTCGGTTCATTAAATATACACCAGTTAAAGCCGCTTCATTCCACATATACTTAGGCATGCTTGATTGAAACAACATTGTTCTTACCTTTTCTACTAAGGTCCTATTGAAACGTTCGGCTACGCCATTTTGTTGAGGTGAATAGGCTATAGTTTCTTCCATTTGAATTGCTTTTAGCTTGTACCAGTTCTTTTCTTCTTTAGATCCATATTCTCGGCCTTTATCTATTGTGAGTTTTGAAATAGAAATTCCAAATTTAGCAGTTACCATCGCCTCGTATGCAATTAAGTTTTTGAACACTTCAGACTTCTTTTTAATTATATATATCATTGAGAAGTGAGTAAAGTCGTCGATAAACGACACAAAATATTTGGAACCATCCCAAGCTACAGGACCTATTGGCCCACAAATATCGAAATGAACTCTTTCAAGAGGTCGACTAGATGTGCTACGTGTTTAATTGAAAGGATCACGACATTGTTTTCCTTCTACACAAACATCACAAAATTCGATTTTCTCTGGTTTGACATCAATACCATCGACCATATTCTTGTTTACCAGATCATAAAAAGAAGATTGTCCAATGTGACCATAACGTTTGTGCCATAATTGATTTGTCTCAATATTTGTTAAATTTGCTACACTTTAGTTAATGTTAAAGCTCACCTCATATAAGGTTTCCTTGTAAGTAACCAGTCGCTATGAGTTCATTATTTTTTAAAATAAAAGCTTTGTTTTTGCAGAATCTCACTTCTATACCAGATGAAGTCATTTTCTTCACCGAGAGTAGATTATCTCTCAATTCTGGAACGAATAACACATTTTGTACCTCTTTGTTGGTTATTCCGTTAATTATTCCAACATCTTGCGCGATTAAGGATTGATCGTTATTGGCGACTCTTATTTTTCTAGAATTAGACAGCTGATTTATCGTATCAAAGTACCATCTTTCTTTTCGCTTGCTCCAGAATTGAGTTTAAACTTCAAACATGACTTACCGTGAATCGATTTATTTGAATCAACCATGAAACAAACAGTATTTGAACTCTCGATACATTTTGCACTACGTGCCTCACCCTTCAGAAACACTTCAAAATGAGGTGTTTTCTTTTTACCAGAATCCGTATTTTATGGGTACACCATTCACGCCTCCGTCTATAACGGTTTCACATAGATCAAATAACATCACTTATTGGGACACCCTTTAATTTACAATTTTAAATTAAAGACCTGTTGTTATAGAGGACTTGGCCACAAAGATTCTGTTTAAATTTCAACTATCTGTCTATAACGGTTAAAAAGTTTAACCATATATATCAAATTACATGAACTATTGGGACACCTTTTACATTATAATTCCAAATATTTTTACTTGTTATCATACCAGAGAAAGTAGTGGAAATTCTGCCTAATTTTTAAGTGTTTCTGTTTAACGGTTCAAAAGATAGGGCCATATAGATCAAATTACATAATTTATGGGGACACCCTTTAGTTTCTAAACTCATATTGTATACTTGCTATAGTGGACTTTGCAATACAGGTTCCTTGTAAATTTCAGCTGTCTGTCTATAACAGTTCAAAAGTTTGGCTACATACATAGAATTACATTAACTATTGGGACACCCTTTTATTTCCAAATTCAAATTTTATACTTTTTGTTATAGTGGACTTAGCAATACAGGTTCTTTGTAAATTTCCGCGGTCTGAGTACAACTGTTCAAAAGTATGGCCATATACATCAAATTAAATGCACTATTGGAGCACCCTTTAAAATTTTGAATATTTATAAATTTTATTATAACGGTCATAGTAATCGATATTCAGTAAAATTTTCAAGGTTTTGCCTATAACGGTTCAAGAGATAGGCACAAATATGTCAAATTACGTCACCTATTGGGACACCCTTTAATCTTTAAATTTATTTTTTTATTAATTTCTGCTGTTGGGAGCTATAGCGACACGCAATTTTTTTTAAAAATTTAATTTGGTGCCCTTTACAGTTCTTAATACATGTAAAAAACATGTATGTTGTATGGGGACACCCTTTAATTTTTAATATATTGAACTGTTTTTAAAATGGGACTAACCTGAAAGCATAACCTTTGAAATAAAGAAAAAAATTTCAAAATCGGTTCAGAAATGGCTGAATTCTGCGGTTACATACATAAAAAAGCCACATTCAGACGAATAGATAACCTCCTTCTTTTTTGAAGTCGGTTAAAAAGTGTAAGCAAATTGAATACATAAGCGAGTTTTTTAATATAAATATATTTTTGAACATTCAGGTATTGTCGTTCGATTTTTTTTTTTGTTTTTGTTCCAAGCATCTCAATTTGTTGCAAAGGAGTTCAAATCTTAAATCCTTCTTCATTTGGCACTTGGAAATCGACTTCCAAAAATAATTTTGTTCGGTCCTAAGAGTAATAAAATTGGTTTGTCTCCAATAATATTAATTACAATAAATATTACCACTTGCCACAATCTTTTCTCATAGTTTAAACCGTTCCGCCAACATTAATAAGAGTTGCAGTTGCTCCACTCTCAAACTTAAAATATTTTTAATTCAGGCAGAACGCCTCCTGTTATAGTATCTTTTTTCTTGTCTAAATAGCTCATCAAAGTTTATTACCGCATCGTTTATATAATTTAAATATTATCCCATTAATTCCACTACTTGTTTTTTATCCATTTTTTTAAGTACGATACTTTATTTTCTGTACCAGCTGTGTGACAGCTCAATAAATGTCAAACTAAAACACGATAATTGTAGTGTGAACACTTTGGTTTAGTTTGTTAAACAACTCGCTGAAACACGTTAAATTTTAGTAGTGTGAACGCCATATAAGATCTGCGTTTTCTTTATGGGCCATCATCTTCTGCAGACCTTATATATGGAGAATTAGGAAGCTTTATGAACGGGGAAAAAAAATTCGACGATAAGGAGTCACTAACTCAAGCAAATCAGGACTACTAGATTTTTGTGAATAATTTGAATTATTTTTCAATGCAAAACCGTACACTTGAAGTTTTTTTTCCTTCATATTTTTGCAAACTTAAAAAAGTGCTTTTTTCAATGGTGATAAAATATTAGCTGTCAACAGAAAATTTCAAAATAGAATTTTAAATAGTTCTATTCATCTGATAGAGGGAGACTGTTCTTTTTGTAAGCGCGACATAATGAGTAATCTGTTTTAGAGATATACCATTATTAGAGAATTCAAAAGCTTCCTTAGCCGTTTCGTGAATTCTTTTTAGCAGGTTTGTAGAGTTTCTATAACCCCTAGAAAATTGAGCCCAGGGCTTGTATCACTTCCGCCCACCTCAGACTGTAAGAGGTCGCCAGCAGAATGAATAGTCGCGAATAATGGTTTTCACGGGTTATAACTCCCTTTGAACTTTTGGCTTTACAGTCAAGAGCCGTTCGACCTCAACAGAATAAATTTTGATTTGTCCTCGAATTATGATAGCATGTTGATAAAAAATGGTATAATAAAAAGGCAAAATATGATTTACACGTGTTTATTCGATATCTGTGTCACTGAAGCTAACTGTTGTCAGTTACTCATCTTGTGTAAACAATCACGAATGGAGGTTTTTCTTGCTTTTAAGTGATAGATAAACAAAAATTTTAATATCATCATAAAATCACTTTTCTAACAATTCCAAAAAAAAAAGAAAAAAAATTTGACAATATTTTAATTGTTCTTATCTACAACAATAAATGACTATAACAATTATAAACAAATTAAACAACAGTTTTTTTTGCAATTATAAAATAACAATGAACTCCTCAAATTAATAATTAGTATTTGTAATAAATTACGTTTAAGTGATCAGAAACTAATTTTTGATTGGTTTAGTAATTTAGCGCCAATAAAAATAAATAAATAAAATTTTTATTAGATTGTGATTTATTTATTAAACAACAACATAAAATAATGTTAAAAACAATCAATAAAATTCATGTGATAGCAAGAAGTACGCATTTTATAACAATTAAATTGTGTAATTTATATTTGTTGTTATAGCATAGATATACCACACAACATATAACATCACCTAGGTGTGTCTCCAGTCCTTTACTGAATGTTATACAAATTTCATAATTTATAAAAATTATGAACTTAGTGATATTACAAAATTATTGCATTAATTTTTGTTAATGTCTAGTGATGATTTCAAAATTTGCAGTCTCAATCAATAATAGTGATAGTGAGTTAAAAAATTCAATTATTTGATTTCAAAAAATGTAATCTACAATATATTGCATCGTTTTATTCTTCACTAATTTAAGTGCAACTTAGAAATTTTACACTAAATGTTAAGCTCAATTTAATTTATTATACAGCCCAATTATGAATATTCCCAAGAAAAATTCTCCCTTCCCAATGTTTTGTTTCCGTGAAAAATCTACTGAGAAAATTAGAAAAAGCTTGTATGCTTTTGACATTTTATTTTGAGTTTAATCATTTTAGAATAATATCAGGTACGCTCAGTTCTACAACAACAAAAACAACGTGTATTTTTTTGTTGGTAGAAAATTATATTTTCGATGTCAAAAGTAGCTGACTAAAACAACGAAATTTAATAGGTCTGTTCAATTACTTTCCCAGCAGAAACTACAAACAATAGAGCAAAATTAAAAATAAAGTTCTTAATTTTTTTTTAAGTAAAAGTTGGCATCTAAAGTAGTCCCCAACATGGGAACGTGCTTAAATTGTACTAAATGAGCCATTAGTGTACCACTGTACTGCTCAGGTTCAAATGGGGGGAAAAAATGGTACAATTGTACCAAAAATGGTACAAACTTTACCAACCCTGACTCAAACGTAAACAATGTTGACAACGACAATTCAAAACAATCCAAGAAAAAAAAAATCGGCTGTGGGACTGCACGGACCTGATATTATTCTTCCTTGAGGTTAATAATAGAAAAAATAAGTTTTTGTGAATAGATTAATTTGTGTAAATAGTTTAAGCTTTAAAGTTTGTTTTTCACATGGTTGTAGAAGAACATTCTGTTGAGGAAGAGAGTCGAAACACCTAAGATTGGAAGAAGGCAGATGTGCGATGTTTCAAATCCTCTGAAATTGTCCCAATCATTGTAATTAGAAAATAAATTCCTGTGCTTCAGGCTTATTTTGAAAAATATTAACATGTCAACAAACCACCTTTCTTATATTAACTCTATGTGATTACATCTAACTATTAGCCGACCAAGACGAAATGATGTGTCAGTCCTGTTATTAAACGGATACCAGACTGGTTTCGTAAAAGATTGCTAATATTCCTTGGCTCAGCCACTAGGCTACTAGGGGTACCCTAGTAAATTAGGGAGGAGGATAGTAGGGTACCCCGTCCCAAAATTTTGTTAAAATCCACGTTGCTGTTTTTACGTTATGCGAACACAGACAGAAAGATAAGCAGATATACAGGATATGAGTTACTATTTTACTATATGTATATAGATTAGACGAAAAGTGTCTCCGGTGGCTAAGGCTGTAAGTTTCATAACCGAGCGGATATGAAAAAAACTATTTGAGAAATGGATGACTCAATCACGACAATGAACGGGTGCACACGTGATTAGTCACTATACCAAATCTCCATGAATTGTGCTACGAACAGCTACCCCATTCAGCCACCATCCAGATTTAGTTCCTTTTTCTAAATTTAAAAAACATGCCTGGTTAATAAGGAATTTAATTCAAACGAAGGAAACAAACAACTGTGTTTAGGGCATCCAGTTTTTTTTTATTCGGTGGGGATAAAAAACTAGAAAGATGCACATAACATATTATCCTTAAACAAGGCTTTTATGCCCAAAAAATATCTTTTATCCAAAAACGAAAGAAATTATCTGATTTTCCATGAATGACATGATATTAATGCAACATTTGGAAAGAAGTAATATACGCAATTCATCCAGATAACAACTTGGAATTATTTACTTAGTTTTATTTATTTATTAAAAAGTAAATAAATATACAAATTAATAATTGCAATTATAGGAACTGGCTGCAGCGGCCTTCGTTCTAATATCTTAATATTAAATTAAAGATTTCACTAAAATATTATTATCTTGGAGAAACATTTCTTGGTAATTTCTTTTTTGTTTATGCAGCATGCGTATGAGCGATGTGATGTAACGCAGCTTATACGCATGTCTGGTATTGCGGAATTTCGGGAGAAGCGGTATAGTTTATAAAACTTGTGATAGGATAAACACTTTTTAAGCAGTTTTATGCAACACGATCTTTGAAAAATTCGACTACTAAATGCGTATGTAGCAATAAAGTCTGGGAGTCGTTTTATCGTTGCTTTTTATGATTTAATAACAATTTAATATTCTAAAGAAATTCTAAACTCGTGGAAATTTTGGTACATTTCGGAATATTTTTTTCTCTTTGAAAAAAATTTATTTTTACAATCGCTCAAAAATCACGTTGTACATATATACATTTAAAACAAGGTTTGGTTCAATTATTTACAATCCTAAAGCTTTAAATAATTAACTTCAGGAATTAAAATTTTATCGAATAATTTATTTGAATTAACTTTCAAATAGAACTGGGGTCTAATCACCGCATTCGATATCGAGTAAAATCTCTCGTAATTGTTATTTTGGTATCGTAATTTTTATTTTCAGGATGCTGTAGCTTAAGTGGTTAGCACGTTGACTACTAAGCAATGGTCACGCGTTCAATACTCAGCCATGTCAACATCAATTTTTCTGATATGTATTAATTTTTCTTTATAATAATCCATATCACAGCGCCCTCCTTCGCCGGTATTACCACATAGCACTAAATCGCCGGCGAAGTAAAATAATTATAAATTGGCTATGTTAGCTTCAAACTAATTCGCCTAAATAACACCAGAGGCGCTGCAATACTCTTATAAAAATAATCATAACGTGCAATTGCAGTGTTGCCAAAATCGTTTTTACTTCTTCGCTTGTTGACTTGTTATTAATCTACTACAATTTGATATAAATAACGAATGGCACAATTAGCTTACTCGACTCGTATCGAATTTGTTATTCGATACGATAGTTTACTCGATATTGAATCCGGTGATTAGGCCCCAGCAATAGTAATAAGTTGAACTAGAGAATTTTAATATCTTTGAATTTATATGAATTTTATTTTTGAAGGACTGTTCGTTTAGAAGAAACTCTTCACAAACCTACAAACTCTGCACACAAGGGTGAAAACGAGTATGATCCTCATGAGCATCGTAATATAAAAAATCCTACCAGGTGAGATCAAAAATTTAATTATGTTTAACTAATTTTATATACAAATAAAATTTTTTTTGTTGTATTTTAAGCAACTGGCAAACAATGGCACATTTGCTTAAGGCCAGCATAGGTACAGGAGTGTTGGCCATGCCCAGTGCATTTGCAAATGCTGGTTATATTAACGGTTTTGTATTGACGGTGCTAGTGGGCGCCATTGCTCTCTATTGTTTACACATATTGGTAAGTATTGTAGTAAAAATAACTTAAATATTTTTTTTTTAAATAAACCATTTGATTTTCTCACTTTAAATATCTTAAAGCTGTTTATTTTTGCCAGTGGAGGCGAGATTCTTTTCTTTAAGCGAAAACCTCGTAGATCAATATATAATTTTTCATAATTTGGTTTGCAACGTCAGTTCTACAAATACCTTGTTCTTACATGCCTATTAGTCGTTCTTAAGATTTGTTTTAAAAAAATCTGGAGTGGCCTACACTCAACTTTACCATACCCAATGGAAATAGATATTATTATGGATATATTACATAAAGAATATAAGTTTAAAGTATATTCGAATCGAAAAATTATTTTTTTTCGGTTTGGGATGTTAAGTAAACTACCCCGATTATGCCCACAATTAATACAGCTCTTCGTCTCCATATGCCAAAGGCACATACTGAATTTCATTTTAATATGTCATACGGTATGACCTTTAAAACGTTCACAAAATTTGGGGGTAAAGAAACTAACCCTTGCCCCTCGCAATTATGCCCGAAAACCATACAGCTGTTCATATTCATATACCAAAGGTACATACTAAATTTCATTTTAATATATCAAACAATATGACCTGTACAAGCTCCACAAAAATAGTGGCATACACACCCAACACAGACATCATCGTGGAAGTAGCCAAAATGGATTCAGGAGACCTCAAAACGTATAAATACGTCGAAATCCCGACCTCAATTTTTTTAACGTTAACTATACTTTACTTTATATTACGTATGGTAAAGTAAAAAGTGTGACAAAGAATAGTCGATAAATAGTCTATTTCTGCTGTTGTACTCATACAACGATTATTATTTAATTTTATTTTGTTTGAAGGCATTTTCTGGACCGCTACACCCTTCTTTAGCATTTTTTGTTTCTATCTTAAACATTATATTTATTAATCGACCAAACTCAGGTTAAAGAATACGAGATATTTTAATCCAATCATCTATCTTCAGTTGTTTAGAAGAAGCCTACCACTACCTAAAGCTTCCCTCTTGTTTATGTATTTTTATTAATATTTTGTTATGTCGAACTAAATATTTTCGTATCTGATATCCGCAATAATTTGAAGCTATACTGGCTTGAGTTAATGATTTCTTATCAGTAAATTGTATTCCGCCTTCATATACATTGCGGAAACGCAAGAAGAAGTCGGAAGAATATGGTGACCAGCTAAAATCTCCAACATTTTTATTCGAAATAAATGGTTTTACAACTCCGGCATTAAACATTGTCTTGTCACAGAATCGATAAAATCGTCCCAAAAATATATTTTTTACTGTAGGGGCAGGCGATTACAATATCATCTTGCGTTTTGAAATTCGAAATCAATTGTTCCTTATCACGTTAAACATCCCAGACCATAACAACACCAACTATACTTTTGTAGCCACCTGGATCATCTAAATTAAATTTAATTTTATTATACAAAACCACTGTACGCCAATCATTACGAATACGACTTTCTTGAATGTCCCATCATATCATATAGAAAATTGTAATCCATTTGCTTTGCGTATCATCGCGTTTTTTCTTAAACCACGTAAGCGTAATTTTTTCGAAATGGACTTTTTTGGTTTTTATGGTAGAAAATAACATTTGCCACCAGACTACATTCTCATCTTAACAAGTTTGTATGAAAAATAAAAAAATCCATTTTCAAAACCTCGTAAGTCCCATACAAATGACATTTGCATGCAAAATATAATGGTTTTTATATTTCAAGTTGGAAATATTAAAGAATCAACCACTAAGTTTTTTGTATGTAAGAATAAAAAAAATCAGAAAAGTTGCCGGCCAATTGGAGCATTTTTGGTAAAGTTAAAAGTTTTTGTTTTGATAAATAGAAAAATAAATGGTAATTTACACACAGAAATTTGCAATTTGCTGGTTGCGCCAAAACCACGTAAGCGACAGATTTGGCTACAATTAATTGTAAGTAAAAAAGTTAAAAAAAAACAAAGTTTCTCTACCCTTCAGAGAGTCACACAGCCATGTTTTGTAAAAAAAAATTGTTTTGAAACCCATATTAAAGAAGTTATTAAGTTTTTTTCGTTTTCTGAAAAACGACTTTTTGGCGCTTACGTAATTTAAGAATAAACGCGACGGTATGTAACTCATTCGCGGTTTTGTTTCCTTAATTTCGGGTATTTACAGCTTGCAACGGCTCCTTTTAACCTTAAGATACTTGTCTGAATAACAGGTTGAGACCTGATTTTTTGTGCTGAAGGAGAAGAGTATGATGAATTTCTCAAGATTTAGCTTTTTTTTGGTGGAATCCTTGTAAGCTCTTCTTTTACGTATTAAAATATCAGTAAGTGATCATTTACGAGCTGGTTAGGCAGTACATGCACGGATTACTTGCTTCAAAGTCACATGATCTCATAATTACTTAATGAATATTGATGGTACACGCAAAAAAAAAAAACATGGTTGAGGTAACCATATTCTAAGAACAACATGTTATGGTTGAATATATAGTTATATATAAAAATAATATTGTTGTCGTTGGAACATAAAAATAACATTGTAAATTACAACCATAGTTATGTTTATAATATAAACATACTATAATATAATTTGAAACATGTAAATGGTTATATGTGACAACGTATGAATATATTTATAAATAACAAGAAACATATACAGGAATATTTTCATTTAGACTTACATACATATTTTGATATTCTCTTCTTACCTCTTTATAAGTTTGATATTTTTAATTCAAAACTATCATTTATAATAAAAAAACAAATTTATTTGTTGACAACAAATATGTATTTAATGTTTTTACGGTTTTAGATGAACCGATAGCTTACACACATATTGAAAAAATGTCAAAACCAAAATATGTATTTTTAAAACCAAACATTATTTGTTTATATTTAGTCAAACTTAACATACTATGTTTAATAATAATATATTATGGTTATAATTTTTGAATATTAAAAATAATTTCGTTGTGGTTTGAATTTTAATATGTTTCAAATCAACCATGTTGCTTTTTTGGTGCGTATAACCATAGAATGATTAACTGTTAACAAAAAACTTGTTCATCCTGACCAAAGTATTGTTTTAAATAACTATAATTTGTTCACAGCAAACATCTATTGTTACAGAGAACATAGTGTGATTGCCGTGACCATACAATAACCATGTTTTTTCTTTGCGTGTATCTAAGCATATAATTACCGAAAAACCAACTTGTAATTCAAGGTGGCTCCCGATAAAAATAACAAAAATTTTGTTTACTATGATCTGGTTCGTTCTCGATGAGACAAAGTATATTCAAGGTCCCGCTAGATTCCGGCTTATACAAACGAAATATGCGGTAGCTAAATGACGCTTCTAAACGCCTGCTATTGCACCCTTTTGTTGGTAGTGGTGGAATGAGTAGCATAGAATCTAGGTCATAAGTGGCACACGTCTCTGTGTGCACCCACCCCCCTTCCCCCCTAAAGTAAAAGAAACTCAAATGAGGTGGTAGAGCCTTGCTGCAAGGTGGTTACAAGGGTGAATTATATTGAAATTTGCATTATATTGGTGTTGTTAGGCTTGATTTTACGTCCTACATTTTACTAAAGAGCCTTTAGCATAAATTATCGATCGTTGTAGACTTTCTGAATTACGTGCTCTTTATCAGCAAATCAATCATACAAGCTACACATACAACAATTTAAACTGGCAGTGAATATATATTTTCTTAATTTATTTTTAGACTGGCTGGTTTTATTCCAACTCTAGTTGTAGTTGTAAGAAGTTAAATCTTCAAAATTCTGTTGAATTAAATATTGACGTCAGCACGTCAATATGAAGTGACTTTATCGTTGGAAAATATTTTAGATTAAAAAAAGTTAATACTTTTTAAAATATTCGATCTTGATTTGTTTGTTAAGAGTCTGATATACGATTTCGATTAATCGACAGACTAAAATGTTTTTAAAACAATGACACTTTTTGTAGTTTTTCGCCTTGCTGAGATTATAAATTTTCATTACATTGTTGATTGGCTAGTGTTATGCTGCTTAGACTCAGCGAGATCCCAAGCTTACCAAAATATCAAGATTACCAAAATTGACCAAAAGACTAAAAACTGTAAATAAATAAACGAAAAAATTACAAGTATATGAGCACTGAAAAAATACCTTTAATAGCACTGTGTGCTTGTAGTACATATATCCAAGTGAATTTCTTATTTGAATTTTAAATATACAGAGCTTAATATTCAACTTGCGATCAGAAATTTTTTAGGAAATCCCCTTATATATTTTTTAATATAACCTTTATAGATTTAAAAAATGGAGTAAATGAATATCTTGCTGACATAAATTACTTCTAGCAAAAACGGAAGAAATAAAAAATAACTTATGCAAACTTTATCCTACATCTTTACAAGCATTACAGACATTGTTTCAACTGGACATTTGGGTTTCAGTGCTTCCTCATGTGATCTTAAATAAAATGTATTCAAAGACATTTTTTAGGACCCATAATTCTACAAAGATGAAGTTAAAGCAGTGACTGATATGATATCGAGGTTATTGGAATTAAAAAGTCTATGCTAACTAGCCTACAAACACTCTTGCAATAATTTGGCAAATTAACTGCTGCATAAAAGTATTTCAACCACAATCTAAAATTTTGACATTTACTATTCCATACTTGGCAATTAACTAACTAATTAATAATCCAAAGAAATATAAATGAGTCGGACTCACACACAAAGGCCACCACCACCGTTCAGTACCTAACTTAACACTAAATATTTCAAATTTTCCTAGTGGTGTTTATATACATAGTTAACAACACTTATTTTTGTGCCCGCATAAGGTTAAAAGCAACACAAAGGGACCAACACGTGGACCCAAGTGAGCTTGGCATTTTCTTGTTTATACGAGTATTTTACCCTAAAATGTGGTTTTAGTTTGGTTTATTATGTTACATTACAATGACAAATTATGTTATAACCTATATATTAAGCAATGATAACGAAGACCTCCACTCATCGCAGTGAAACTCAGAGCCTTCCGGGGCACCCAATTATTTTTATTAAAATTTTAACCTTAATTTAATACACCCTTTACCAGATGTAGAAAGGGTATATATAAGTTTGTCATTCCGTGTGTAATTTCTACAATATTCATTTCCGACCCCATAAAGTATATATATATATATATATATATATATATATATATATATATATATATATATATATATATATATATATATATTCTGAATCCTTATACATAGAGAAGTTGATTGAGCGATGTCTGTCAGTCCATCTGTCCGTCTGTCCGTGTTGACGTTGAAATGTCATTTACCAAGGCACCAGAAGAGATACGAAAAATATAAGCACACCAATCTGTCAGGGATAGTTTGGAAAATTTTGGGATTTCAATTCAGCAACATCGGATCATTCCTTTGGAGGCTGCGGGCCAAAAACCACGCCCACCTACATTTTTCACGTTTTTTTTTTCATTTTTTCGGTTTAAATGATTCTCATTTAAATTTTCTGTCAAATAAATATTAGACCGCGAGATAAATAACCACCTTCGAGGGGCCATTTTTGTTTGTTTTTAGGTTGGTAAAGTTCTTCGGCTTTAATTTGCATTAAAGACCTTTCAAAAAAATATTTTTGCAAAAAATATTCAAATAAATATTTTTGCAAAAATTTTTACAAAAAAATTTCGACATATTTAAAAAAAAAAAAATTTCAATATTTCTTTGAAAATGAAAATGAAAATCATTTGTAGTAGTAGGAATATATGTTTATACAGTAACATATTTTTGTAAATGCGTTTGATTATTAAATAGATGAGATCTCTGTTTTAAAACCTATTTGCATTAAACAAATAGACAACATCAGGATACAGACTACAAACTGTCAACAATAAAATACACACGATTATAGGTAAACGATTATTTTGAAGCCCACAAAGCTACATGGGTACACGACCACCGTTGTGGCTGTAGTCAACTTAGGCTAATTTCTATTTTTGAATGTGACAATTATATTTTATTCAACCAAAGAAAATGTCACAAAATTATAAATTACAAATTCATGAACAAAACAAAAATTTTGGAGAAAATATTTATTATTTTTTAAAAAAAGATATTTAATTTTATAAAAGCAAATAAAGATTTTTTTTAATGTAAGGGCAAGTTCAATAAAGAAAAAAAAATAAACTGCCTAATAAAAACATTTGTAAAGGTTTGATTACAGTATCTGAGTTCTCATATGAGCTGATCATTTAAAAACCATTGAAGTGCATAAAAAAACTTCATTTATTAGATTTCAATTCAATTTTCGATTCCTACTTGTTCCCCATTAGCTTTTCAGTAGTTTAACTCCGAATAAAACTCAGCTGGTGTAAAGATTACTTAACAGATACTAATGTATATTTTTACGCTCACTTAAAAAGAGAGTAATAATTTTAAATTTGTATGTTTTTAGATTGATTTCATTAAGTTTAAGTTTTTATGTTTTTAGATTGATTCCATGTACGTGCTGTGTAAACGAAAACGTGTACCATATTTAACATACTCCGAGGCAATGAAAATAGGTTTTCAAGAGGGACCACCATTTTTAAAATGTGTTGTACCAATTGCAACGTAAGTATTTAGTTTAGTATTTATTTAATTTAAATCAATAAAACTTAAAGCTCCTTTTAACCGGCAACGAAAGCGCCAAACGGAAGGCGCACGTATCTATATGAATGTACCATTCTTATAGTGTACATATGTGCTAAAGGCAAAAGTTTGTTTACATTTTCATAAATTTAGTTCGCTTTTGTTTCTGTGCTAATTTGTCATAACTTTTAATTTAATTTAATTTAACTTACCGAACTGTAATTATAAAATTTGAAAGTTTTTTGAAATTAACAAGTTTAAATTAAAACAAAAGTTCAAAATGTTATAAATTAGCTTTAATTAAAAAAATAGTTATCATATTCTTGTATAAATCAATAAAATTAATGCTTTAACTTTAATTTTTTTTTTACAATTTTGAACACATCATTTAATTGTATTTAATTTTTATGAGAAGGTCAAAAAGCTCAATCAACAAGAATATCTTACAGATCGGTTGGGTTTTTTGTCATAATTAGGCTATAAATACACACAAAGAAAAAATATGGTTGAGGTAACTTTAACCTAAAATCCTAACCTAAAATATGGTTGTAGTCAAATCATATTATGATACACAATATTCTTATTATAAAATATTATAATATGTTGAAAGTGTAATAATATTATTCTATTTTATAAATAGCTGTGACTGCCATGTCGTAGGTGTCCTGAAAATATTTTGTTCGATTTAGCTTTGAAAGTAATCCACACCAAGTGAGCTAAAGTTCTACAATGGGGGAACTCAGTAAAGCTGAAAAGGTGGACGGAGGCCACAATGTGTACGTAGGCTCAAATGGTGCTCGAAGAGCCATGGGCAGGAAGGCCAGTAAGGTGCTCAGGTATAATAGAAGTACCTTAAGCTGGATAACTGCGTTAGTGGCGGGACATGGAAACTGCAAGTATCATCGCGCCAAGATGAAAATTGAAGAAGATAATACTTGCAGACTTTGCCTGGTAGAGACTAAGACGGCAGCACACATTGTGTTTGAATGTTTAGCACTGGCTAGCATAAGACTCAGGACCACTGGTAGAAGCTTGTTAAATGTGGATGCCTTGGGGAACCTGAGACTTGAACAAATGCTAGCAATCACAAGAGACTGCGTGATGAAAAAAGGCCGACAGTTAGCAGTCGACAGTCTGAAATCACTAAAGTCAAGATTAAAGGCTGGTTGAAGCACGTGACTCAATGAAAGTAGGTTGCCGTAATTTATATTACGGTTGCCTGTAATCAGAGAGGACGGAAGGGGGACGAAAAGGGACCCACTTTCGTTATTCCCTCTACATTAATAATAATAATAATAATAATAATAATAATAATAATAATAATAATAATAATAATAATAATAATAATAATCCACACCTCACTTTAAGACTCTTACATTTGCAGTGCTTCAGTTACGGTTAATGTATTATTTTTGTATAAAAGGGTTCCATCCCTATATAAAATTCCAAAAATTATAAAAAATTTTAAATATATTGCGGATTTCTTTAAATAGTGTTTAAAATTTATCGCTTTGAAAAATAAAAGCTGCTGCCAAATTTGCATTACCTTTAAATCAGTAAAATTGCGTACGTTGACTACTTTTTCTATATTTTCTCTTGAAAATATTATTATTTTATAGGGGTTACCTAAGCAGACCACTAACTTCATGGGTCCCTTTTCGACCCCTTCGTTCCTAATTGATTTCTAGTATCCGATTGAAAATGTACTAATACCTTACCTTCATTGCGTTTCGTGCATCAAGTAACGTCTTACCGCGATATTTACGATGGCCAGATAATACTTGAGAGTCCGTGACCTATCACTAAGGCAGTTAACCATTTGTTGGCTCAAAAAAAAATATCCAAGCTCCTTCTTGGTCTTCCTGCCCACTTGTAGTGAAAAATTCCAGAGTCTTTGGTGGGAATCGAACCCACCACTCCGTAATGATAGACTAGCACACTGCCTGCTAGCCCACCGAGGCAACCTTCTCTTGGAAATAATATATTTTTGCGGAAAACAGAATCCTTTATTTCAACCAGGATACTAAAGTACCTCCTCACAACATTTTATAAAAATTGATCCAGAAAACACTGGTCTATCTGTGTTTTCTGGATCACAAAGTCAAATATTCTAAAAATTGCTGTTTTGTATTCCATTTCGATTAACACAAACAAAATTTTCAAGAAATATTTCATGTACAGATATGGTCCCGTCTAGATTAGAAAAATTACTTAACTTAAATCAAGAAAAAAATATACTTGTTAAGCTGATGCTAAAAAGTAAATGCAAATTACCCATAACATTTAATAAAATGCGATTTATTTGTTGGGTTTTATAGAGTATTTTTGGCTTTTCTAAATTTAGGAAAAACCAGGAACTAGATTTTCCCCTACCAAAAAAAATTGCATTTTTATTATGAAATGTTATGAGTAATTAGCAAAATTTTAAATAATTAATATTTAAATTTCCAAAATTTTATAAATAAAAAAATAAAAACTACTGTTTTTTGCAGGTTTTTTCCACAAAAAATTTGAATATTTTTTTTTTGTTTATGTGAATTAAACTTGCTTCAGTATGAATAAATTTGCTTGAATGAGAAGAAAAAAGTTGGGTCATAAATTGCAACGGTTCTCCTTTCAGCCCTATCTCAACTTATCAATTTCAAAACAAAATGCACAGCAATAAAAAAATAAAAATAGACAATGAAAGAATTTTTCGGTTTTCAGATTTTTTTAATAATAAAACAAAATAAGTTTGCGACTTCACGCAAGAACAAGGCCTATAATTAATTCCACAGCAGTATCTTCAAATACTTTACAATTTTATTTTTTTTTTTTTGGTTCTCTGTGCTTATTTTTCCTTATTGATTTTGTTTACAAAATCAAATAAGTTCACATTGCTGAGAAAGAAAAAACATGTTTGAGGTAATCATAATCTAAGAACAACATGTTATGGTTTAAATATATATAGTTATATTTAAACCATATTATTTTAAACCATAATAATATTGTTGTCATTGGAACATGTTATTGTCTTACATATAAATAACATTATAAAATACAACCATAATTATGTTTATAATATAAACATACTATAATATAATGTGAAACATGTAAATGGTTATATGTGACAATGTATGAATATATTTATTAAATAACAAAAAACATCTACACCAATATTTCCATTTAGACTTACAAACATATTTTGATTTTTTTGCTTACCTTTTTATATGTTTGACATTTTTAATTTAAAACTATCATTTATAATAAAAAACAAATTTATTTGTTGACAACAAATGTGTATTTAATGTGTTTTCGGTTTCAGATGAACCGATAGCTTTCACACATATTTCTGAACTGAAAAAAGGCCAAAACCGAAATAGGTATTTTTAAAACCAAACATTATTTGTTTATTTTTAGTCATACTTAACATACTATGTTTAATAATAATATATTATGGTTATATATATAATTTTATTTTTAAATATTTAACAAAATTTGGTTGTGGTTTGAATTTTAATATGGTTCAAATCAACCATAGTGCTTTTTTGGTGTGTACAACCATTGAGTGATTAACTGTTAACAAAAACTTGTTTATCGTGACCAAAGTATTGTTTAAAATAACTATACTTTGTCCATAGCAAACATGTATTGTTACAGAGAACATAGAGTGGTTGCCGCGACTATGCAATAACCATGAGATCATAAAAAAATCACTTTCTCGACGGCATTATTTAGCAATTTCAACGGGAAAAAGGGTGTGTCCCGGTTCTGTTATATCATATACTATTTTAATTTATCAAGTCATTTCAAGTTTGTGTAAAGGTTATAGCTGATATGGATTCATTAAAACATGATTACAAAATGATAAAAAGTTAAATATTACAATTTGTACAATAATTAATTGCTTTTGCAAATAAAATAATTCAGTACATTCGTACGGCTAAGCCTAATGTTTCGTCATGCAAAAAAAAAATATTTATTATAAAGATGTGTTAGCAATAAAGATAACCAGTTAAATAATTTTTATCACTCAGGAAAATAAAAATATTTAAAAACCGCAAATAAAAATACAAACAGTTTCCAAGAAAAATAAAATAAAATAAAACTAATAAAAGATGCTTTGATTTTATGGAATATTTAGCTCCCCGTTACTGAGGAAATTCAATGCTTTTTACGCTTATCAGTCAGCTTTGTTTTCTTCGACCGAAGTGATTCAATATTTGAATTTATTGGTTTTTATCACTTTTAAAATTTGAGGAGCTGCAAGGTTTTCCGTTTCTAACAGTTGGTAATGATTAAATGGTAGTGTTTGGGTTCATGATTTTATAACTTGGTTGGTACTTTTTCTTTCTCAGCCGCTACTATTAAATGCAGAAAATGTTGCTACTATTCGCGATAGTGAGACTGAAGAGCCGTCAAATTCAACTCGTCGTCGTGCCCAACAATTGCACATCTCACGCTCGTCGTTGATAACATTATGCATATAGACTTGCGTGTAACGCTTACAAGGTGCAATTGACTCAAGATCAAAAGCCTCTTGATCATTCCAAACGTCGTCAATGGTCAGAATGGTGGCAAGAAATGGCAACGTTGGATGTTCAATTTCCGAAGGAAATCATCTTCAGTGATGAGGCAGATTTTCACATAAGTGGATTTGTAAATAAGCAGAAATGGCGCATTTGGGTTGATGGTACTCTAAGAGTTATTGTCGAAAAACCAATGCACCCACAAATAGTGATTGTTTGGTACGGTTTATGGGCTGGCGGCATCATCGGGCTGTATTTGTTCCAAAATGAGGCCAGTCAGGCAGTTACTGTGAATAGTGTTCGCTATCGTGAGATGATAACGAACTTTTTATGGCCCGAATTGGAAGATATGTATGTGGACGATATGTGGCTTCAACAGGACTATGCCACTTGCCACACAGATAACGAAACAATGGCTCTTTTGCGTGACAAATTCAATGGCAGTGTTATCTCACGTGGTAGTGATGTCAATTGGTCGCCAAGATCATGTCATTTGACACCGTTGGACTTCTTTATTTGGGGTTATTTGAAATAAAACGGTGTACGTCGATAAGCCAGCAACAATTCGAGAGCTAAAGGATGAGATAATTCGGCACATTAACGGCATAGAACCTCAATTATGCCTAAGCGTCATCAATAATATTAAGCATCGTATGTAGGTGTGCCGTCGAGGTCGCTGCGGCCATTTGGCCGATATTTTGTTCCATACATAATTGAACCTTACCAATATTATCAAAAATAAAAAGAAATGACAATAATTTCCCAAATAATTTGTGTTTTATTCAAAATCAATATCGGTTCTTAAAATTTAACCACCCTTTACATACATACAGACATTATAAACATACATACATACATACATACATACATACATACATACATACATATATACATACATACATACATACATACATACATACATACATACATACATACATATAGCATATAGACATACATAAGTAGATAAAGGAACAGTATACTAAAAAATGCGACATTCATACCAAACTAGTTAGTTAGTTTGTTAAAGCTTAAGTTGTCCTTTTAATTACTTTTTAAATTTTAAAAATATCTTTTTTACTTTAAATAGACTTTTGCCTAAAAAAACATTCATTCATAAGCCACTGTGCGTTGATCAGTGTATTTTGCTTTAAATACATTTAGTCCATTTTTACTTCAATTGTTTTCTTATTTATTTTTCAGTCCCTTTATTGATGGTTTTTTGGCCTTTTATCACTTGGCATTTGCTGCGTCTACGTGGTTTTCATCGCCGAAAGTAATAAGCAAATTATTGATGAATATTTTGTCGTTTTAGATATAAGACTTCACATGTGTTTCATATTGGTGCCACTATTTTTAATTTACAGTATTAGAAGCTTAAATTTTTTGGCATTATTTTCATCTCTTGCCAATTTGTTGCTTGTTGTGGGTAAGAACGAATTTAAAAAATCTGCTAATGTACATGTTAGGGAATAAATCTTTTTTTAATATTTTAAAGTTATTTATTTTTGTAGCTTTTGTGTCATTTTGTATTACATATTTAATGAATTACCTCCATTAACGGAACGCAAACCAGTCGAGGAATTAAGTAAGTTGCCATTTTCTTTGGCACTGTTTTGTTTTCACTGGAGGCTGTTGGTGTGGTAAGTAATTGGTTAAGAAAACATCATGTTGTATTTGTTATGTATGGGATTTCTGTTGAGTACTTATGGAGTTCCTTAATAAGATGTCATATGCTAAAGAATTAAAAAAACCTTACCGTACACACTCTCGATGAGTTGATTAGAATTACTTAAATTTCGGTTTAGCCTAATATTTTTAATTTTTTTAACGACAGCTATTTTTTACAACCATCGGAAAAGCCATTTTCTTAAGATGAAAAAATAACAAGAAGAAAATTAAAATTTAATGCAACAGTATTTCAAAGGTCCTTTTCCAAAAAGACAACACAAAATAAAATATTTTTAAATTTTTGAAAGTAGTAGCATTTGAGTTATTGATTAAACCTATTAATAGAACAAAAATATTACTTGCTTATAAGAATTAATGAAATATGTTTGCGGTTCGCGGGGGTTTTCCTATTGGACCGTTATGAGAAATATGGGGAGATGTCACGAAACTATACATGTGAGACTTAAAATATAGTGATATATATTAAATACTAAATACTCTGTGTAAATATCAAGAGTCTGCCTATAACGCTTAGAAGAGAAGGTCAAATTACACAAATTAGCGACATGTAGGGAACACCCTTATATTTTTAATATTTTTTTTTCGTTACTTGTGTTACAATAGATACTGTAAAATATAACACAGGGCAACAGCAAAAATATGCTCGAGTAAACTACTATATACATTTGATGTAACATGGCTACCTTAGTACAAAAATGGTAAAATTTTTAAATTCTATGGATAGATTTTTTTTTTAAAAATTTTTTTTTAAAATTGCAATTTTTTTGATACGTTTCTTCAAATAATTAATGATAACTCAAAAACTTACTAGTCCGATATTATTAAAATAAATTCAGAAAAATTAAGATTTGCATAGCCTTTAATTCGTCTATATATCGCGTTTCAATCGGATCAATAGTATCGGAGTTATAATAAAAAAACTTAAGAAAAAAATATATTTTTTACGTAAAAATGGCAAAAATTTTCGTTTTAAAAAAATCATAAAAAATCGAAAACGGCAAAAAACTTCCAGATTCATTTTTATCACATAGCGACATATAATAGCAACAAAATAAGATATCGACCATAAAAATCGATTGATTTTTTTCGAATTTTATTCACATTTTAGTGATTTCGCTCATTTTCACAAAATTTTAGTTTTTTGCTTGATATACGCATTATAGCGGGTTTTCAAATGTGTGAAAAACATAAATTTTTCCAATTTCAAGGGGTGCATGTCGGATTAATGTTAGATTTGATGAGAAACTTCCACCCAACAAAATTTTAGTCGATTCGACAACGTTAACACGTAGCGCATAGGCCCCAAATCTGAAAAAAAGCGTTTAAAATCGAAAATAATTGACAAATTTCAGTTTTTGCAAAATTAAAGCTATTTATTTCCCCTTTTGCAAAAAAGTGGATCCTGGTCCTTAGGGCAAACACAATGAGATTTACAATAAGCTACATATCTTTTAAATCGGTTAAACAGTTTTCAAGTTACTTGCCGTAGGCAATTGACAAAAAAATGTAACTAAGTCAAATCGATGGAATAGATCGAAAATGCATTTCATTGTTTTATTCATGTATTTTCATTTATTTTATATTTTATTATTTAAATTTATTACAACATATAAAATAAGGAAATAAATAAATAAATATTATAAACTACAAACTTTGAAATTTTCTTTTATGACATTTTCTATTATTGAATAACGAAGTGTTTGCTCTGAATACTCCAGCAAAAATCTGCCATCATGTGTGCATCCCAGCGACCCTGGTATCTTTCCTCCATTGTCCGAATATCTTGGTGAAATCGTTCGCCCTGTTCCTCACTTAAGTCTCCTAGATTTTCAGGAAAACGATCTAAGTGACTGTGAAGGTAATGTAACTTGATGCTCATGTTGCATCCAAGATTCTGGAAGTGAGTTAACATCTCTTCAACGTGCGCAACATAATCATCATCCTTGTTATTTCCTAAGAAATGTTGAATAACCCATACAAACGAATCCCATGCATTTTTCTCAATTTCTGACATTGAACTGAGAAAATCGGTATCTTTGACCAATTTGCGAATTTGTGGGCCGTCAAATATTCCTGCTCTCAGCTTTTCCATACTCAAACTTTTAAACTTCCTTGAAATATACTGGAAACATTCACCATCTTTGTTAAGTGCTTTAACAAATTGTTTCATCAGACCAAGTTTAATGTGAAGAGGGGGTAATATGATGCGATCTCGGGGCACCAGAGGTACATTTATAACATTCCTCATACCTGGGTCCAGTGTTTCCCTATAAGGCCATTGTTTTCTCTTCCAGTGTTCTGACTTAGCTCTGCTGTCCCATAAACATAAAAAACAAGGGTATTTGGTATAGCCACTTTGTTGACCTAATAGGAAATTTACCATCTTAATATCAACACAAATTACCCAGTTATGTTCATTATACTTTATCTTCTTCATGACCAATGCAATTACAGAGTATTCTTCTTTTACCTTGGTTGAATGTGCGATTGGCAAGGAGTGAAATTTATTTCCATTGTGCAAAAGGACACACTTCAAGCTGCGTTTTGATGAGTCAATAAATAATAAATTGTAATAACTCGAAAACTTAAAGACATGTAGCTTATTGTAAATCTCATTGTGTTTGCCCTAAGGACCAGGATCCACTTTTTTGCAAAAGGGGAAATAAATAGCGTTAATTTTGCAAAAACTGAAAATTTGTCAATTATTTTCGATTTAAACGCTTTTTTTCAGATTTGGGGCCTATGCGCTACGTGTTAACGTTGTCGAATTCGACTAAAATTTTGTGGGTGGAAGTTTCTCATCAAATCTAACATTAATCCGACATGCACCCCTTGAAATTGGAAAATTTATGTTTTTCACACATTTGAAAACCCGCTATAATGCGTATATCAAGCAAAAAACTAAAATTTTGTGAAAATGAGCGAATTCACTAAAATGTGAATAAATTCGAAAAAAATCAATCGATTTTTATGGTCGATATCTCATTTTGTTGCTATTATATGTCGCTATGCGATAAAAAATGAATCTGGAAGTTTTTTGCCGTTTTCGATTTTTTATGATTTTTTTAAAACGAAAATTTTTGCCATTTTTACGTAAAAAATATATTTTTTTCTTAAGTTTTTTTATTATAACTCCGATACTATTGATCCGATTGAAACGCGATATATAGACGAATTAAAGGCTATGCAAATCTTAATTTTTCTGAGTTTATTTTAATAATATCGGACTAGTAGTTTTTGAGTTATCATTAATTATTTGAAGAAACGTCTCAAAAAAATTGCAATTTTAAAAAAAATTTTTTAAAAAAAAATCTATCCATAGAATTTAAAAATTTTACCATTTTTGTACAAAGGTAGTCATGATACATCAAAATTATATAGTGGTTTTAAGAGCACATGAAATTTTTTTTATTTTGTTGTGCTGTGTAATCTGTGTGAATTTTAAGTCAGCCTATTACTGTTCAAATGTAAGGAGTCACTATGAAAATATTACGAGCCTACATATTGCGGTTCAAAAAATAAGGCAATAAAAGAGAAAAAATTGTTATTGCGGAATACCCTTTAATTATTATAGCGGCGATGGCAACACATCTACTGTAAAAACTTCAAGAGTCTAACTATTACGATTAAAAAATAAGGTTATAAAAATACAAATCACACTGCTCTCCATAGAGGCAGTTAGTAATACACCATCCGTGAAAATTTCAAGAGCTTATCTATTATGGTTCAAAAATTTATGCAAATCACGTCACTTTCGGAACACCCTTTAATATTTACTATTTGTTATAGTTGGCAAAGTAATACACCTCCTCTTAAAATTTCAAGATTCAAGCTATTATCGTTCAAAACTTAAGCCATACACATGCAAATTAATAATGTAGGGGGAATAACGAACCAGACCACTACTAAATGGGTCCCTTTTCGACCCCCTTCTGTCCTCAATAACTATAGACATCCGACATAACTTGCGGCAATCTTACTATCATTGAGACTCGTGCTACAACCAGCCTTTAATCTAGACTCTAGTGATTTCAGAGTGTCGACTGGGAATTATCGGCATTCTTTCTCATCACGGTGTCTTTAGTGATTGCTAGCATTTGTCTAAGGCTTAGTTCCCCCATGGCATCCACATTTAACAAGCTTCTGCCCGTGGTCCTAAGTCTTACGCTAGCCAGTGCTGGACATTCACACACAATGTGCGCTATCGTCTCAGCGTCTTCCAGGCATAGTCTGCAAGTATCATTTTCTTCGATTTTCATCTTGGCTAGATGATACTTGATGTTTCCTTGACCTGTCACTAACGCAGTTATCCAGCTTAAGGTACTTCTATTGTATCTAGGAACCTTGCTGGCTCTCCTGCCAAGGGGCCCTTTGAGCACCATTCGACCTTTCTACATGTAGTAGCCTCCCTCCACCTTTTCAGGATTAGTGAGTTCACCCATTGTAGGGCTTTTGCTCGTATTAGGCCTTTACCCAGTGATACTCTGGGTTCTGGTCCACAGAAATTCTCAGCAAATCTCCTTTTTGCTAGTTGATCTGCTGCAGTGCCAATGTGTCCTTTAACCCACATCAATGTTACCTCTTTAACCGAGGAACATCTGTTAAACTTTAAGACACATTCCAGCACTAGTTTGGAGTACACGTTCACCTGCTTCATGCGTTTTATAACCGATTGGTTGTCAAGTGCAATGAGAACCTTTCTTCCCTGCACCCGACATTCCAGCAGGTGATCCAACGCATGTAGCAGCCCAAGCAATTCTGCCTGGTAAACGGAGACGTACTCCCCCAAACGGAGACCATAGGACAAGTTTAGCTCAACTGAGTGTACACCTGCTCCTGCTCTACCGTCCATACACTCATTGTGTATAACGCCGTCCGCAATTAGTGTCCGATTCACTCTTTCGACTACCTTTCTTCTACTTATGCGTTCCATCGGCATTTGAGCTTCCCTAACCTCCTTATTAATAAGGTCCAGGATTCTATTATGACCGATGTTCGGCCCAAATGTCTTCAGTCTTCATACGCAAAGCAGACATAGCAGCCATTGATCTAATAAATAAGTCCAGCGGCAGCAATCCCAGCATTGCCTCAATTGCCTGTGTTGGAGCAGTGCGCATTGAACACCCTTTAATTTGTAGGTTTAATTTTGTATACTGGTTTATAAAACGAACATGGTTTTCATTACTGTCTGCAAATTTTAAGTGGTTGCCTCCTATAGCTCAAGAAATAATGTCATAATCATAAATAACCCGTCACTTTCGAAACACCCTATAAGTTGTACTATTTCTTGCTATAGCGGCCACAGGTATACACATACTCTGAAAATTTCAAAAGTCTACCTATTATGGTTCAAAACTTAGGAAATATACATGCAAATCACGTCACTTTTGGAAAACCCTTTAATTTTTAGATTGATTTTTTTATACTTGTTTATATAGCAAACTAAGCTTTAATAACTGTTTGTAAGTTTTAAGTGTATGCCTCCTGCAGTTCCAGAAATAAACACATATACTTTAACTGCACGTATCTATCGGCATGCCCTATAAGTTTCAGTATTTGCAACATTTATACATCTTCTGTGAAAATTTCAAGAGTCTACTTATTACGGTTCCAGAGATAAAAGGCGCTGACAGACGGTCGGACAGACATTGTAGTGAAAACATTAGGGTAACGTTTTTACCCTTTGGGTACGAAACCCTAAAAACCTGAAGCTCAAGCCACCGCTGAAAAATGTACACAAAGGGAACTATTTGTAAATCGTCATCAGAGCAGTGAGCAGAGAGGGTGTTGTTATTCTTTGGAATGCTATAACGACACAATCGAATTAGAAATTTAAAGTGCAATAAGTACTGAAGAAACTTAAAAGACTCTGTACAATTCGCTTTCCCTAAAGGAAATTAAATTTTTAGACTGATTCCATGGATTCTGCAACAAGATAACGCTCCTATATATAATGCCAGAATTGTAAAAGAATTATTTTTAAACCAAAATGTTCGTCTTATTAATTGGCCACCATTTTCCCCGGACTTAAAAATAATTTTAAATGTTTGGGGTTGGCATTCCTGCGAGATATAGGAGGGGGGAAGTCAATTCGATATTAATATCTAACTAATTCAAGTTATTAACTTTTTGAATGAGATTTTGGGGATTATTTGAAGTCATTTGATGATTTAAAAAAACCGTATATTTGAAGTTATTTTATACAAGTGCTATTTGCGATGGTAGTAAAATGTTCGCTGTTGACAAAAAATATAAAAAGGATTGGCTTACAAAAAACAGATATTAAACTGGTTCTAATCATATAACCGAGAGTGTATTTGTATAAAAAAATTTATTGAAATCGTTTTTAGTTCTATGTATTTATATTCATTGTATTTTATTTAGATTTTAGCCGTTGAAGAAAAGATGGAAACTCCGAAAGCCTATTTAAAGCCATTTGGCATTTTGAATATTGGAATGGCAATTGTTTTGGGTCTGTATATTATTTTGGGTTTCTTTGGCTACTGGAAATATGGTGATGCAGCTAAGGGTAGTGTTACGTTAAACATACCAGAAGATGAAATGTAAGTCAAGAATTTTTTTTTTCCTTTATTTATTGCACTTGGAAACAAATGGGTTCTACAATCAAATTCCAACTAATTCTATCATTACCAATAACATTAATTTCGTCAATATATTTCTCATAAGTTCATTTAAAACTAATCTACGCTATGTAATCGTTGAACAACCGGAGCGCCGACTTCCTTGGCAATTCCATTCTAAGGCGGCTCTCGTAACGCTGCTAATAGGCTTACGGAGAGTATGTCCTATCCATCTCTATTTTCTTCTTGTTTTTTGACGAACTTTGGAACCCCCGGGGTTCCAGTTCGTACATTCCGGTACATTCTTAAATGCCTTGACGCGGTTCACTCGGGGAAAATAGGGCACCAGACGCTAGGGTTCCAGAACCTAAATCTGGAAGAAAAGGTCTGTGTCTTAAAACACACGGGTCCTCTTCGAGGCCCGACCAGTGCCCAAAGGACTGGTACCACGGGAATAGGTAGCCCCACAGAGAGCCTATGTGACCGGTTGTTGGTGAGGTCCACTTCGGGGGTACACGTGGTAGTTGTGGTTTAAGATCGATTAATGTAGGTATGGTGCAAGGTCGACCAAGTGTGCTGTTACTTTAAGGGAGAGGCTATACTATGGAATCTAGGCTTGCCTTGGTTAAGGCTTGCCATATTATATAAATTGCTACTCATTGTGACTGTATCACACACAAATTGCTATTGGTGGCAGTCGTAAAGTGTTGTTATACTACACAATGAGGTAAGACCACCATGGTATTAGGGCAAGCGGCAGCTGCCCACGTTAATCTTGTTCCACATCTTCCCTTGTTATCCGCCAGAGCTAAGTGTTTGTGATTTTATTTGGCTAAAATATTGTGCTATAGACTTTTTCAGCAGCCGAGTTTCGCTGTTGATTTTACGCAGGCATTGAATATGCGAATTTTCATGTTTTGTCATAGTATTTTTAGGGCACGCCACGTTTTATTTAGGCGACCAACTGACTTTGCTGACTTTGCCTTTTTTAGTCTACTAGACACATCTTTCTCCACACCACCATCAGTAGACATCATGGATCTCAGAAGTGTTTTATGTCAATTTAATTTTCTGGTTTTATATTCTGAATTGGTTATCAGTGACGTTATTAAATCGCTTTACATGTGTCTTTTCAATGTTTATTTCTAAACTAACGGCTCTTGCTAACTTGACTAAATCGTCCACTTTGCTTTGCATGTCGCACAGAGGAGTATTTGGCCTGAAAAGCCGGCCAAAATTTTTAAAAGTATTTTTTGAATTAACAGTTTTAGATTTTTGATAGTTTTAGGTGTAGTATGATATAAAAAGTCTAGTGGCAGATTTTAAATAAATTACACTGCGCAACAAAAAAATTGATCTCTACCCTAGAAATAAAAGTATGTGGACTATATGGATTTTGATGCCCTTAATTCAAATCTGTTTTCCGTTTTTCTCTAGTACGTAAGGATTTTCTTTTAAAGGCGTGGCATACTTCACCCCCTAAATCGTTGGGTTGCCTTATATATTTTGCCATAACTTGAAAACGTGTTTTCCGATTTTAATAGCAGGAGGGAGCATCAGAAGATGCACCGGAAAATTCTGCTTAAAAAAACCATACGCATTTATTTTATATCTATTATTATTTTGGAGTTATTAAAAATTTAATGACGAAAAAAAAAAATTACATGCAAAATGCACCAAATTTTTTGTTTTCAAAATGCAATAAAAAAATTTAAGAACCAAAAGGTTAAAATTTTAAAGATTTTTCTAAGGGAATAAAAGATGGCATAAAGCGCAAAACTCAATTAACAAATGTTGATTTTAAAGGTTTAAACTCATTCTTCACAGACTGTATGTACATACATACATATGATTTACAGTCTAATTAAAAAAAAAAATTTTGAAAATTGTAAGGCTCTTATAAAACAATATTTTTTTTATGAAAAAAGGCTTATAATATTCATTTTATATTATTTAATACTTTATAAACGGTAAAGTTAATTATTATCCTCATTAGCTGCATCATTTGTGTCAGGAAGAAGAAGTGTGATGGTTTCTGATGAAAAAGCTTTTTTATTAATCCGTTCTCTTTGCGTACTGCAGCTTATAAAAGGGTCACTGCTCAGAAATAACCTATTCAAGACATATCGATTTGTATCGCTTCTGCTTAATTTCCTCGAATAATTCGTACGATATAATCGTAAGTGCTTATTTCTGGCCTCGGCAGCTTCTTCTGACAATTGTCCAATTCGCAATATTGCTTGCTTTATAACACTACCGCCATGAATAAGAATCTTGTGCATCGTAGGACTCATGGGGTGCCAGTTGTAAAGTTGCACATACATTTCGGCAGTTTTATGTGCATATTCCTCAAATTTCAAAATTAATTCGGTGTCCGCTAGTTATTGCTTCCAATATTATTTTCAGGCGGTTGATAAATTCTTCATTTATTCCAGTGATTTTCGATGCAGTTGCTGGATCCGAAAAAAATCTTCTTGATGTGTTGCCATCATTAGTGCTACCGTATCCTGGTTTTGGAACATCTACAAGTATTCCTATATCGTCTTTAAGTCTTTTTTGGATGAATATTTACCTCTCTTTAACAATTGCTTTATCTTCATCACTCCTTGCTTGCCACTTTTTAATTGGCAGTTTATATGAGAGATGAAGTATCGATTCTAAAAAACGTATGCCTGCATGTAAAGTTGATAGTCAAAAACCCAAGGCATCACAGTTCAGAGGAACATTCTTCTGCAACGCCTTAAAATCTTTCGAAGTTTGACCGCAAATGTAACACCTCATTGTCGATTTTGTATCCGTTGCAGGATTGCATACTTTTCCGTCGACCATTGTCATAACCATCGTGTGCTTAATTTGTGCAATTTTTCCATTACACGGTACTTCGCTTTTCTTTAAAAATTCAATTTGATTATTTATGTATCCTATTTCTTGCTTCGTGATGTCAGTTAATTAAGAATTTTTGGAATTTATAATTACATATAGGCAGGTATTAATATTGTGAAGTGTTAAAAGTGAATAAGAGTTGAAATCAATACACCCAGAGAAAAAATGACACCATCCGTGTACAAAATTACTACATGCGGTGTCGAAAGTGTATCTACCACGTTTGTGCTCAAACTGTAAACGAACGTTGTCAATTCGACAACGAAATATTGACAACGAAGGGTTGTTGAAATGACAACGAACGTTTACACTTTGACACCGTATTGTTGCCGAAGTGACACCATACCGATGTCGAATTGACACCACACCGTTGTCAAGTTGACACCATACCGTTGTCGATTGTAAATGCTTATTCTTTTCCAAATTTACCATAATAATAAAACAGATTGTAATAGATTATACATTTTTAAAAACTATTTTATTTACAAAATGTTTTTTTTATTACAATTAAATAATTTTAAATGTTTTTATTCATTAGCAATTTTAAGCGTTGCATTTCCTTTGATTTTTCGTTTAACAGTGTCTTCAAAACCTAAATTATATTACAAAAATCTATATAAAATATATTGGAATTTCTCTTACCTTGGATAATACTTCCTAGTTTTTGGAGTAATTTTCCGCAGTTTCATCACGTTTTCAACATTGCTCCACCTTGGATTGCACAGACATTGTGTCACCATCAAATCCAAACCATGAATTTATACTTATAAACATAACAAAAAGTAGTTAACAGTGAGCATTACAATCACAACACCATATTACCTCTGTTTTTTTCCAGGAAAAGATCTGTCTAAACTCTACTGTCTTTTTAAAAACCGCAAGCTCTTAAAGGTTATTTGTACAGCTAGAAAAACAAAAGTAAATATTACACTGTTCTTTCAAACTGATTAACTTACATTTTATTTTAACTGGTCGAAGTTGATGGTTACTAATTTTTTTTTCTCATTTTTCATCGTCACTTTCATCATTGGATATAAAGTAAAAGCCATAAAAACGTCTCCAGTCATTTGGAGCCAATCTCTAATTTGTAGATCGCTCCATTTTGATATTTAGAAAAAATGCGTCTGTATAAAATAAATGAATCTATGAAAAATATTTAATAGAACTTGTGGATTTTGACAACATTACGTATTTGGAGCACGTTTGTTGACAATTTGTCAACGTGCGTTGCTAATTCGAGCACTTTCGTTGACATTCGTTGAAGACAGTCGTTGTGATTTCGACCACGTTCGTTTACAAGTTGACAACGCCCGTGGTCAAACAAAACTGACAACATAAAGCTGTCAAAGTGATCACAATCGTTGTCGATTTTGCAACGTGGTTTTTCCCTCAGTGTATGTATAAGAAAAAGTGCCCGATGAGCAAAAATAGAAGAAATGTGAAAATTTAAAAAAATCGTCAAAAATAATGGCGCAAACTTGCGCACACTTGTTTTTTTGTTTCTAAAATTAGAGATTCCAAATTTTATTCTGGTAACAAACATAATTCGTAGACATGCTAACCTCACTTTTAAAAAGCTCTTCTTTTCCTTTTTTTGCAAAAAAAAAGTGTATAATTTGTTTTTCTTAGCTTCTGAACGAATTGTTTCAATATGAATATTCAACATATGTATTTAAATTTTTTTTTTTCTTTTTTAAATAACTTTTGATCATACCTTTCAGCGAAAAAAATAATTTTTGTTAAACCTTTATTCGTTTAGCCGCAAAAAAATATCATATAAACATCCAGAAACCGAAAAAAAAACATTTAAATCTCATATAATTTTTTTCACTTTCCTGACTTTAGCAGGGTCTCAGAGCTACAAATCGCTACTAAAAGTCTTCAAAATTTACGATATAATGTAAAATATTGTTGTCTGTCGAGCTGCGTACTTAGTTGTTTAGATTTCTTAAAATTCAGTTTTGCCTTTTTGGCCAGCTTTATGGGTGAAATACTCCTCTGTGTGTCGTTCAATTGGGGCTTTTCGGCAATGAATACCGGAAGACCTAAAACTGCATGGCTTTAAAAGCGACCTTTACAAAAATTAAAAATTTGATTAAAACAATCAAATTTTGTGTTGCACAGCAATTTTGAAGACTCTAATTTTTACAGTGAAGGGAAAACTGATTTAATTTTCCCAAACTTTTAGACGGCCATTCTAGTGTGTAGGCATAACTTCCATCATCTTTAAGGTAAAAGTATATGCCATTCTCATCTCCGCTAGGGAATATTTAGGAAAAAGGCCAAGGGTTAAGCCTCAAACTTATTTAAGCTAAGGTCTGATGTAGTTATGGACGTCATCATGGGTCGCCAATGAGACAAATGAGGGGCCAAAGGAGCCCTTGAATCTTTATCTTATAAAAATGTTCGCACTGATGAAAGTCATTGCCTTCCTTAGAAACCGCCATACTCGACTATAGCTTAATAATGTTTTGTTGCAATGTCTATTAAAATAGTGTTGTTTTATAAGCTTAGGCCAGTTTTATTTGTAACTAGCTGTGCTTACACACATTGTGTGCATCATAACAATATTTTGTTCGATTTTGCTTTGAAAGTAATCCACAACAAATTTTAAGATTTTTACGTATTTACTTTATATAAAGGTACCCATCCATGGATAAAATTATAAATTTATATAAAATTCTAATATTCTAAAAATTTTTGTGTAGCTCAGTAAAAGACAGACAGGAAATGAGTTACTAATTATTTTAAAACAGCGCCATCTGTTGCGCAACCGTGTTTAAAATACACCGTTTTTAAAAATAAAAGATGCCTTAAAATATGCAGTACCTTTTAATCGACAAAATAAAATCGGCGTACTTTCACTGCTTCTTCTCCACATTCTCTTGGAAATAAAATATTTTTTCAGAAAAAAGTACCCTATATTGGAATCAGGCTACTAAAGTACCTCCTCACAAAACTTTGTTAAAATCTATCCAGTAGTTTTTACTTGATGCAAACACAAAAAGAAAGGCAGTCATATAGACAGGAAATGAGTTAATATTTGTTTATATGCATAGATGCATTCATACTCGTATAATTTCTTATCTCCGTTGTAAACTCACATTTTGCTTTTGCTTTTGTCTGTCGTAGGTATACATACATAGTATATCCAAATAGAATTTTTTTTTTCGTCTAGGCAAGTATATTGACCTTTAAGGTTCCGTGTGAGGTCAGGTCCCTATTGATTATGAGCAGCATAGGGGATCAACGCCGATTTATAGGACCAGAGATTTTCTTTGGCATATCTATTGGCAATGCTAAGACAAAGACTGGTTTCTTTATCTAATCGGAGATTACTCACTGTTGTCACTAAATAATATTGACCTGAAGGTTAATAGTACGTACCTGAATTGTCTTAATATACTCCAAAAGAACTAAAAACATAGAAATGAAAAATGATATAAAATGGGATATAATCTGGGTGCGTACAACTGGTTAAATTCGTTACTTACAGGTCATAAAGACTTCAATTATTATCTAGCCGAGTTAAAAATCGAGGTTAGACGATACTTGCACACTGTGCCTGGAAAAATGCAATGACGGCAGAGCACTTTTTGTTTGTATGTCCAGCAGACTGGCTAATATAAAGGCTTTGAGCTACGGCAGACACATATTATATCAAGATACTTTGGAGACCTTAGCCTTAGGAAAATGTAAGCAATTACCATTAACTCTGTGATGAGAAAGAATGTCGACATGTAGCAGTCGCCAGTCTGAAATCACTATAGTCGATTCGAGAATAAAAGGATAGTGACAGCACGAGACTCAATGAAAGTAAAGTAGTCGTAAATTACCAGTCAGACACCAGAAATCATTGAGATCGATCCCCTTCGTGATCGAAAAGGGACCCATGAAGAAATTTCAATATTTTTAGCCTGCTATACTTAAAAACTCTGTGGGCTTTATGACCCAAAGGCACGTCTGTTTTTTTTTGGGTTTTAAAGAGATGTAAGACCAGGCATTTAATGTCTATATTAACTGTGTTACTTCCTTTGGAAAGGGATAGTAGTAGATAAGACAGATGGTTAGTGTGATAGTAAAGCTTCGCTTATGACAACATTTATGATTATCTTTAGAGTAGTATTATTATATATGGACTCTTGAAATTTTTACAGTAGATGTGTTGCCATCGCCGCTATAACAACACAGTGCAACACGGAAAAAAATAACCATATACGGACACCACTACGTGATAAAAGACAAAAAAAAAAAAGACCCCTGTCTTCCAGTTTTGCCCAAAGTTCTCAAGGTTTTTTTTTATGGGCCCTCAAAGATGTGGGGTCTCGATGTCATTTTTACAAAAAAATGATCATTTACTCAATCTCATATTTTGCAAACCGTTTGAAATTTTGATATACTCTCTGAGGCAAAGTTGTAGCTCTTGTCGTAAAGAACAAAAATTGTGAACATATAAAATCAAAAAACTTCATCTTCAAGGTCAAAATCGCAAAAAACGTTAAAAAAAATTCAATTTTTTTTACCTTCTTTCCCCTGTTCAGGTCCATAGGTAGCAAACCGTTCCAAATTCAAGGAAACAATCAACTACAAAAATGAACCTAAGATCTCAATAAACAACTTTCTAGAACATATGAACTTTCTAGGAATGATTCTTAACACCGTTTAGGTAGCGCTTAGGTAGCCGCAAAAGTGAAAAATTTCCCGAAAATTTTTTAATTTCATTTGTTTTTTCTTTACTTCAACATTGAGATACTATAAAGCCTTCTCCCATAAGTGAGTTATTTATTGAGATCTTAGGTTCATTTTTGTAGTTGATTGTTTGCTTGAATTTTGAACGGATTGCTACCTATGGACCTAAACAGGGGAAAAAAGGTAAAAAAAATTGAATTTATTTAAGTTTTTTGCGATTTTGACCTTGAAGATGAAGTTTTTTTGATTTTATATGTTCACAATTTTTTTTCTTTATAACAAGAGCTACAACTTTGCCTCAGAGAGTATATCAAAATTCCAAACGGTTTGCAAAATATGAGCTTGAGTAAATGATCATTTTTTTTTGCAAAAATGACATCGAGGCCCCACATCTTTGAGGGCCCATAAAAAACCTGGAGGACTTTGGGCAAAATTGGGAGACAGGGGTCTTTTTTTTTTTGATCTTTTATCACGTAGTGGTGTCCGTATATGGTTATTTTGCCATGACTTAAAAAATTACACAGTGTGCAATTAAAGGGTGTTCCGCAGTAACATATTTTTCACTTATATTGCCTTATTTACCGCAATAGGTAGGCTCCTCATATTTTCATAGAAAGTCCTTATATTTAAACAGTAATAGGCTGACACTTAAAATGTATACATATTATTTTTTACAACTAGCAGTGCCCGCTACGTTGTGGTCGTCCTGACAATATTTTGCTCGATTTTGCTTTGAAAGTATTCCACACCAATTGTGTAACTCTTACTTTTATAGTGCTTCAGTTATGGTTTATGTATTTACTTTATATAAGGGTACCCATCTCTGGATAAAATTCTAAAATTTATAAAAAATTCTAAAAATTATTTTAAAGCTCTGTAAAATGTGTTCAAGATATTTTAATAACATTGTATTTCAACAAAGTAAAAATACAAGTCAAATGCAAATTTAATTCAATTGGCTATTTGGCAGTAATTAATTAATATTTTGTCATCATTTTAAACAGCGCCATCTGTTTAAAATATCCTGCTTTCATTACATTTAAAGCGGTAAAAAAATCGGCTTACTTTTACTGCTTTTTCTCTTTATTATCTCCTGGAAATAAGGTATTTTTGCGGAAAAAAATATCCTCTATTGGAATCAGGACGCTAAGGTACCTCCTCAAAAAATTTTGTTAAAATCCATCCAGTAGCTTTTACGTGATGCGAACACAAATGAAAAACAGACAGACGGAAATGAATTACTCTTTTATTATATGTATAGCTATAGATATCTACTGTAACAACAGGTTACGAAAATAAATTTAATAAAAATAAAGTGGTGTGCCCTAGATGTCGCGAATTTGGAGAATTTTAACTTCTCTTCTAAACGTTATAGGCAGACACTTGACATTTACACAGGGTATTTAGTACTATGCTCAAGTATAAAAAATAATTAATAATTAATAATAATAATAATAATAAAGTTAAACTGAACATAGTACAGAGCCCTACGTGTGTGAGTCTGACTTGCGCTTGACTGATTTATTAAAATTAACCATTCTATCACACACCTTAATATCACAACAGAGAATGAGCAACGCATGGGTTTTATTAGTCAATATTGATATAGATTCTTCTAGTTTTAGTCCATATAGGCTAAAAGCTCTGTCATCACATCTATGTATCTTCATATATTCCGAAAAGCCACGCCGAATAAAAGGACTTTTTGTGTTACCCTGTGTTATTTTTAAAAATAATTTATAAATATTTAGCATTTTTTTTTAATTTTTATTATTAGCAGAACTTATTATTCACGTAATTTATTTACTGTTTTTTAACGTAATTTTATTTTTAGTTTGGCACAAGTTACAAAAATCATATTCGCAGTTACAACATTGATTACGTACGCTGTTCAAGGCTACGTTACGAATGATATTATCTGGAATAAATATCTATCTAGAAGAGTAAAAGACACATCAAAGCATGTTCTTTTTGAGTTGCTTGTGCGGGCAGCCATTGTTCTTTGTTCATGTAAGTTATTGTTATTGAAAAAAAAGATGAACAATTTTAAAAATTACATTCAATGTGGCCTTTTTAAGCTTTATGTACAGACTATTTTTTTTTTTTTTTTTGCCAGAAAACTCATTTTTTTCGAAATATCACTTTAAATCATTATGGCTTTAACAGACTACTGCTTTTAATGATTTCATATCTTATATGTCTTCCTTACCTAACGAATTTTTACTGGCGACTTGTCTAAAATCTTTCCTAAAAGGTTACGCTTACGGTAACTAAATGTACTGTAAGTACAACTCCACTAACACCTCCTCGTGATTGCGGCCAGGATAACTGCGTTGGTGACGTTGGTCATGCAAAATTTAAATAGTATCTGGTCAAAATGAAGATCAAAGAAGATGATGGATGGAAAAAGGATTATGGTAGCATTGTGTGCTAACATTACCAGGACCAGGCAGACACATGTTAAATGTGGATGCCAAGGGCGATCTAAATCGTAGACTAAGGCTAGAAATTACAAGAGACTCCGTGATAATAGGAATTACAAGTCGAAAACCTGAAATTACTACAGTCGATATTAAAGGCTGGTGCAAGGTAGATTTATCTTACCAGATAGTGTCGACCGCCCAACTGATTTAGTAGTTCGACATGTCAAATGTTGTATGTGTTTAGAAATTTTATAGAGCAGAAATGAGAAAGCAATAAAATACTTACACGCCTTCTCAAGTTTCTTCTCTGATTTTTGACATTTCGAACTACAAAGCAACAATGAAATGCCATGTTGTTCTTGTATTGTTCTATTTGTTGTAGAGACGTCACTACCTAGTAAGATTAAACTACATTGGGCTGGCGTTAGCGCGAGACAATAAGATAGTGGTACACCTAATTCTGTTTTTACACGGTAGATTGGTTCCAGAAAAACCGTGTAAAAAAACGTGTTAAAAACAGACATTGGTCGTATGCAAAAATAGGTGATAGGTTCCTTATCTCTAAAGCCTATTAAAATTAGTGAAAAACAAGGGTTTTTAAAAAAAATAATTCATGTTTATTTTATTAAAGCACACGTATGTTTGTGCATATAATGTGTATTTGCACTTTTTATGTGCATCTCTAGTGTATGATGAAGACATAACAGATAGTTTCGTTCCAGAAATCACCGATTCCCTAATTGAAATTTAATTTTTTTAGTTCTTACTGTGGCTTTATTTAAACCGAACATTTTGCCAAGAAATGTTGAGCCTTTTTTATTTCGAAGGCGATATAAAAATTTAATTTTGGTTTTTAAAGAAATGGTATTTGTAGTTTTCACGGTCTCCGCCAGGTACGCATTGATAGTTCACAAAATATCAACTCATTTCAATAGCTCTGACGAGTAAATTTGCTTTTGTCCACAAAAAGGGAATTCCCCCAAATTTGTGATATGCACATATTTCGCAAAAATTAAATTTGATAAAAAAATATAAGACCAAAAGATTTGGAATCGTGCTAAATGGAATAGAATCGTATAAAAAATATTCTTTTTTATTTTCAAACCGTGTTAAATCAAAACCGTGTAAAAACAGAATTAGGGGTATTATGTACATATAAGTATGTGTGTATACATGAAATATGTATATCGGATTTGCAAAAGTATTATCTTTTGCACCCCACATGCATTTTCGGTTATCTGGAGATTAAAAATTGAGATTTGTATGAATTAAAATTTCGTTTCTAAACCGGCCAGGCCCCTCGCATTAAAGTGGTAAAAATGACCTTAAAAAGCTGAAAAAAGATTACTGGATTTATTTATCAATAACTGGTAAAATGTGAGCTTTTCGAAATTTATTTATATAAACTTTTTATTCGTTTTAAAAGGACAGACATTTTGTTCATACAAACTTTTACCTCACGATAACGCGTTAGTGGTTTTTTTTAGCGGTTCAATTCAATTACTTTGAAACTGAACTTTGAGCGGCTGTCATTCATTTCTGTAGGCATGTAAAACGAACTCTCTTCATCATGAGATAGAGCATTTTGCACTGAATCACGCCTGCAATATTATTAGGTAATTTTAATACTTAAACTCTAGAAAGTGTGAAATTCCATTGTTTGTATTTTTAAGTGTTAGTGAATCAGTTTGATTGTAAAAAATATAGTGTTTTACCGATAGTATTTTACCGATTAATCGAATAAAACTTAAAAATATAATCGATTAATCGATCAGTTTTTATGTTTTTACTTTTTTATGTTTTTACTTTACGTAGTATAAGGTAAAGTATAGTAATCATGAAAAAAATCGAGGTCGGGATTTTGACAGATTTATACGTTTAGAGGTCTCCTAAATCCATTTCGGCTAATTCCGCGATGATGTCTGTGTTGGGTGTGTATGGAACTATTTTTGTGGAGTTTGTACAGGTCAGACCGTATGACATATCAAAATGAAATTTAGTATGTGCCTTTCGTATATGGAGATGAAGAGCTGTATAGTTTTTGGGCATAATCGGGAGGGGGAAATTTTGTGAATGACAAATTAAAACGAAATTTAGTATGTAGCTTTGGTTTATGGAGATGAAGAGCTGTATAAATTTTGGGCATAATCGGGAAGGAGCAAGGGGTAGTTTAGTTACTCCAAAATTTTGTAAACGCTCTACAGGTCATACCGTTTGACATATCAAAATGAAATTTAGTATGTGCCTTTGGTATATGGAGATGAAGAGCTGTATAGTTTTTGGGCATAATCGGGAGGGGGAAAGGGGTAGTTTCCTTACCCCCATATTTTGTGAACGCTCTACAGGTCATACCGTATGACAAATTAAAACGAAGTTTAGTATGTAGCTTTGGTTTATGGAAATGAAGATCTGTATAAATTTTGGCCATAATCGGGAAGGAGCAAGGGGTAGTTTAGTTACTCCAAAATTTTGTAAACGCTCTACAGGTCATACCGTTTGACATATCAAAATGAAATTTAGTATGTGCCTTTGGTATATGGAGATGAAGAGCTGTATAGTTTTTGGGCATAATCGGGAGGGGGAAAGGGGTAGTTTCCTTACCCCCATATTTTGTGAACGCTCTACAGGTCATACCGTATGACAAATTAAAACGAAGTTTAGTATGTAGCTTTGGTTTATGGAAATGAAGATCTGTATAAATTTTGGCCATAATCGGGAAGGGGCAAGGGGCAGTTTACCTAACACCCCAAATCGAAAATATTTTTTTTTTGATTTGAATATACTGTGAACTTTTATTCTTTATGTATTATATCCATTAAAATATCTGTTTCCATTTGGTATGGTAAAGTTGAGTGTAGACCACTCCAGTTTTATTTTGAACGTTATTTAGTTAATAAATTATCGTAAATTTATTTACTTAACTTAACTGGTCTGCAATCTTATTAATAAATTTGCAAGATATAAACTCTCGATTTTATAAGATGATCAATAGTATGTTAGTCAGAGCCAGGTTTTGGTCCGTTTATCGTAAAGTAAATGAATTTATGATATTATATTAACTAAAACACGTCCAAATCAACATAAAAACTGATCGATTAATCGAATATTTGTTTAAGTTTTGTTCGATTAATCGGTAAAATACTATTTTTATTTGCCATCAAACTGATTCACTGACACTTAGCAAATGCAAATAATGTAATTGCGCACTTTCTAGAGTTTCAGCATAAAAAATAAATTATTTTGTATTGTAGTCATTATTGCATATTTCCAATTTATTTTAATTTTTTATTGAAAACAAAAATATTCTTTTCTTTTCATTGCAGTTTGTTGTGCTGTTCTCATACCCGATTTATCACTGTTTCTGTCGTTGGTCGGTTCATTTTGTTTGTCGGTTTTGGGTTTAATATTCCCAGCATTATTACAAATTTGTGTACACTACAGCATCGGTTATGGACCATTTAAATTGTACTTAACCAAAAACCTACTGCTGATTGCATTTGGTGTGTTTGGAGGCGTGGTTGGGACGTACATCAGTATTGATGAAATTGTTAAGGCTTATACAAAATAAAACCTATTTTTAAGTAAATAAACTTATACGGCATTTACACTGCAACGAAATCTAGTTAATTTGATTTAAAATCTTTCACAAAATCAAGACCGTTTGCACCACATTAGCTTTTATTTGCAATTTTCACTTCAGTCATTTTTTTTTTAATTTAATTTATTTTAGCCATTTAATTAACATTTGCATATAATTTTTTTTAATTCTCGTTTGTTTTGGTTTTTAATTAGTATGTAATTATTCTTGTACGGCGTGGTATTGTCAGTACTATTTGTTAAAAACTATAGTTGCATTACTAAAGGTTTTGTCAAAATCTAGTCAGGAAATAGATTTTGTTTTGTATGGAAAATATAATAAAAAAACTAGATTTCGGTGAAAAGCAAAATGCACTATTAATAAAATAATTTTAAGTTGTATATATAGTAATTAAGTTAAAATAAAAATAAAATAAATGTAGTTTTGCAGGTGAATATTGTAAATATTTAAAGAAGGTTTAATGTGTTAGACTTGCGTGTCGTTTAATCTACTCACTTTTGGATGGATATTTTTAAATAATATTTTTATGAAAACTGTATAAAAAAGTGTTACCAATACTCGTATATGTCAAGTCAAGGCATATTAACAAGGTAGACCCATTAGTACAACAACTACAACCACAGGCATTTTGTTTATGTAAAAAACCCTTTGTAACATAAACAAAATATTAACCTTGAAAATTTTAATTATTATTAGTCGAACTGTTTTATGTATTACATACAATGAAATTTATAATCAAGCTTAAGTTCGTTTTTATTCTCTCTAAGAAAGAATTAATTATATTACAAATTAGGTGATAATATTAAAGAAGGTAGTGGTAGACTTCGTTCTCACCAACTGACGATTGATAATTGAATACAAATTTTCTCGTTTTCCTTTATCTGGGTTTGGTTGGTTAAATAGATGATGCTTACAACTAAAACACTACCCTAAGTAGATTAGATGCAAGTAGTGCTGATGACGGACGTGGCTGTCTAGAAAATGTGCATTCCACTCGTTCTGGTGTCTAAAAAATTAAATTTTCCCAATTTTTCTTTAATATTATCACCTAATTTGTAATTTAATTAATTCTTTCTTAGAGAGAATAAAAACGAACTTAAGCTTGATTATAAATTTCATTGTATGCAAAATATTAACCTCTTCAGGAACATTGGCACAAATGTGTACATTTAGCTTTTTTTAAATTAAATTATTTTAAGATAAATTAGCAAAAACTTTTATGACAGGATTGCATTCCGATTTTGCAATATATCAATTTCGAATTCTTGCATTCTTTTTAACTATGATCAAGAGAAAAATATCTCTTCTTGAGTTAAAAGCCTCATTGGCCAGCTCACTAATACAGATAGGTAAACGTAACGAAAACAAGTATGACCTGTACAATTTCAAGATTATAGTTATTCCAGAAATTCTATTCTATAGGACACTATCCTTTAAAAGTTGAGCATAAAGTTGAGCACGATGTATTCATAAAAATTGTACTAGACGAACTTAGTATATGTGTGAAAAGTATAAAGAACCCGTATGCCCTGATTGCATGAAATCATTCCATTCACAGATGAAATCTACGCTAAATGGCCACATATTTCGACATTTTTTTGGTAAAATTTACTATTTATATTTTTATCTTATATATCACTAAATTGGTATATCACTGAATTGTTATAAATATAAGGTAAACAACTAGTAATAAAATAAAAATAAAATCGATGTTTCTTCACTTTAAAAAATTCGTCACTGAAGAGGTTAAAACAAAACGAAAAACAAAAAACACAATTTATTATTTTATTCCGAACAATTTGAAAATATTTTAGAACTTTAAATGATACAAGAAGAGACAGGCAGAATAGCACAATGTCCTGTGGCCGATGTTTTCTAAAAATATAATCAGTACAATTTAACAATTTCCATACCCTTCAACACAGGTGGAAAGGGTATGAAATAAGTTTGTCATTCCGTGTATTATTTCTACAATATTTATTTCCGACCCCATAAAGTATATATATTCTGGATCTATAAACATAGAGAAGTTGATTTAGCGATGTCCGTCTGTCCGTGTTCGGATAGCAATCTCTTTTGCCAAGGTACCAGAAGAGATAAAAAATATTTAAGCACTCCAATCTGTCAGGCATAGTTTCTGTCAGCAACATCGGATCATTACTTTGGAGGCTGCTGGCAAAAACCACTCGCACCTATGTTTTTTAAATTTTTTTTCGGCTTTAATGATTCGCTTTTGCTTTTTTTGTCAAATAAATATTAGACCGCGACAGGTAGATCGCAAGGAGTGCATACAGATCACTTTTACGTGGTTTTTCTCTCTTTGTTTTGTTTATTTTTTTTTATTAATAAATTAAACTGGAGTGGCCTACACTCAATTTTACCATATCCAATGGAAAAAGATATTTTTATGGATATATTACATAAAGAATAAAATTTCAAAGAATACTCGAAAAAAAATAATGATTTTCGGTTTGGGGTATTAAGTAAACTACCCCATGCCCCTTCCCGATTACGCCCAAAATTTATACAGCTCTTCATCTCCATAAATTAAAGGTACATACTGAATTTCATTTTGATATATCATACAGTATGACCTGTACAAACTCCACAAAAAGAGTGGCATACACACCCACCCACGAACCCAACCACAGACATCATCGCGAAAATAGTAAAAATGAATTAAGGAGACCTCAAAACATGTAAATCCGTCGAAATCCCGACCTCAATTTTTTTCATGATTGCTATACATTACCTTATGTATGGTAAAGTAAAAAAAAATGTAAACAATACAAAAACAAGTAAGAGTGCTATATTCGGCCGTGCCGAATCTTCTATACCCGTCACCACGGTGATTTTATTTATACAGACATGTACAGCATTATCCATATTGTTGATTCTTTACATAAATTAAAATAAGTCGTATGAGAAAAAAACTCATTATTCATTCTTTAAAGAAATAGAAGACAGCGGCGACGCAGCTAAATGAAAACAAATTCCGTTGGCTACAATTATGCCATGTTGTCAGCTACTTAATGGTATTGAAGACGACATCTACATCGTAAACTCTGACATTGTTGTAGAAATAATTATTTTGCCTTTATAAAATTAAATAACTTTTTCAAAAAATTATAAATATTTCCTCCAAAATTTATTGTTTGCATGTACATACAATATACACAAGGTATATTTATCTTAACAGGTAGTGTCGTCCGCCCAGCTGATTTAGTAGTTCGACATGTCAAAAGTTGTATGTGTTCAGAAATTTTATGGTGTAGAAGTGAGAAAGCAATAAAACACATACACGCCTTCTCAATTTTCTTATATGTTTTTTGGCATTTCGAACTACAAAGCAACAACAAAATGCCATGTGGTTTTTGTATTGTTGTATTTGTTGTAGGGATGCCACTACCTTTTAAAATAAATATACCTTAAACATACATATATGAATTTTTAATTTACAATTTTGTGACATTTTGTTTTTGTTTTATTAAAAAAAATTTAGCAACATTTTTTTCGAAAATTTAGTTTTGTAGTTTTTTGTAAATATTTTTTTAAAATAATTTTTATTTTTTTTTAAATTTTATTGAAAATTATCATTTTTTAATATGGATTTTAACAGTTATACCAAGGCATATTAATCAGGTAGCCTCACTACTGAGGGGAAATATTAAGGCGAAAATAATAAATTTTTTTATATGGATTTTGACAGCTAAACTTTTTTCCCTTAAATGGAAGTTAAACTATCAACCTACGTATAAAAAAAATTTAAAAATGTTCGCCTTAATATTTTCTCTTCGTAGTGAGGTTACCTGATGAATGTGCCTTGAGAAAAACCATATGATATCAAATTCGCCATTGAGTTTGCCTGGTGTGAGTTTGCCTTGTGTCAGGTGGTAAATTCGTTTATTGAAACTAAGCAAACATATTTTGCTTTCTGATTAGTTGAGTTTAAATAAGATATTTAAAGTTAAAGATCACAAAAAGAGTATGAAACACAAAGAGAATGCCAACGAAAGTCGAAAAATTTGTAAAAAATAATAAATTTTTATCGTAAAGCAATTCCGCTCGGATAACCAATTTCTGCATCGACGCCGTTATTTGATAAGGCTGTTTCTGTTTCTCTCGCCACCTGAGTTGATCAACTGTAAGGAGTTACCGTTTTTAATTTGTATGCACAGGTTAATTAATGTATTTAGTGCAAGGCATATTAATCAGGTAGCCTCACTACTGAGGGGAAATATTAAGGCGAAAATAATCAATTTTTTTATATGGATTTTGACAATTCAATTTACATTTTTTTCGCTTAAATGGAAATTGAACTATCAAACTCCATATAAAAAAATTTAAAATTTTCGCCTTAGTATTTTCCCTTCGTAGTGAGGTTACCTGATGAATGTGCCTTGATTTAGTGTTATTTATAAACTATGTGTTTGACGACAGCGGCTATACCGCTACACGACTACAAATGCCGTTGGTTACAATCGTCGCCGTGTAGTCAGCGAATGGATTATAAGGAAGACGCCAGCTACATATGTTCATCAAAACTATGAAAATTGTACCATTGTACCATGTACAATGGTACTATTGTACCATGTACACATGGTACAATAATACCTGTATTGGAAGGCGAATTACAAAACCTAAGCAACCAAGTCGAATTGAATACTAGGTAATCGCAATGTTACAACAAAAACAACCACAGGCAATTTTGTTTGTGTAAAAACACTCACTGTTGTCAAAAGCCCAAAGAAAAATTCAAAAGAAAATAAAAAAGAAGAAAATTTGTTATACAAAACACAAAAGTTTTGTTAGTTTTTGCGAAAAATATTTTAATATTTAAAGTAAAAATTGAAAAAAACGTGAAAAATAAAAATAAAAGAATAAATCTTAGAGTGAAATAAATTTTTATTTCTTATTTTTTTTTATTTAATAAAATGTGTCGCAAAGAAAATGTAAACAAATTTTGACATAAGAGGGTAAAAAACACATATAGAGGAAGATGTTCACCTGGGCTATCAGTTTTACCTAGTACTCAATTCGCCTGTTTTTGACTGAGTGTGTCAAAATATTTTACTAAAATATAAAGAAAAATATACATAACATTAGGTGTGTTCGCAAACACTTCTATGAAAAATTATTCATTATGATAAAAACAATTAAACATAATAAAATATAGAACTGGTTTACTTTAAATAATTAAACTAAATTATATGTAAAAGGAAGCAGGTTTTAAATATTTAATAATACGTATGTATATAGAAGTATAAAAAGATTTTAGATATTTGTTTAACATAAGCAATGATACATATATAATTTAAAAGTTAAAATTTATATTTCAAAAATTCATTTTGATCAATATTAAAATTTCTTAAGTTCAGTTTTCAAATTTATTCTGGTTGGTCACTTGTACAAGCCATAATATAAAGATAACCAAGGCACGCTGTTATTATTATGAAGAGCCCTTAAATTATGGATTTCACTATACGACTGCTTAGTACGTCTTGCCATCAATAAGGGTCTCTGAACTAAATCTGACTAGCCTAAAGCTGATATGGCTGCTTTAAGCAAGTCAGGAATTGAGTGAGCTGCATATGGCCCTAGCTGAAGCATCAAATCTAGCTGACAATGTTATTTTATTATCATCAGGTTATTCCGAATACCAAATTTTCGCCTAAGAGAACTAAATTAAATTTAGTTGCAAAGTTTTATTAAAAAACATACATATTTTTTCCTTTTCTTTAAGTAAACATTGCAAGTCAAATAAAGGATTGAATAAAATACAGCAATTAGTTCACAAGGCGCTGAGTAATAAAAAAAACTGTATTTTGTTTTAGAAATTATTACTATTTTTTAAGTGCGTGAACAGAGTTTTATACAAGGCATATTAAAAAGGTATACTCATTAGTACAACAACTACAACCACATGTATTTTGTTTGTGTAAAAAATAGCTTCTTTGTCATAAACAAAATATTAACCTCTTTAGGAACATTGCCACATATGTGTACATTTAGCTTGTGTTTTAAGAGGAATTAGCAAAAAGTTTTATCACAGGATTGCATACCAATTTTGCAATATGTATATCAATTTCGAATTCTTTCATTCTTTTTAACTATGATAAAGACAAAAAGATGTCTCTTCTTGAGTTTAAAGCCTCATTGGCCAGCTAACTAATACAGATATGTAAACGTTACAAAAAAAGAGGTATACCCTGTACAATTTCTAAACTATCTAAAAAGTTCATTATGGCGTGCTTGTAGAAACCTTAAAAGGCCAGTCTTACGTAAGCCTCCCTTGCGAATTACATCTGGACGCTGGGCAAGGAGTGATACCGAAAAAGGCAATTTATTTGCTGAACATTTGAAAAGCGTTTTTACCCCAAATTTATCAACTGATATAGTTGAGTTGCCAATTGTCGAGGCTAGTGCTGCAGTACCGATAAAATTTGAATTTGGTGATCTTGAAAAGGCAATAACGGATTTAAACACCAAAAAAGCCCCTGGCGTTGATAAAACCAGTAACAAGATGTTATTTGAGTTGCCCCGTATAGCTCGCAGAATCGTTCTTTTTATTTTTAATGCCATTTTACGTCTTGAGTACTTCCTCACAGAGTGGAAGGTGTCCTTGGTTACCATGATTCCTAAACCAGGAAAAGACCACACAAAAATTGAATCATACAGACCTATAAGCCTTTTGTCAAATATGTCAAAGCTGTTTGAGAGGATGTTAATAACTAAGCTTAACCCTGTTCTAAGTGACAAAGGATGTATTCCAAACCATCAATTCGGCTTCAGGAAAAAACATAGTAACTCACAGGTTAGTTAATGTTGTTAAGAAGACTTTTGAAGAGAGAAAATACTGCTCTGCGCTTTTTATTGACGTTTCTCAAGCATTCGATAAGGTATGGCATGAAGGCCTAATATATAAGCTAAAACTGAATTTGCCCGTAAACCTATATAAGCTGCTAGATATTTATTTAACCGAACGAAAATTTATTGTGAAAGAAGGAGATTTTTTGAGCTCACCCCAGCCAATCGAAGCCGGATTTCCCCAAGGTAGTATATTGGGGCCCTTTTTATACTTATTGTATACTTCAGACATGCCAACTAGTAACCGATTTCACACATCGACATTTGCTGATGACACAGCTTTTTTGAGCATTCACGAAAGACCCGAAGTAGCATCACGATATTTACAAGAAATGGTTGAAGAAATGGAGAATAAAAGTGAATGAACAAAAATGTACTCACATAACTTTCACACTGCGTAGAGAATCTTGCCCCCTATTCGGATAAATAACCAAACGATACCCCAGCTTTCAGACGTCAAATATCTCGGCATACATCTTGACCGGCGCACTGTGGTCAATATTTTGAGATAGCGGCCAAAACTCCTTTTGGTTTTTGTTCTCCGATTTTAAAGTTATTAGACTCATATGAAAGTAGACAGTAGTAAACCTCGGGAGCCAAAAAATTAGAACTCTATTTCAACTATTTCACTGAGAACAGGGTGGTTCAAAATGGGCTTTTTCAGAATTTAGTAAATTTATGATATTTTTAGTTAATTTTTAAAGTTTAAATGATCATAACTTTTTTGTTTTTCAAGATTTTTGGGCGAAATAAATTTTGTGTTGTAACTTAACTTTTTTCCTATTACTAGTAAAAAAAATTTAAGCTCTACTGTTTTCAGAACAATTTAGGAGAAGGGTGTATCAAAATTTTGACAAAAATGACAATAGAAATCTCAAATTATGTGGTATCTGGCAATTCAATTGGAAAAGGTAAAAAATGATTTTATTGCCATCTAATATTACATAACTTAAATACCTGCAAATTGGAAATAAATTTAAAACCAATGGAAATAACTGGTAAAGTTACCAAGTACCTGTTATATTATTGCCAGTACCTGTTAACTCTCAAATTATGTGGTATCTAGCAATTCATTTGGAAAAGGTAAAAAATTGTTTCAAAAAGGAAAAAAAGAAGATCATGTTGAAACTTCGAGCAATAGTATATTAATCCATGCATTCATTTTTTTCTTCATTATTGTTTAAACAATGGCTAAATTCAGTTATAGTGTTCTATATGATATATATTTTGAACGGAAAGATGAAAACGACATTATTTTACATATAATGAATAATCCATTCTTCGACAAACAAGAAATTAAAATTCATAACCTATAAACGGTACAATCAATGTTCCAGAAACAAGAAATTGTTTTACTCACGCAACCAAGAATGGCTAAGAAATAAACTTATTTTTAAAAAGCCATCAGTAACTACCACGGAAACTGGAAAAGGTGGTCGACCAGCAAAGCCAATTGATAATTGTAGTGAAAGATCACGAAGACGCAAGCTTAAACATATCAATGAAGAAGTTTCTTGTAGCATCATAAAGGATTCATTTCTGCATCAAATTCAACCATCGAAAACTAAAAAGAGTAAAATTGCTATCATTGAAAAAATAGTGGAAGCAAGCCCCAGACGTACAAAAAGGATTTCAGAAAGTATGCCGACACCAACTGAAGAAAATAAATTTACTCCAGAAGAAGCATTTGCACTATTTTTGGATTTGAAAATGACTAAAAACCAATATACAGAATTGCGGAAGCGAACCAATGAAAAAAATTGTGGAATTTTTCCATCATATCGAGATATAGTTTCTGCCAAAAAAGATTGCTTACCTTCACCAACTGCTATTAGTGTAACTTCAAGTTCAGCAGGAATGAAATTGCAGGATCTTCTTGAACACACTGCAGAACGATTATTAAAGACATTTGATGCTGACTATTTAAAGAAGTTTAAAAATTGCAGCATGACTTTAATTTCTAAATGAGGATGTGATAGGTCCTATGGCCAGAAACAATACAAACAATGTAATGCGGAAAATTCATCAGATGCCAATTTATTCATGATTTCTTTCGTTCCATTACGTTTAACAAAAACTTATATTGGTTCAGAGCCGACAACTAGTAGAGCTGCAGAGATAGATGTATGGAAAAATGAAATTCCCTCGTCAACAAAATTTTGTAGACCAATAAAGTTTGCTTACAAAAAAGAAACTAAAGATGTCATAACTGAAGAAGTTGGCAAAATAAGAGATGAAATTAAAGAACTTCAACCAGTGATATTTAAATTTAATGACCAATGCATCGAAGTTAACTTTAAAATGTCACTTACAATGATCGATGGAAAAGTTGCACAAGCTTTAACCGAAACAAAGTCTTCGTCAAGCTGCACCATATGCCAAAAAACATCAACTCAACTGAGCCAACCACCAACACAAGACGATAGTTTTAATGAAGCATATGAATTTGGAATGTCACCTCTTCATGCTAGAATTCGTTTTATGGAGCATATTCTTAAATTGGGATACGATTTGGAATTTGGCCCGTAAGGCGAAACCGTGAGAAACAACAAAGAAAATTTGGAAAAAAGAAAGCAAAAAAAAAAAAAAAAGATATTCAAGAAAAATACCGTGAGATGGGCCTTATAATTGACCAGCCAAAGCAAGGAGAAGGAAATTCTAATGATGGAAACACAGCAAGGAGATTTTTTTCCGATCTAGAAACTGCAGCTTCTATAACTGGAGTAGATTATGATTTAATACGACGATTCCAAATCATATTAGAAGTTATAGCATGTAGCAAAAAGATAGATGCAAACAAATTTGGTCAGTATGCTAATGAGACAGCAACCCTTTATAACCAAAAATATTCTTGGAGACATATGCCAATCACAGTTCACAAAATTTTGTTCCATGGGGAACAAATAATTCAGCACAATATGCTTCCAATTGGAGATCTCTCAGAAGAAGCGCAAGAAAAAAGGAACAAAGACTACAGATTCTTTCGCGAGCACAATACAAGAAAAATTTCCAGATATTGTACTAATGAAGATCTTATTAATATTTTGTTGTGCACATCAGACCCATATATGTCCAGTATTCGACAAAAATGGAAATCAACCTCATTAGAGTTAGATGAAGAAGCTAAACAACTAATGCAAAATGAAAATCAAAGCTATTTGGAAGAAATTTTTACTAATATTGTTTAATTAATATTATATTATAATTTTAGTATAAATTTTTATTAATACATTTAAATAAAATATATGTGCACTTTAAATCAATAGTAAAAGTTTACTTAAAATTTTATCGATGTTGTGTTCTTTCTGTATATAATATATCCAAATAGTATCGATATTGTTGGGAATTTCAGTGTTATTTTTCAGTTTAATCCTCACAAGAATTAGCTTTCTTCCAAAAAAACCAACCTTTGGCCCCTGTGAATATTGGGACTAAATATATGTCAGGGGCCAAATGTTGGCATTTTCTGACCAATTAAGTTTAGGAATAATAAACAAGTGCAAAATACGACTGAAGAAAATAAGAAATTGTAAAAAAATACCTATTTTAAATGTCAAAATATTCAACTTTTACATGGAAACTCAACAAAAAATTAAAATGCATTTTTAACTCCACATTACTTACGTTCCTATCAGTGGATTTTTACGTTTGAACACGCAAATTGAAGCTTAAAGTCCCTCCTATTGAACAAAACAAATTGCGTAAAAAAATACCAATCCGGTCAAAAGTTATAGAGTTTTGACCGCTATCTCGCGAAATTGACCACTGTGCGGCGCCTTACATGGAAACGGCACATAGAAACAAAGTTAACACAAATGAATTTAAAAGCAGTCCAACTAAACTGGCTTATTGGCAGAAATTCTACTCTAGCTTTAGATTGCAAACTTTTATTATACAAGTCAATTCTAAAACCAATATGGTGTTATGGCATTCTATTATGGGGCACTGCCTCAGCTACCAACGTAGAAAAAATTCAAAGGCGCCAAAATAAGATTCTTTGTATAATTACATCTGCTCCTTGGTATATAAAAACTCGAACATCCATAAAGATCTAAACGTGCCAACAGTTAAAGCGGAAATAGCGAAACTTGCCATAAGTTATTTAAAGAAGCTTGAAACTCATCCTAATCCACTGGCCCGTAACATACTAAATGAACCTGGTTACATTCGACTAAGAAGGAGGGACACTGCTTCTCTTATCCGTACATCAGAGGGATAACCCGCAAATTACAGTAACCGTGAAACATACATTTTTTTTGTCCAGCATTGGTTGGACTTAACATGTATATTTTTATTTTTAGACTTAAGTTATGAGTAATTATTGATAGTTCAATTATATTGAAGATACAATAAATAAAAAATTGCGAAAAAAAGAAAAAAAAATCTAAAAAGTCAAAAACAAGATTAAATTGTATGTCACAAATTAGACTAGATTCTATAGCACACTATATTTTAAAAGTTGAGCATAAAAACCCCACGATGTCATGATAAAAACTGTACGAGACGAAATCACTACATGTGTGAAAAGTGTAAAGAACCCGTATGCCCTGAGTGTATGAAATCTTTCCATTCATAGATGAACTCAACGTTAAATGGTCACATATGTCCATTATCTTTATTTGTAGAATTTACTATTTTTATTTTTATCTTATATTACTGAATTGTTATAAATATAAGGTAAAAAACTAGTAATTAAATGAAAAATAAAATCAATGTTTTTTCACTTTAAAAAATTCGTCCCTAAAGAGGTTAAAACAAACAAAAAATATATATTTTTATTTTTTTTTTTTTCAGAACAATTGAAAAATTTATTAGAACATTAAATGGTACAAGGAGAGACGGGCAGAAAAGTGCAATATCCTGTGGCCGAAGTTTTCTTAAAATTTGATCGGTACAAACACTATTTCAAAACAATTAATTTAAATTTAGCAATTTTTTTCACTTTTTGTTTTGCTTATTTCTTTAAAAATAAACATAAAAACACAAAACAAATTAAGAATAAGGCGAATATAATTTTGACAATCAAGAAAAACCATATGATGTCGAATTCGCCATTGAGGTTACCTGTGTCAAGGCGAATATATACAGGTGATTGCAGGGCTACTACAAGTACAACAATAAAAAAAACAACAGGCGATTTGTTTTTACAAAATCTACGCCACTTGTCAAAAACATTCGTAGAAACAAAAAAGAAAAAATAAGTAAACAAAAATAATAAAATTTTTTCGGGCTGCAATAATTAACATACCAAGGAAGTTATTTTAAATCTTCAAATTGCACTCACGTATCTCTATTGGCACCATCTTTGAGAAAAAGCAAATGCGTTATATCATAGCTTTTTTTTTGAATTTCAACAAAAAATTTTGGAATTTGGTTGTTGAATTTAACAAACAAGCTATTATTTTTTACACTTTAACTTTTGCAATACCGTTTGCATGAAACACCGAACTCCGCTTATGAATATTGTTGTAGCACTTTCTTAATTTTTTTACATTATTTCTATTTTTTTTAAACATCCACACAATAAACAATTAAAAGAAACATTTTAAATTTAATTTCAAAACTATTTTTTTTTTATTGAATTTTTTGACATTTCTAAATTAAACAGATGATGAGAATTTTCGTCCGTGCAATCACCTGTTTAAATTCGCTTTGCCTGGTATGAATTTGCCGTGGCTTTATATAAGCAAATTTAAACAGCTGTTCTAACAGTTTTACCTGTATTATTATACCAAGATGCTGTGGAAATCCATATTTTTCTTTTTAAAATATTTACTTTTTCAAAAATCATTTTTTTATCACATCAGAAAAATAAATACCCAGTCAACAAAACATTCCAACCTTGTCTGAATCAGAAAATTCTCACAAATTACTGACTTTATTTTTTATTTCGTATGGATTTCTGTTAGACTTATCTGGGAAATTTGATTTACCATATGTCTGATCGCTTTCTGATAGATTTCGTATAAACATGTCAGAAGCATTTTATTTCTTTTAAATACCGACATGTCTGATAGATATCTGAGTGATTTCATACAGATATAATTCATTTTGGGTTTTTTCAATTAATAAAATAAATAAAATTGTAACATTTTACAAAAGAAGACTATAAGGGATATTCGCTGAGCTTAATTTGAAGCTTTCCCCGGTAAAAGATAATGCAAAATTTGATCGGGAAATATAAAAAAGGCTCAAAATGGTAAGTTTTACATTCTATACATTTCAATCTTACTTACTTTATATATTGAGTTTTAGATAACGAGATCTAACAAACAACCGTGGGATAATGACCTCAAATTTATAATAGGAAAATTCAAAGACAAGCAAAATTCAGACATTCTTTTAGATGTCTTTCAAAATTTTTCTTTAAAAATGTATCACCCAATTTTTAAAAAAAATATTCAGCGAAATCTAGTAAATTTGAATTAAAATCTTTTTCAAAACTACATCGCTTACACCAAGGCCTCACTACGGAGGGGAAATATTAAGGCGAAAATTATCAATTTTTGTCGTATTGATTTTGACAGTTAAACTTACAATTTTTCTCCTTAAATGGAAGTTGAACTATCAAATTCATATGTATAAAAAAAATTCAAAAATTTTCGCCTTATTATTTCCCCTTCTTAGTGAGGTTACCTGATGAATGTGACTTGTTACCCGCTGAATATGCCTTGAGCACAAACTTTTCTTTCTCTGTATTCGCTGCCAAACAGTTCTCGACATTTATTATTGACATTTAATACAAGCTTTTCATTTTCTTAAATATTCTTTTGTTGAATCTGAACTTGCAACAAAACAATTGTTTCATCAGTTAAACTGACTGCCTTTAACTAAAAAACTAATTAAAACCAGAAGAGTGAGTGAATAACCAAAACGAAGAAAATATTTTATCTTTTCATTGTCTCGACAACTTATCTTTAATACAGAATTTTAAGATTGTTCTAATCTTTTACAATTTGTTTTTTATAAATTATTTTGTTTTGAGCTGTGCAAAGAATTTTTAAAGAAAATTTTGCTAAAAAGGAGAAAGGTGGAGCAGCCGGATTTTTTCCTATCAAGTAAGTAAAATTTAGAAAAGTACAACGAGGGATGAATATAAATAGTTAGATCACTTTCTAAGTCAAGTTATTCCCCTTTTACATTCGTACCCTTCTAAAGTTAAAAAGCAAAAAAAAATTTAATTCATGCAAAACACATCTTCCACACAGGTGTCGAACTACCGCATTCGTCATAGAGTAAAATTATGTGTCCCTTTAGATATCGATATCGAAAAATTTCTATCGAAACTTGAAATGATACTAAACGACAATGTGTAAGCAATCAACTGGAAATCGACTTGTAAATGCCATTAGCTAGCTTTACAACGATCGAAAACTATTTTTATTTGAAAATTTTAGTTTGTTAATATTTTTTAAGAAAATTAAATATTACAAAAATATAAAAACACACGAAGATAATAAGGCTTAATACTTGTTTGACCATCGTTGGCCACTCAATTGAGTTTATAACGAGTGATTTTTTAAGAGCTTGAGAACTTTTTTTTTAAAAAAAACGCATAAAATTTGCAAAATCTCATCGGTTCTTTATTTGAAACGTTAGATTGGTCCATGACATTTACTTTTTGAAGATAATTTCATTTAAATGTTGACCGCGGCTGCGTCTTAGGTGGTCCATTCGGAAAGTCCAATTTTGGGCAACTTTTTCGAGCATTTCGGCCGGAATAGCCCGAATTTCTTCGGAAATGTTGTCTTCCAAAGCTGGAATAGTTGCTGGCTTATTTCTGTAGACTTTAGACTTGACGTAGCCCCACAAAAAATAGTCTAAAGGCGTCAAATCGCATGATCTTGGTGGCCAACTTACCGGTCCATTTCTTGAGATGAATTGTTCTCTGAAGTTTTCCCTCAAAATGGCCATAGAATCGCGAGCTGTGTGGCATGTAGCGCCATCTTGTTGAAACCACATGTCAACCAAGTTCAGTTGTTCCATTTTGGGCAACAAAAAGTTTGTTAGCATCGAACGATAGCGATCGCCATTCACCGTAACGTTGCATCCAACAGCATCTTTGAAAAAATACGGTCCAATGATTCCACCAGCGTACAAACCACACCAAACAGTGCATTTTTCGGGATGCATGGGCAGTTCTTGAACGGCTTCTGGTTGCTCTTCACTCCAAATGCGGCAATTTTGCTTATTTATGTAGCCATTCAACCAGAAATGAGCCTCATCGCTGAACAAAATTTGTCACATATGAACATTTCGAACCGAACACTGATTTTGGTAATAAAATTCAATGATTTGCAAGCGTTGCTCGTTAGTAAGTCTATTCATGATGCAATGTCAAAGCATACTGAGCATCTTTCTCTTTGGCACCATGTCTGAAATCTCACGTGATCTGTCAAATACTAATGCATGAAAATCCTAACCTCAAAAAAATCACCCTATAAATGCCCCATTACATTATGCAACTTTCATCGCTGCATTCCTTCTCTTTTCCTCTTTAAAATTGCATTTGGGTTCATATCGTGCAATTTTTATCGCAGCAATTTGTATGGATGTACACATTTTTATAGTGTCGAGTTACATTATGCAACTTTTGTCGTTGCAATCAACTAATTCTCAAACGTTTTATCAAAAGGGATGATTTGTTTTTAATTAATATATTTATTTGTGGAACTATTTATTAATACACAAATATATTATTCTTAGTAGCCTTAAGATCGTATATTCTCTACCTACTCATAAAAAAGTTTTGTCAACTAAATCTCCATCGTTTTCTCAACTGTTTTTTAAATGGCGCTGAATGTGTATTGATATAATAAAATAATTATTTGCGGAAGTATTTACTAACATACATTATTCTTAGTAGATGAATAGGTTTTTACAAGAAGATGTGTTTTGCATGAATTATTTTTTTTTTTTTTGCTTTTTAACTTTAGAAGGGTACGAAAATAAGTGTTGTTTACTACCTAAAAACCTAGACAATTTAATGATATTATTTCAGCTACCTAAACATAAATACTGTATGGTAAACGAAACACTTCATGTGCGAGTCTGAATCGCACTTGAGTAATTTATTATGGATATATACTTTATCTTTGATACTTTTCTTGCTCCTAAAACAGATTTTAAAGGGGTCCAAACAATTTGTCTACACTGAACCAAATTTCGTAGGTTATATTAACGAAAAAAATTAGTTGAACGTTAACGTCAAAAATAGTTAATAGTCTGTATATGATGTATTGATATAAACTAATTTTATTCAAATTAACAGAATTTCTTTTGTTTATTTCAATAAAATTTGAAAAAACCTAAAAAATTCAAATAAAATTCTGTTAAATTAAAAATTTAGTTAAAATAGTAGTAAAAGATTTTGAGAAAAACAACCCATAAATTAGCTAAATTTACATCCTTAAAATAAGTTAATGTGACTAATTAATATTACTAAGTGTATTTTATTTTTGAAGACAATAGAATATAAGAGGCGTTTTCTTTGAAAGTGGTATAACTATTTTTTGACAAAAAAAAATAGTTAGTCCCGTTCCACACTTGCAATTTTTATTTCTGAATCATTTTGTTAATACTTTAAAAATTGTGTTTCTGACGACTGTATACTTTTTTACAGCCTTTTTTATGTCGAAGAGAACAAACAACACCAACAACAATAAAGAGTCACAGCAGATTTTAGATCAGTGGTATCCAAATCTTCATTTTCAATACAGTGTTGGGATCTGACAATGTTTAAATTGTACCGCCACAATACTAAAATTGTAGTAAAGCAGTATCAAGTGTTTCAAAATTTGGCATTAAGGGAAAAACCTATTGGATGTCCTGGTAGGCTAGTAGGTAGTGTGGTAGTCTATCAGCCTGGGGGGTGTGGGTTCAACTACCACCAAAGACTGGGTGTTTCACTACAACGAGTTAAGGTCTACGTTAATATGCTTTGTAAATTAACTTGGAATATAATTTGTAATTGTATTGGAAAATTAAATAAATAAAAAAAAAATATTTTAGGGCATTTTAGAAAAATGATAATTGACCTTAATTCATAAAATTTCTGTTTTTGTGTTGCTTATTTATTAATAAAGATTTTTCCAAAATACTAACATCATTTTATAAGCACAAGGCTTACAATGTATTAGAGTTAGTTACCCAACAAATGCGAGCATTTAATACTCCACCAAAGTGGAGTTAATTACAAAAAAAAAGACTTCACAATTTCGAACAAGAAATAATGGAAAAATATATCGGCGGTATTCAGCCGGAAACAGTCTATGGCGATGAAAATTGTTAAAAAAATATGTACCAAAAATCATGAAATGTACCAGTGTAGCACCGATGTTTCGATTGTACCAAATTTGGTACAATTGTACCACAAATCCCAACACTATTGTGTAGCACTCTAATCTAGATTTTATTTAATCTCCCAACAACAAATACATGTGTTGCAGAAACAAAAGTTGCAAGTGTGGAATGGGACTTAATGATAAAGATGAATACAATTTACTATGCAATTTTTAATTATAAACTTTTTCCAAAAAAATCTGTTAAAATTATCAATGTTTTTTTACGAAAATCATCTGTAGATTTGACTGTTAGCTGTATAATAACCTATTTTTCTTCAACTCTACAACCCATTTTACAGTATTTAGTTAAATTTTTGGTTCAGTGTAAGGCATTAAACTGATAATATCAAAAATGTCAATTGCCGCCATAAAAGGGGTATAAAACCGAGTATGTTGTAGTCAATGTGTGGTGAATTTATCATTTATTGAATGCTCTAGTTCACTGCACTGATAACACCATCTGAGAGAACGTACTTTTGTACGTCGACATAATATGAGAGATAATCTCATAAAAAGAGGACACGTGCTGATTATACTCTTATGAATTTCTCATGAATAGGTGGCACCAGTGTTGGGATTTGTGGTACAATTGTACCAAATTTGGTACAATTGACACATCAGTGGTACAGTGGTACACTTAATGCTTTTTTGGTACAATTTCATATACAATTTATTCAATAATTTTTTTTTATATAATCAAATTTTTTTTTACATTTCTAACTTCTCCAACCCAGTCCAAATTGCAACATTCTTGATTTATGTTCAGGATTTTTATTATTTACTCTGCTAAACCTATTATGTATAAGTGATATGTAATTGAGTTAGATTTTTGCATAGCCTTAATCAGTTAACGGCATTATTCGGCTGATATATTTTTTCATTCTTTCTGGTGAGAAATCGTAAGGTCTTTTTGTTCTTTCAAATAGCTCCAGTCATACTTAATGACTTTAGCGAAGATTCAACAACTTGATTGCAATTGTAGTGTAGCCAGATCCTAACATTGTACAGTGTAAAGGGCTAGTTCTATTGATCTAAAATTTCACATGGACGTAGCAGATGAGTATCTGAACTTAAGTTATAAAGCTAGGGATCATTCACACACCAGTGGTGGCGCTATGTGACCTCAAAATTGAGAACCTCATACCCTTTTGGTATTTATTTTAAGAATTGCGATTAGATTTCCTATACCTTAATCTACCTTAATTTGTATACGATATGATTTTCGTTGACTAATCTCCACAGAAAAGAAATTCAAGGAATCAAGGTCAATTATAATCACTTTAAAATACCCTAGTACATATTAAAGTTTTCATTGGAATCCTTTAATGTCGAGAGCTACTCTATGTATGTTTTGCTTGTTTTCTTTAATGTTAAATGTTGGTACATTGATGCTGATTTGTTACAATTTTATCACTGGGACGGTACCATTTAAACATTATAAGATCCCAACACTGGGTGGCACTTGTGCAGAAAACATAAATTTTCTTTCGTTGATTGTTTTTATCCACATTCTACTGTGTGTTTTAAAAACGTTTTATTTTATAAATAATTCGGTAGGTCATAAACGACTATAGATACATATCGTAACGAAATTTCACAGTGGTAAATTTGTGTTGTTTCTGAGTTGAGATGCGGACAGTCAACCCTCTAAGGTAAGGTCGGGCTTTTAGCCTCAACTTTGTATACCTCGAGCTTACATTTTTTTAAATGTCATAAAAAGTATATTTATAATTAAAATCTTAAGATTCTTTAAATTTAGAAAGTCCTTAAAATATCTACAGTGTTGAGATTTGTGGTACAATCGTACCAAATATGATACAATCGACACATCAGCGGTACACTGGTACACTTCGTACTTTTTTCGTAAAATTTCATATAAAATTTATTCAATAAATTTTTTTATTTAATTAACTATACAAACATTTCAAATTTTAAAGTTTTTCAACCCTGCCTAGAACTAACTAAATTGCTACATTCTTGATTTACGTTTATGATTTGTATTATTTAGTTTGATAACCCTTTCATGTATAAGTAATAGGTAATTTAGTAGCAAGGCCTTTTTTCGGAACTTATTTACATCGCCTCAATTCGTTTCCGGGTGTATTTGGGTAATATCTTTTTCTATTCTTTTTAGAGAGATATCGTAAGGTCTTTTTTGGTAATGAGATGAATTGTTAATTATTACTCCAACATACTCTATCGGTCACTTTGGTGGAGTTTCAAACATCTGCTGGAAATTGCAGAATAACCAGCTGCTAACTTGTATAATCCTTTTGTATATAAAATAGGTATCTAAATTAGCAACATAAAAACAGTAATTCAAGGAATAAAGTTCGATTATCATTTCTTTAAAATTCCTTATTGTAATGATTTACGTTTAAATGTCGAGAAAATTTTGATACAATTTATGCTGATTTGGTACAATTTTATCATTGGAGCGGTACAATTTATACATTGTCAGATCCCAACACTGCACGCAAAGGAAAACCATGGTTATGGTATGCTCACAGGAACAACATTATGTTCTCCGTAACAATATATGGTTGGAATGAACACATTTTAGTTGTTTGTAACATTACTTTGGTCCCGGTAAAAAAGTTTTATTTAAAATTTTATCATTAAATGTTGACTACGTACAAAAAATTCAACATGGCTGATTTTAACTATTTAATGTTTAATCCACAACCAAAGTTTTTTTCGTAGGTAACCAAAAGATTTTTTTAAAATAAAAATTATTTGTTTGTTTATGTCATCGGAGTTTATTGGTTTGTGCTTTAAAAAAATAAAAAAAATCTATAAACAATTGTTTTGTGAATTCAGTTTAAAAATAAATATTTAATTATTTCTATGAATTGATGAATTTATGAATTGAGCGCGTAGCAACCATCTTTTCTGGATACCCGCAATTCGAGTCCTCTCGGTGTGAGACTGTAATTTATTTTTAATTTTTAGACCAAAAAAATAAATAAAACCTCGAAATCATGAAAAGCAACAGGGAGAATATTACTGATGATGAAATGTGCGCAGATACAATACGAAATTGGTCGGTGGTGTAATTTACCTGAGCTGAATAAGCTGATGAGGATACAAACTCAACCGTTGAGACCGGCGTTGATGTTGTTCTCAATCACAGTTTACAAGAATGCTTTCGGAAACAAGAAAGACTTTACTTTGTACTTGAAAGACTACATGAAAAAGGTATTAGCTGAATTGGAAAAGAAAAAGAAATCCCGCGAAATTGATTGCTATGGTATGGGCCATTTGCGAATACCGTTAAATCGATGGCCAAAGTGTTCCCTCCCTTATATCCTTGTAACACGATTTGGAAGAAGAAAAATTCGAATTAAATTTTTGTATCTATCAATTAATAAAATCATCTGTTTTTTATATAAAATCATTAATAAAAAATAATAAATAATTTTGTATTTTAAAATGTAAAAAAACTGGCATATCCATTTCATATTTTTTTATCTTTTCGACAATAATATGGTTTCACTACAACCATAATATGTTGCTCTTAGATTATGGTTACCTCAACCATGTTTTTTCTTGGCGTGTAGTTTACAAGTCTTTTAGTTTGGGAGAAAATTAATTTTTTTAACTTTTGGCCGCCTTATTTTTGATGTAGTGGACTTTTTATGTTCAAATTATTATTTTAAGATATTTGCAATAAAATAGTATCAAGTTTTTGGAACTACTGTGCAGTCATAGATAAGAACATTTATGATAGCTGTTTGCGTTTATTTGACAGCTCTTTTCATGAAATTGTTCCAATGAGATATTTATCATCAAAACGGTCTTATCATAAATTTGATGGCACTAATTTGAGGTCTATCTCTGGGATTAAAGTTGGAGTTGTAGAAATTAAAAATGTTACTGTTTAATTATATGTATAGATGAAGAAAACACTGTGCGGCATCCAATTATTTTTCCGAAATTTTTTGTAAAGCAATTATTTTTATTATTTTAAATTAACAATAATATTATTTCTTTTAACTGTAGAACTTAATCACCAGGAGAAATTAACAAAAAACCCAAGACCCAATGGCAAGCAATGACGATGGCTATGATCCCTATGAATTTCGTAGTGTTCCAAATCCTACCACGTAAGTTAAAATTTTACATTAATTAAGAATGTACAATTACGTGATGCAAATTGATTTTAACCCTGCGCGTTCACCTGACAATGCTGTAATGACAATAAAGAATAGGTGTTAGTTCATTATGCACTATCATACACAGTTACTTGAAAATTCATAAAATGTTTTTCTCCATATGATCAAAGTTGCAATACATTTTATGTATAATAGTGTGGCACCTACAAAGCCATTATGAAACAATTTTTTATGTTTGACAGAATTATGTCAGATATTTTTGTGATTTGATCGTACGATTACATAGGTCTATTCTGGCTTTTAGTTGCCAAAAACGCTTATAACTGTGAAAGTAGTGTAAACGCCCAGATAATAATTATGTATGTCAAGTCATTTTAAGCAAACGCTCAATTACGAAAAATGCAGCAATAAACGTTTTGTGCGAGCTGCATATATAAGCCAAAAAATAAATCAAATAAAAAACATACATAAAGCGGGTGTGCTTGTTTCGTTTACATTGTCGGCATATGTCAATTCACTGTCCTATTTACTGTCATCAAAATATACAAGATCAGATAATAAAAAAATTGTGCTTCTATTAGTGAAAAATTTGTTATTGTGTTAGGTGTAAACGCAGTGTAAAACGAAAACAGATGTTATGAACGATTTATTTTCGCATTTTATTTTTGCAGTTGTTTTTAAAAGTCTTATTCCATATTTTTGCAATTTTTATACAATTTCATGCCTACATTCTTGATTATTGATTGTTTTCTAATTGATCATTTTTATCACTTACCTGATAATGCTGTTTTAACGTTTTTAAAGCAATTGGCAGGCTATGGCAAATTTTCTAAAGGCCAGTATAGGTACCGGCGTATTGGCCATGCCTGTTGCATTTTTAAGTGCTGGATACGTTAACGCTGTTATACTGACTTTACTTCTTGGCCTTATTTCTCTCTACTGTTTACAGATTTTGGTAAGTATTAACTTTATTTAAGCCTTTTTTAACTTTTTATCTATAACTTTTTAACAAGACCGTTTCCGTGGATAAATAATTTTTTGAAAATTTTGTTGCTTGACTGGGAATATAAAATATAATTTTAAATTTTTGTCTGTCAGTCTGTCTGTCCGTGTTTGCGTCATGTAAAAAATAATGAATGAATTGTAGGAAGATTTTGTGAAAACATATCCTAGTACATCGCACGTTGGGTTGAAATTCCTAATAATGGCTCTTAATTGAAAATTGAAAATTTATATTTTTAAAAAGTAATCTATTTCAGGTTATAGTAAACAAAATTGCGCATCACTAATTTTCTTCTTCATTTTTCTATGTTATCTACTTTTTGAGTTGTGCGTTGTCAAAGTTAAAGTGTTTTTAAGTTTTTGAAAACAGTGGTAAAAACTAAAAAAAAAAAATTCTTTTAATAAAATTTTTGTATTTTCCTAGCATAAAAGTAATATTTTTTCAATGGAACCTTCAACTTCAGGTATTTAGAAACTCAAATATGTATCTCAGTTAAATATTTTTGTTGTAGAAATATTTTTATGAAAAATCGGTGTAAAAAACAATCATTTTTCACTTTCAAGTAGAAATTCAAATCTGGTTTGGGGAAGCTTGGGTAAAAAAAAATTTTAGAATTTTCTATGATATGTCTACTTACAAATCGTATAAAAACATTTTGCGGGTTTTTTGCGATAAGAAGGAAAAAAAATAGTTTTCTATTTCAACATCAAAGAAAAATATGTCATATAAAATTCCAATCAAAAAATGGCCAGCAAGGTCCGAAACAGAAAAAAAAGTAGTGAATGAAACCAGATCGAGTTCAGACAGAAAACCGGTCATATAGTTGTCAAACCAAAACTAGGATTTGGAAACTCAAATGACGGGAATACAGCCAGACGTTTTTTTTTTAAATTCCGAAGTTTCTGCGGAAATTACAAAAATCGACGTTGAACTAATTAAAAATTTACATACTATTTTAGTTGCTGTATCGTGCGGTAAATTTAGAAAATTTACTTTATCGACTGCAAAATACTTTGTTGAAAAATACCCATGGTATAACATGTCTCCCATTTTACATAAATTTTTAATACTTGGTCCGTAGATTATTACTCATGCACAATTACCTATTGTCCAGTTATCGGAGAAAGCACAGGAAGCTCCTAATAAATATTTTAAATCATACAGAGAACATTTTTCACGGAAATGCAGTCGTAAAAAGTCCAATGAAGATATTTTCAATAGATTTTTAATAAGCTCTGATCGTATTATTAGTAATATGAGCAAACATTATAGAAATTCCTGAAGAAAAAGTTTCCGATGATATTTATTTTTGTGACAGCGAATATGAAGACTAATAGTATTAAACATAAAATGTAAATTTATATTAATAAAAACTTTTTAATAAATAAAGATTAGTATGGCCTATTTCTGGGAAAATTTTGTATGGGGGCTATACGAAATCATTTACCGATTTCGTTGAATTTTTGTTGAGTTACTAACCAAAAAAATCAAATTTCCCAAATTTCATTAATTTATCTTTAAAAATGGAGCTTCCAAAGCAATTTTAATAGCCATACGAGCTGACAAACGAACACCCCTGGCGTTTAAAATTTTTTTTTTTTTCAAAAATGATTTTTTTTTAAGTAGTATGACCCACTTAATACTATGAAACGAAAAAATAATTGCTATCTCTAACGCCTGAATTAAGAGCCATTTTTCAACCCAATGTGCATCGGTTCAAATTTATCTCTATTAATAAAACAGGGAAAGTACACAATTTTGCTGATTTAATGTCACTGAAACTTGGCATCACTTTTAAGTTTTATAGGCGGGACATTTTAGACACTATTTACAGAATTTTTAAATTTTATATAAAGCCTATGTTGCAACATCCTAAACAATTATTATCCTGGGTAACCTATATGAAGTAAATACATAAACCATATATCTGAAGCATTATAAAATTAAGAGTCTTAAAAATTCGAGTTGATTACTTTCGAAGCAAAAAAAAAACAAAAATATAATTACAACGTTAGAAAAATCAAATTCATAAAAAACAGAAGAATAAATAAAAATTAATTATTTTATTATCGTTGCTTTGTTCGCTGCTTTTTGCGCCGTATTAAAAACAGAGGAGGTTTGCCACAACAATGCACGGTGGAGCAGAATCAAAATGTTTTAGAAATAACTCAGCTATTTGTAAAGGGCTATGCCGATTGCGAAAGCATAGCAGAAGAGTATCTCGGCTTAAGTTTTGACGGAGGGCACCATCCACTGGTCACGGGTGGCACTATGTGGTTTCCAAGTTGGGTACCTCGCCCTTCGAATTCTTTTAGAGCTTGACACTGCTTTAATTTTTTTTTTGATTTTTAAAAATTATATATGGTCGTAAAGGTCTAGTTAATACCTATACAATGGTGGTGTAATTTGTAAACGATGTTTTAAAATGAGCGAGTTATAAGCATTTTAAAATTAAAATTTTAAATATTGTGGACAAATTTTAAGATTATATCTTTTCTGAGTTAGAAACTAGACAATTTTAAAATTAAAAATTCCAAAATTACCGAATTTTTGTGTCTTTTTAGCTTAAAAATTGACGAGCGTCAATCCTATTTTTTTAATAGAAAAATTTTTTCTAAAAAATACAAAAAAAAATTGTATATCCTTGTATGATCTAACAATATGTATGTACGTAAGTTTAAACCAAATTTCGTGTAAAATTGATTAAAATTGTAAAAGATGGAGGTCCTTTAATTTGACCAATTTTACATCGAAATTTTGATTTTAGCCTTCATGAGAATACTGTCGTAATAAAGCTACATATACTCCCAACTATTGCGGAAAGTATTTCATGACCTCTTGTCCATTATTGGCAAAACTCTAAAAAATTCCAGTTTTCGGATTTTTGGGATTTATTTTTGGAATTGTGGGATTTCCTTTACTTTTTTAAAAATTAATCAAAAATTATAAAATTGCCAAGCTCTAAAGAATTTGCAAATTTGAGACCAAATAGCGCCACGCTTTGGTGAATAATTAATTTTTATATTTTTTCATTATGAAAAATTGCCCAAATGGTTAAATGAAACCATTTGAGCGATTTTATATTGTAAAGAAATTTTTCAATAAGAGTGTAAAAATGATGGTTTGTATCTTTTTGGAAACCCCCGTCTTCATGTCTTAAAACAAGTCAAACTTCATATAAAAAAACCAGCATTAATAATAATGTTTTTTTTTCATATAAAGTTCGACTTTTGTTAAGCCATATTAATGACTAAAGGAGACGGGGGGTAAAGTTTTTTAGCAGTGTATAACAGTGCAACATATTTAAAATTGGGCCAAATTGATAAAAAATATTTTTGATTTATAAAAAAAAAATTTCATACAAAACTTGTTTAACAAAACTTTTACAAAGCAATCATATTTTTAATATTCTGGGTTTTTAAAATTAAATAAAGTTTAACTGTTTAGTACTTTTTATAAATATTTCTTTTAGTTTAGATCCGTCTACGTGGTGTGCAAGCGGAAGCATGTACCATATTTGACTTATGCAGAAGCCATGAAGATAGGCCTGGAAGAAGGACCACCATCTTTGAAATGGTTATCACCAATTGCAATGTAAGTGCTATTGATATAGTAACCTATGTATATCACTACCTATAGTAACCGCATCACGTCAAAACTACTAGATGAATTTTAAAATAAAATTTTGTGTGTGTATCTCGGTTCAAGTAGTGGATACTTTTTTCCTGTAGATATGTATATCTCCTTTGCAGCAGAAAGTAAAGTAAAAGTAGAGAAAGTACGCAATTTGACTGATTTAGTGGTAGTGCAAACTTGGCCGCACCTTCTGTTTTTGTCAGCAGAAAATTGTAAACACTTTTTATAGAACTCAACAGTACTTTTAGAATTGTGTTTTTTTTTGAGAATTTTATTTAAAGCCTATGTTTTGTAGTAATTACAGGTTATTGAAATTTTTACCTCAAATACAAGGTATATTTATTTTACTAGGTAGTGGCATCCCTACAACAAATACAACAATACAAGAACAACATGGCATTTTGTTGTTGCTTTGTAGTTCGAAATGTCAAAAAACATATAAGAAAATTGAGAAGGCGTGTATGTGTTTTATTGCTTTCTCACTTCTACACTATAAAATTTCTGAACACACACAATTTTTGACATGTCGAATTACTAAATCAGCTGGGCGGACGACACTACCTAGTAAGATAAATATACCTTGCTCAAATGCTATAAAATCATGAGCAAAGCTACTGCTTATATACTTGACGCCATTCCATTAGTTAACAGTCTTCGTCTATTATTAGAAACCACGATAAATAAATGTGAATTTATTATGTTTCCTAATTTATCGTGCCTGTTCTAGTACTGGCTCTTAGTGATAGATATGATCGTTTGGAAAACAATATAATAGTATTCAAAATGAAATGCAATATTCAATCTTCCATACAAATCCAAAGAATCCTTCATATTACAGTCTATTACTTGTAAAGCAAAAGAGAGTCATAGTGAGTTTTTTCACCATAATCTTAATCCCTATACCGAATAATGCGGTCACCTCCCGTACAAATTCCGGTTGATCATAATCCACTACGAATCTCTGTTCTGTGCAATCTTTAATTCCCTTAAAGCAAAATCGATAGATATGTAAATCCGCCTATTTTCTTATGCCCTCTTCTTATACCAAGGCTTGAATGATTCTTGGAGCCCTTTGTACTGTTCTGCTGATAAGAGTCACGGTGTATAATTTTTTCAAAATCTTTGGCGAGATATGGTAGAATGGCAATTGGTCTGAATTGGAGTTAGTTTTGTGTGACTACAAGCAAAATGACACTATGAAAAATCTCTTAAAGGTAAAATGAAAAATAATCCAAAAATTTTTTTTGTATGAAAAGTAACCCAACAATTTTTTTTAATGAATAATCAAAGTGTTCCTTAAATGTTTTACTGAAAGACTAGCTGTGCCCACACACGTTGGTGCATCCTGAAAGTATTTTGTTCAATTTTGCTTTGAAAGTAATCCAATCCAAATTTTAAGAATCTTACGTATTTACTTTATATAGAGGTACCCATCCCTGGATAAAATTCTAAAATTTATATAACATTCTAAAAATGATTGTAAAGCTCTGTAAAAAACAGATAGAAAATGAGTTTCTCATTATTTTAAAACAGCGCCATCTGTTGCGCAACATTGCTTAAATTATACTGCTTTCAAAAACAAAAGATGCCCTAAAGTATGCAGTACCTTTAAATCGGTAAAAAAAAACATCGGCGTACTTTCACTGCTTTCTCTACACTTTCTCTTGGAAATAAGATATTTTTGCGGAAAAAAAGGATCCTATATTGGAATCTGGATACTAAGATACCTGCTCACAAAAAAAATGTTGTTAAAATCCATCCAGTAGTTTTTACGTGATGCGAACAAAGGCAGAAAGGCAGACAAATAGGAAATGAGTTAATATTTCATTATATGTATAGATTACCAAATGCAATAAGAGTGTAAAACTGATGGTTTATGTCGTAAAAACTATAACGGAGTTCAGTGTTAGATGCAGCTGCTTTTGCAAAAGTGCAAGTGCATAATATCATAGTTTTTTTTTTTTTTTGTGAAATCCAACAACAAAATACCTGTTTTTGTAAAATTTGGTGATATATAGAATTATAAATGGAAAAATCAGACTTTGAATATGTTAGTGGTACAAAAGTTGTCAGCTAAATTTACAGAAAAAAAGATAAATTATGGGGGTCACATTTAAAGCTGTACTAATGGGAGACCTCGAACAGTTTCTGATTATTTACGTAGATTATTTTGACGAAAATATAAAAAAGAGTAGAATTTTATAAATGTTTTTGTTCTTTCATTTTAGTCCCGAATTACATTATGCAACTTTTGTCGCTGCAATCTTTCTCGTTTTTTCTTTAATATTGCATTTGTGTGTATATAGTGCAATTTTTATTGCAGCAACTTGTATGGATGTATATATTTGTTTACATTTTAAACTTCAAAATTAAAACTACGAATGAGAGTACAAAACGAAATTCAAGAGTACATGCATACATATTTGTACCCTTTTCAATTCCTCTTTCCCCTCTCATCAACTAATGAATAATTGCAGCGACAAAAGTTGCATAATGTAACTCGGCACATATGATTTTTTTTATAACTTTTTTAGGCCATTTTGTGATGGTTTTTTGGCATTTTTTCAATTTGGTGTTTGTTGTGTCTACGTCCTTTTCGTCGCTGAGAGTGTAAAACAAATTGTTGATGTATATTATGCCGAGTGGGATCTAAGAATTCACATGTTGTTATTATTGGTACCATTCCTAATAATTTTCTCTGTTAGAACCATGGACATCTTGGGATATTTAAGCACTATAGCCAATTTCCTTCTTATTTTTGGTAAGATAAATCCAAAGGTATTTATTTGAAATCAGTTTATTGCTTTTTTTGTTAAATTTTAGGTTTCGGATTTATTTTGTATTTTATTTTTATTGATTTACCGCCATTATCGGACCGCGAAGCAGCCGTGGGTATCGAGGATTGGCCAGTTTTGTTTGGCATTGTTCTATTTTCTATTATTACTGTCGGTGTGGTAAGTATTTTGTTTGGATGTTTAATGTTAAATTACAAGTAAATTCTCCAAACAGTAGAATATTTTAAATTATTTAATTATATTTATCTATTATCATTTTAGAAATTTTATATTTAGTTATATTTAATTATTCATAGTAATGAATACCTTCACTCACTTGTAGTGAAACACCCAGAGTCATTAGTAGGAATCGAAGGCACAATACTGAGACTGATGGACTATTATACTACCTACTAGCCCTACCTGGGCACCCTATATAATTACATGGGTCGTTCGGAAAGTAATTTCGTGTTTTTCAAATTAGCCGCGAGACTATTTGACTTTTTGACAATTGACATTTCAAACATCATTTAGTACCTTATTGTGTTTTGATCTTTTACGTAGTTTTTTTTGGCATCGCATCAATTATGAAAAGTCCAAGTCAGCATTTTCGTCATATTTTGCTTTTTTATTACCGTAAGGGGAAAATGCTCCGTTTACGGAAATGATGTTTTGAGTAAACGCCAGTGCCAGAATTGGTTTTCGTATCTTACCCCACCATGTTGCAGTATATAGTGATTCAGCTAGGTTTTATATAGCACTCTTGCATATAACACTTAATTTTGTTCTAACGATCAATGTTACAGTGATATTTTCTCCTCAGTTTTTGCTATTAATTTGCGTTCTTTTTAAACCTTAACAAATTAACGGCTTATTATCTGCACCATACATTAACCGTTTCAATGACAGCAAACTATAATACAATAAATAAAATATGAAAAAAAGTCATGACTTAATTTTTAACAAATGTGTTAATACTTGTATTATAGTGTGAAACGGCCTTTCGTCCTGACGAAATTATATCCACATATAAACCATTATGTGGAATACTATCAAATGTTTTTTACAATTATTGAATTTATATTATAAATAAATAAATAAATAAATTCACGTACATAAAAAAATACAAAAACTTTTAACATAGAAATTAATAATAACATAATAACAATACAAAAACTGTAACGGCCATATTCATAGAAAATATTTTTAATTTATAAAAGGTTTATTAAAATATTTCATTATATGATTAATTCCATCTTTATAGGCAGCAGCAGGAGATAGGGAGGTGAAGGCTCCTCTGCTGTCCAGTTAGGAAAAGAAGAATTTTCTAATGAGAATTTAAAAAAAAATGCACTGGAAATCTAAGCTCTACCATCTTGAACAACTTTCTTTCCTTTTATTTGTTTTTTTTTTAGTTTTTATCAATTGAAGAGAATATGAAAACACCGAAATCATTTTTGTCGCCATGTGGCATTTTAAATGCCGGTATGTTTATAATAGTAGTACTCTATATTATTGTGGGTTTCTTTGGCTACTGGAAATATGGTGATAAGGTACTGGGAAGCATAACATTAAATATACCACAAGACGAAATGTAAGTAGATAACTATGTTATATTATATATTGGTTATTACATTTAACAATCATCTAAGGACCACTTTTGAACTTATAATACAATATAGAAATACTTAAATTATCTCTTCTTCGAGGAGAAATAATAAATAATAATTAAATGATACAATACAATACAATACAATACAATACAATACAATACAATACAATACAATACAATACAATACAATACAATACAATACAATACAATACAATACAATACAATACAATACAATACAATACCAATACCAATACCAATACCAATACCAATACCAATACCAATACCAATACCAATACCAATACCAATACCAATACCAATACCAATACCAATACCAATACCAATACCAATACCAATACCAATACCAATACCAATACCAATACCAATACCAATACCAATACCAATACCAATACCAATACCAATACCAATACCAATACCAATACCAATACCAATACCAATACCAATACCAATACCAATACCAATACCAATACCAATACCAATACCAATACCAATACCAATACCAATACCAATACCAATACCAATACCAATACCAATACCAATACCAATACCAATACCAATACCAATACCAATACCAATACCAATACCCATACCAATACCAATACCAATACCAATACCAATACCAATACCAATACCAAAACCAATACCACTACCAGAACCAATACTAATACCATGACAGCATTGTCCAATGTAAATTCAGTATTTACACTGACAAATTCTATTGACAAAATTATTTCTCTGAAAGGAATTGTAAACTTGTTTATTTATTTATTAAATATGTTTATCTATACATATCTTCTATACAATAACAATAAATACTCAGTAAAAAATAGGATCCAAAGAGTAATCTTGGAGCGCTCCTTTGCGAGTAATGGATTAATCTATAAAACTTCGGAACTCATTGGATTTTTAACACAGCATGTCCACAGACACGAGTACTCCTTTTAAGCTCCTTATGGAGTACTCCCTTTGATCTTGAAAATGACGACACAGAGAGTAATAGTTTTTGTCTCCTAAAATAGCACAAAGGGAGTAATCGTTTTTGTCTCCTAAAAGAGCATAAAGGGAGTAAACATTCATATAAAATACTAATTTTGAAACTAACTTTTGACATATTTTTAACAATTTGTTACTATACCCGTACCTTTTCGATTTTTTAATAACACGTCTTTCACTTTTTAAAACTAAACTGACTAAATAGAAAAACAAAACGAAAAAATCAACATTTGACAGTTATGTCAAAGAAAAAAAAAAAACAAAAACGAACTGATACATCCCTCAATGATCCATTTGGAGATTACGCTAGGCATAAACTACAAAAAAAAAAAAAAAAATTCGATAGCTCGCTTATTACTCCAAATGGATGAACAAGTCATTAATCCTTTATTGCTCGATTATGGATTAATCCATATATTTTTTACTGGGTAGTAACTCATTTCCGTCTGTGTGTCTGCTTCTTATTTGTGTTCTCATCACATAAAAACTACTACATGGATTTTAAAAAAATTTTGTGAGGAGGTACCTTAACATCCTGATTCTAATATCGAATACTCATTTCCACGAGAAAGTGAAGAAAAAGCAGCGATGAATCGCAATTTCCGGTTTAAATATACTGAAATTTTCGATTTAAAACGGGGATATTTTAAAAACTATTGCGTAACATTTGGCGCCAATTAAATAAAATTTTAAACACCTTTTACAGAGCTTTATAATAATATTTAGAATTTTAGAATTATTCATAAATTTTATAATTTTATCCAGGGATGGGTACCTATATATAAAAAAGTACATAAACCATAACTGTAGCACTATACAAGTAAGTTTTATACAATTGGTGTAAAATACTTTCAAAGCAAAATCAAGCTAAATATAAATAAAATAAATAAAAATATTGTTTAAAAATAAATTTACAAAATACAGAAATGCTTGTTTTGGGATACTAGGCCATTACACCAAATATGATTAGTTTAAAATATATCATTCAAGCGCGAGTCACACTCACACACTTAGGGTTCTGTACTATGTTTGATATAACTTTAAAAATAAAATTTTTTAATTTTTTTTCACCTATTATGGGGCACCCTTTAATTTTTAATTATTTTTTATACTAGAGAATAGTACTAAATAACCTGTGTTAATTACACAGGTTATTGTCTATCTATAACGTTTAAAAGATAATATCCAATTCCTCGAATTCGCGACATCTAGGAAACACTCTTTTATTTGTAATTTATTTTCGTTACTAGTTGTTACAGTAGATATTGTAAAATGTAGACTGTGCAAATTTTAAGTGTCAGCTTATTTCTGTTCATATAAAAGAACAACATCATATCTTCTGTACAAATTTCAAAGATCTACCTATTACCGTTCAAAAAATTAGGCAAATCACGTTACTGTCGGAAAACACTTTAATTTTTACAAAAAGGCCATATTAATAAAAGGCCATGAAAATTTCAAAAGTCTACATATTATAGTTCAAAAATTTTTAATTTATCCTATTTTTTATAGAGGTCGTAGTAATAGTCATGCAAATCACGTCTCTGTCGGAAAATAGTAATAAACCTCCTGTAAAAATTTCAAGAGTCTACCTATAATTTTTAGGTTTAATTTTGTATACTTGTTTATAAAGCGAAAAAAGTTTTAATTACTGCCTCCTACGGTTCAAGAAATGAACTCATATACGTGAATAACACGTCTCTATCGGAAAACCCTATAAGTTTTAATATTTGTTGCTATAGCTGCAACATTTATACATCTTCTAATTTCAAGAGTCTACCTATTACGGGTCCAGAGATAAAAGGCGTTAACAGACATTAGGTACGTTACAGACAAGGTGTTTATAGTAAGGAGGTCACGATATACTGGGATTATGATATCATAGTACGCTGGTTGATGTGCTCAATTACTCTTCATTATGCTTTAGTTAAACATTTTTGTATAAATTAGCCTCGTTTCTTTTTTACACAAAGTGTAAAAACGAAACCCTATTGTTTTCGCTACAATGTCTGTCCGTCTGTCCGTCTGTCAGTCTGTCCGTCTGTCCGTCTGTCAGCGCCTTTTATCTCTGGAACCGTAATAGGTAGACTCTTGAAATTTTCACAGATGATGTATTGTTGTTGCCGCTATAGCAACAAATACTAAAACTTATAGGGTGTTCCAATAGAGAGGTGTTATTTACGAAAATGTATTTATTTCTTGAACTGTAGGAGGGATACACTTGAAATTTACAAACAGTTATTAAAACTTAGTTCACTATATAAACAAGTATAAAAAAAAAACTAAAAATTAAAGGGTGTTCCGATAGTGGTGTGAAATGCATGTATAAGGCATAAGTTTTGAACCATAATAGGTAGACTCTTCAAATTTTCACAGAAGGTGTATAGCGATGGCCGCTATAACAACAAAAATTAAAACTTATAGGGTGTTCCGATAGAGAGGTGTTATTCACGAATATTTGTTTATTTCTTGAACTGTAGAAGGCATACACTAAAAATTTACAAACTGTAATAAAAACGTAGTTCGCCTTATATACAAGTCTAAAAAATAAACCTAAAAATTAAAAGGTGTTCCTATAGTGGTGTTATTTTGATTTATAAGGCCTAAGTTTTGATTCATAATACGTAGAATCTTGAAATTTTTACAGAAGGTGTATAATTTTGGTCGCTATAGCAACAAATATTAAAATTTATAGGGTGTTCCTATAGAGAGGTGTTATTCACAAATATGTGTTTATTTCTTGAGCTGTAGGAGGCATACACTAAAAATATGTAAGCAGTAATTAAAACTTAGTTCGCTATATAAACAAGTATAAAAAAAAACTAAAAATTAAAGGGTGTTCCGATAGTAGTGTGATTTGCATGTATAAGGCCTAAGTTTTGAACCGTAATAGGTAGGCGCTTGAAATTTTCACAGAAAGTACATAACTGTGACCGCTATACTAGCAAATACTAAAACTTATAGGGTCTTCCAATAGAGAGGTGTTATTCACGAATATGTGCTTATTTCTTGAACTGTAGAAGGAATTCACTAAAAATATGCAAGCACTAAATTAAAATTAGTTCGCTATGTAAACAAGCCTAAAAAAAATAAACCTAAAAATTAAAGGGTGTTTCGATAATGGAGTGATTTGCATGTATAAGGCCTAAGTTTTGAACCATAATAGGTAGACTCTTGAAAATTTTACCAAAGGTGTATAACTATGGCCGCTATAGCAAAAAATATTAAAACTTATAGGGTGTTCCGATAGAGATGTGTTATTTAAGAATATGTGTTTATTTCTTACAAACAGTATTTTAAACTTAGTTCGCTTTATAAACAAGTCTAAAAAAATAAACCTAAAAATTAAAGGGTGTTCCGATAGTGCTGTGCTTTGTATGTGTAAGGCCTAAGTTTTGAACCATAATAAGTAGACTCTTGAAAATTTTACCAAAAGTGTATAACTGCGGCCGCAATAGCAAAAAATACTAAAACGTATGGTGTTCCAAAAGTGACGTGTTATTTACATTTATGTCTTTTTTTGAGCTGTAAGAGGCAACCACTTACAATTTGCAGACTGTAATTAAAACTATGTTTGTTTTATAAACAAGTATACAAAATTGAACTTAACAATTAAAGGGTGTTCCAATAGTGACTTGATTCGCATGATATATACAAGCAAACATGAATGAATAGATGGAATCTTGAAATTTTTACAGGAGGTGTATAACTATGTCCACTATAAGAAATAATACAAATTAAAGGGTTTTCCGCCAGTGACGTGATTTGCATGTATAAAGCCTTATTTCTTGAACCGTAACAGGTAGACTCTTGAAATTTTGTACAGAAGATGTGTTGCCACGGCCGATATGACAATTACTAAAAATTAAAGGGTGTTCCGACAGTGACATGTTTTTCACTTATAGTGACTTATTTTTAATCGCAATAAGTAGACTCTTAATATTGTTGCCATGGCCACTATAATGAATAATAAAATTAAAGGGTGTTCCGACAGTGACATGATTTTATAAACCGTAATAGATACCCTCTTGAAATCTTTACAGTAGATGTATTACTTCGGCCGCTATAAAAAATACTTAAAATTGAAGTGTGTCCATTAGTAACGTGTTTTTCACGAATATTACCATATTTTTTTAACCGAATAGAAAGTGTATTACCATGGCCGCTATAAAATGAATTACATATTAAAATTTAAAGGGTGTTCTAATTATGATGCAATTTTCACGATTATTACTTTAATTTTAAAATTTAAGGGTGTCCCATAAGACATAAAGAAATAAACAACTGGAATTTTTAAATTATACTGAACATAGTACGGAACCCTAGGTATGTGAGTGTAACTCGCACTTGACTAATTTATTTAGATACATTATTTTTGAAGTTACATATGTCTAATAAAAATATTGATATGAATAAGCTTTTCTATAGAAAAGTTAATACTAAAATATTGTTTCAGTAAGCTTATTCTACAATTGCATGAATAAGCTTATTGTAATCATGCTCATTAAAATATTTTCACAAGGGTGCCGTTTTAATTTATCTACAATTGTTACGACAGCATTTTTCATTATATTCTAAATTTCATTATTTTTCATTATATTCTAAATTCTTTTTTCAAGCTTAAGGCTTTTGTACGAAAGCTTTTTATAACATTTTTCTCAAGCCATTTGGTTTGTTGGGACAAACAAATATGTTAAGGGTAACCAGCTTTATATTGAATAATTCAAATTTATTTTATTTTACAGTTTGTCACAAGTAATAAAAATGATATTTGCTATTACAATATGGATGACATATGCTCTAAGTGGCTACGTTGCGATCGATATCGTATGGACTAAGTATTGTTCGAACCATGTAGAGGATGCATCAAAACATATTTTCTTTGAAAGGATATTCCGTGCAGTTTTTGTTGTTTTAACAAGTAAGTACTTGAGTGCAAAAAGATGACAGAAATGTCTGAGAAATCCAATTTTACTACAGAAAAAGCCTTTTAAATACATATACATACATAATTTTCTTATTTAAATTATTAAGCAGGGCATATTTAAAGAGGTAAACTCACTGGTTGGAGCTAAAATATTGATGGGAAAATTGAAAATTTAAAATTTTATATGGAGTTTGACATATTTGACGTATTTTAAGGGGAAAGAAAAATTAATTTTAATGTCAAACTTCATATAACAAAAAATTAAAATTTTCCCCTCAATAATTTAGTTTAAGTTTACCTATTTAAGGCCCATTATTATAACTTGCCTTTAGCTAAAGTTAGGACTTTGTTGGAGCGATAAGTAATTTTTCGTTATAATAATGAGAATAGTGATCATTGATATAACTTGTCCTTATAGTACGTGATAGTTAAAAGTGGATTTTAGCTTACTTTTAATAACGAAAAACTATTTATCGCTCCAAAAAAATCCTAACTTCAGCTAAAGGCAAATTATAATAATGGGCCTAAATATGACTTGATATTAATTAACAAAAAAAAGAGGATTTCTCTTATAATAGTTTCAAAAAATAAAATTGTTAAACATCACTTCTTCTAAAGGGGATTTCCATTGATGTTCATTTTTGCAAGCTATTCGAAGTGTCCGCAATATTCAACATTATTTGCAGGTTTCAAGTATTTGCCTGTTGTGGTTTTATTTATTAAAATTACCATATATTGAAAATGACAGATGTAAATTCAAGAGTATTTCTATACCGGTTCATATGAAAATGCCATAATTGGAAAAAAAATTATTTTGTTTATTTAAGTACCCAGCAAAAAATTACCTTTACTTGGAAGCAGGTGTTTTAGGGGAGAGAGAAATAGACTCTCCCTTCCAACCTGTTTTAGGAAGGCATGATTTTTGTTTGCGATGTCCCACTTGGTAGGTCTCTCTGATTCACCAAATTCCTTTTAATAAATTAATCGCTTACTTACTACCTGCATCTATGTAAGCGAGATATGCAGGTCTCTTTGTTTCACTAAATTTTATAAAGAAAACTTCTTCGCTTACATACCTGCATCCTCGTAACCAGTTTGTTATTATTGTCTTTCTCGAATGCGCTTATTATATGCGCTTTACTGCTTAACAACACCCAGTAATTTATTGGGTATTGTTATAACGGTGTAAGCTTCAAGTGTCTGCCTATTAAGGTTCAAAATATCAAGCCGTATTCTTCAACTTCACCTTTTGTATGCAACACCTTCCAAATTGTTACCACTTTTTGTTTTAGCGAACATAGAATTTCACAGTCAAATTGTGCAAATAACAAAGGTCTTTACGGTTCAATACATAAAGTTATGTCTAAACCACATATTTAGTGGGACACCCTTTTATCTCCAAACTAATTTTTCTACCTGTAGTGGAAATTTAGTGAATAAGTTGCCCCTTCCCTGCCTCTGACTCGCAGAACAGTCTATGTTTCTTATTTCATTAAGCCAATTAAGTCTACTCGCCTGTATATAAAAATGGTAAAAAATTATACCTATGGTTTATGCTCCTCTTGCCCAAACCCCTCCTCCCAAAAAAAAAAACACACACACACACACATACAAAGGGACTGTGTGTTACCTGGTGGTACTTTGGCACTTTTTGCTCCACAAAACAAACTCACATTCACATATAACCTATAAGCCTAAAATTGTTTTTCTTATTAAAAGTAACGATAGTTTTTTTTTTCATTTCAGTTATCTGTGCCTGTATCTTCCCCAACTTAGGACTATTTCTCTCTGTGATTGGTGCATTTTGTTTATCATTTTTGGGAATAATCTTCCCAGCTATGTTACAAATTTGTATACAATACACCAGTGGCTATGGACCATTAAAAATACTTTTGATCAAAAATTTATTGATTATAATATTTGGTTTTTTTGGAGGAGGATTGGGGATATTCGTAGCTGTACGCAGTATTATGATTTATTTGTCCGAATAATAAATAAGAATGTTTGTAGTTGTACTTAGATTTTTGATTTATTTTTCGCAATAATAAATGTAAATTATTTTGGATTAAAAAAAGCGAAGGGAAAAATAAAGAATTGTAGTTTTTCGTTTAAATTTTATTTATTTATTTATACCCTAGTCAAATAATTATATGTGCAATGCTACAACCATAGATAACACATATGTAGAAAGGCAACTGAAATGTCAAAAACCTAAGTCTTTTGTCAAAAAACTTAAGTCTAAGAATGTATTGGCAGGCAAAATTTTATACGTGTTCGTTTTTAAAAAAAATTTCGCACAGCACCTAAACTACACATAAAATTTATAAAATTTTTTGTAAATATTTTTTTAATCAATTTTATATGTTAAAATTAAATATTTCTTTTGTTTTTAGTTGAGAATAAGAATTTTGTATTTATTGCTAATATATTTATATGCGAAAAACGTTGGACTGAATACTAATTTTAATTATTAAAATACAATACTGTGAAGAAATAAATTTAACCTAACAAATGTCAACAAAATGAAATTTATTTAACTGTTAAAAAATTTAAATAAATTGTTAGTGGAAAAATTCAAAATTATTTATATCCTTGGCGAGTGCAACAATATATCGCGTTAAAGTGTCTTAATGTAAGTATGTACAAATTTTACTCCCCTATGCGTGTTGAATTCACACCGTACCCGTAAGTGTGCTGACATTTATAGCCACGTTTTTGACATTTGGAGAGTTGGCCATCTATCTAATCTTTGGCTACAACTTTACTTTGAACAAAAAGAAACAATGCAAATTGGGAAAGGATTTTTTTATCGAATTTATAGTTAAAAGAAATAAAAATGCAATAACAAAATGATAATTATGTAAGTATAACATGAAAAAAATAAAGCTAAATATTTATATATGTATATGTATGTATGTATGTGCAAAAATTTTATTTAATAGATAGGTATACATATTATTTTAGTAAAAAAAATATTTTATATATGTTAATAAGAGGTTGTGTTATCCTTGTGTATCCTGACCAAATTGACTCTAGCCATTCAACCAATATAGCTTTTTTTTTAGCTAATTCCAGCAGTCATATAGCTTGGAAGATGCATATATTTTTGAAGAAGATACACACTATAGATCATCAATGGGTCTGAGCTGAAAACAGACCACTCGAGTAAATCAATTTGTCCATAGTTAAAGAACGCTTTTATCTTCTTCACCACATGGATCGGTGTGTTATCCTGCTGGAAAGTATTTATCGCCTTTTAAGTCACCACCAAATCAAGGTGTTCGCTTTGTAACAAATTTATCTAGTACAAAGCCTAGCTCAAAGCCTATTTTAAACTTTCCTTTTGATAAAAAATACCGCCCATATCATGAGCTTCCCGTGGGCGTCTTACGACCATCCAATATTTATTTAGACCATCTGATCAAGACATTTCGGTAGTTTTTCCAAGATCAGACTTGTCGTAACTAATTCGTTAAGACATTTCCGCAGTTTTTCTGAAATCAGACTTGTCGTGACGAATTCGTTAAGTCATTTCGATTGTTTGTATGAAATCAGACTCGTAGTAAGGAATTCGTTATGACATTACGGGTGTTTGTCTGAACAAATAAAAAAATACATGTGTATGTGTGTATGTATGTATATAAAAATTTGATTTACATATATGTATGGCTGATGTCAGAGTGCACGCTACAAGCGAATCGAAGCTAGAAGCTATAATAGTTCGTGCTATATCAGTGTTACAAGATGTCAGAGTGAGTGCTATATTGAGCAAAGCGATTTTTTTTGTTAATTAATAATTTTCAGTGTTTTGAGATGGATTCAGACGAAGAATTTTACATGTCAATTAATACCTTTAATGCATCAAATTAATACATAGAAGACGATCGAAAAAAGCGAGTTCATGTCCTGTTTTTTGATCCTCCAGGACAGGACGTGTAAATACTTCCGAAGTTAATTTGTTCGTATAGACTTGAATTTTGAATTAAATTTCTTTTTTTACAAACTAAATTTTAATTTGAAAATCTCAAAAATCGGTATTAAAAATGCATGCATATACAAAAAAATTATTAAAGCAAAGTAAAAATTAACAAACAAAACAGCAGAAGCTAGAACGTGCTACAACGCATTACAAACCATTACACAACCTGCTTTGTAGCATGAACTCGCATTAAGCTTCGCTCTCACTCTGACATGTTTTGAGCAAACATAGTAACAAACAAGACTGAAGGATGAAAAATAGTTATATCTTTTTTATGTTTAATAATTTTTTTTTGTCTTTTGCAGGTTATTTAATGGTTTTTGGAGATAAATCATGGCTACATATGATGTGCAGAAACGCGTCAAAATCATTGAATTTTTTTTATTCTTCTGGAAGGTCAATTATTACAACTCAATGAAATAATCGTCGTCATTTTAATGTCCGAATAGCACTCAGTGACAACATGATTAGGAACTTAGTCTCCCGTTTTGAGGAACATGGAAGAGTGTCAGATCTTCCAGGAAGATGAAGAGGTCGATCTGTGCGCAATGAAGCAGTTGTGGAGGCTGTACGGCAGAGTGTAAACGAAGATCCATCTGTCTCTACTCGTCGTCGTTCTGCTCAATTGGGAATCTCCAGAACATCCCTGCAAAGAATTTTGAAGTGGGATCTTAAAATGTTTCCGTATAAAATTCAAATGGTACAGCAACTGCTTCCCCAAGATCATCAGGCACGCCTGCAATATGCTATTCGTTTTAGTCAAATAGCCAGAGAAAATGATAACTTTTTAAATAATCTTATAATGAGCGATGAAGCTCATTTCCACTTAAATGGCTATGTTAGCAAACAAAATTGTAGATTTTGGGGCACTCACAATCCTAGGGCATTACATCAGCGTGAATTACACCCCGCCAGATGTAGTGTTTGGTGCGGTGTTATGGCTGATAAAATTATCGGTCCATATTTTTTCGAAGATGCGGATGGTCAACCAGAAACGGTTAACGGGGCTCTGTATAGGACTATGATAGAAAATTTTTTGCGTCCACATGTTGAGAATAATCAAAACATATGGCTCCAGCAAGATGGAGCAACTGCGCATACAGCAAGAGCGACAATGGAACTTCTTCATAACATTTTTGGTGAACGAATTATTTCCAGAAATTGTGATTTTGCTTGGCCTCCACGTTCACCAGATTTGACTGCTCCAGATTTTTTTTTGTGGGGCTATTTGAAAGGAGTTGTGTATATAAACCCCAAACAATTCAAGAGCTTAAGCAGAACATTCAAGAAATAAGGAACTTGGAACCAGAAACTCTACGGGCAGTAATGGAAAATGCGGTTAAAAGAGCCAATTTTTGTTTGCAAGAAAATGGACACCGTTTGAGAGATGTTATATTTCACACTTAGATGTAAAAAATTTTCATGAATTAAATATTTAAAAACATAAAAAAAAAATTAATAACAAATAAAAACAAAAAAAAAAAAATACAGTTATTTTTAATCCTTCAGTCTTTTTTGGGCCACCCTGTATAAGAAAAAGATATGCTGTGGCTTATAGCGTGTTGTAGCGTAGTATTATAGCTTCGATTGTAGTGGGCACTTTGACATCAGCCTAAGAAAATAAAATCCAAAATTGTATTATACAGAAAAGAATTGTAGTAAATACGATATATTCACTTAACTTTCAGAGAACGAAGTTCTAGCTTATACGGAGGTACCGACAGAAAACATGTTGCGATTTTGTGCCTATATGTCGATGCGATTTCGTACCTACATTTCGTTACGATTTCGTAACTACATATCGTTGCGGAGTCGTGTCAACCCTTTCATATAAAAATCGTTAAGATTTCGGTAATATTTCGGTTCCGAAATCGGAAGATTTTTTCAATCAGTCGTTACGAATTCTTTACGAAATCGGAATATTTGGTTTAGTGGGAAGTATAAAAACATACATACAGACATGTTTTTGAATACATTTAAAAATTTCAATTCAAAAAAGGTAAGCAAACATGGCATAATAAACAAGGTAGACTCGCGGCGAAATTCAATACAACACTGCAAACATTTTGTTTGTGTAAAATATTCTTTGAACGTGAAAAGCATCTGACCAAAAATAGAAAGAAGAAGAAAAAGTTGAAAATTGTTAAATTGTAAAAGTTTTGCTTTCAGTAAAAGAAAGCTTATAAAAAAGAATATTTAAACTTTTGGTGTTATAATGTGTTGTTAGTTTTATTGTGTTGTTAGTTTCATTGTGTTCATGTAGTTCATACCCTGTAGGAAATTTGGGGCCATTGCCCCCATGTCACCACTTTTGTCGACTATTATTTGGCGACATTGTCAACAAATCGTCTACATTTTTATATTTGAAAAAAAAAGTTTATTTTAAATATTCAAAAAATCAATATAAATTGTTTTTCAAATCAACACCTTACATAAGGTGTTATGCCGTTATGTGATTTATGTTATGTAGCAACCATATTTTACTTAACAATTTTGCTAGACAGAATTGTTAAGTAAAATATGGTTGCTACAAACCTTATTTTTCCCAAGTAGGAATGAGTAAAAATTAAAAGAACTGGACGCTATTTTAACCATTAGAAAAAAAAAGAGATTTCATGATTATCCATATGTGTTTAAAGTTTTAATAGGCAAACAGTTTTTTGTTTGTTTTAAATTTTGTAATATTTTGACAATTATGGTTGACAACAATGGTCGTAACTGAGGAAGTTGCTAGGCTAAACAAAAACAAAAAAACGATTTGTTTTGTCGTAGAAGAACTGTCCGGTTTAGAGAAAAATGTTACTGTAAATTTTGAAATAAGCGGATTCGAAGTAGATGTAGATTCTTTTCAACAAATTATGAAAAGCAAGCTTTTAAAAACACAAGGTCATGTGAAAAATTTAAATGGACTTAAAATGCCTAAGCTTAATTAGTCATTAAAGTTTTATTTAAGTTGTCGTTAAAAACTGAGTTACGAATTTAAAACCAACTCAAAGAAAAATGACATTTAATTTGCATTCGAAAAATTTTAATTCTTGTTATACGCTAGATCGGCAGACTTATTTGCAAAAAATCTGCAGTGAGTAAAAGAAAATCAAGGACCTTGAACAAAAGCTTTTTTTATATCATTGAATTTTTATTGTATTTTCAATATTTTTATACTAACAATAATTACTCATACATATATTAAGTCTAAAATAAAAACAACTATACTTGTGTCACCTTACATTCCCCAAAGTGCAACCCTGTACTAGTTGCTATTCTAGTACTCAGCAACTCTATGACAAAGAGACGAAGAAGTGGTCTACCGAGCGTCGTGAGATACGAAAAACGTGTTGTGTTGAATATAAAAGAATATATCATTATTAAAACGAACAAATATTTTATTATTTTATTTTATTGACAAATATAATTTTATAAAATACAATTTTTTTAATAAAATACAATGTAATTAATCAATCATGTTACTCTGCATACTTAAACAAAATTCGTAACAATTTTAAGTCGAATCCAAGATTTTTCTAAAAGTTTGTTAACTCCAAAACACGATCAATGGCATTTCCATCCGTTATAAAGTATCAAAATCTTGATTCTGATGATGAGCTGACGATAAGTAATTTGTTTGCAGATTTCTTTTCCACCACATATTCTAATGAAAATTTACCTGAATCCTACTTTTATCAACTATCAGAGGTGCCGTATCCAGCTGCGAGTATATCAATTCCATTTCTTGATGGATCAACAGTTTTTAACAGTTTAAAAAAGCTTAAATTTTCATATAAATATGGTCCGGATGGTATTCCGAGTTGCGTTCTTAACAAATGTGCCATGGCACTGGTAAAACCTCCTACAATAATTTTCAACATATCATTGAAGTATGGTTATTTTCCTAAAATATGGAAGGATTCTTTTATTATTCCATTATTTAAATCTGGTTGCAGAAATAATGTTGCAAACTACAGAGGTATTGCTAAACTTAGCGCTATACCCAAACTTTTTGAAAAAATTGTTACTGATCACCTTTCCCATCAAGTATCATCTGTACTGTATCCTGCTCAGCATGGTTTTCGAAAGGGTTGTTCAACGGTTACTAATCTTTTGGAGTTAACAACATTAGTCAATCGAGGATTTGTTCAACGTAAATAAACGGATGCTATTTACACCGACTTTAGCAAAGCGTTCGATAAAGTCAATCATAAACTTTTAATAAAAAAACTTGATCTTATGGGATTTACGGACAATTGCCTTATGTGGATTAATTCATATCTGTCAAACAGAACTCAAAACGTTAGTTTTAAAACGCATACTTCCAAAGGAATTTCGGTTACATCCGGCGTGCCGCAAGGGAGCCATCTGGGTCCTTTGTTATTTTCCCTGTTTATTAATGATCTACCGAAAAACATTAAACACTCAAACGTTCTATTGTATGCAGACGACGTAAAGATTTTTCGCACATATGATCGTCACGCTGATTATATTCTTCTGCAAAAAGACTTAGATGCATTTAGTTCCTGGTGTAATATTAACCTTATGGAGTTGAACCTTAAAAAGTGCAAACACATGTGTTTCTTCCGAAGATGTCATACTAACGTGCAATATATTTTAAATGGTCATGCACTAGACAAAGTGAATGTAATTTCTGATCTTGGTATTTTACTGGATGCTAAATTAAATTTTATAGAGCATATTTCGTCAACCACTAACAAATCACGAGCTGTTCTTGGATTTATAAAACGCTGGGCGAAGGAGTTTAGTGATCCGTATATCACAAAACATCTTTACACCTCTCTGATCAGGCCTATTCTGGAATATGGCTCAATAATTTGGGATCCAATGTATAAAGTTCATTGTGATAGCAGTGAATCGGTACAAAAACATTTCTTGTTATTTTGTCTTCGAGGGTTACAATGGGATCCCTTAATTCTACCATCGTACTCTAGCAGACTAGCTCTAATAAAGCTGCCAAGCCTAAAAAGCCGCAGAATAATGTTAAATATCACCTTTGTTTTAATAAAAGGAAATGTGTGTTCGGTATTTTTGATAAATAATATTTCTTTCAATGTTCCATGTCGTCCAACTCGCCATTTTTATCCACTGGCTGTTAAAGTATTCAGAGAAAATTACGCTAACTCTGACCCGTTTTTAAGAATTAATAAATTTTATAAATATATTGATTTTTCTTTAAATGTTAACGTTATTAAATGTTATCTTATTTCGTATTTAAATAATTAAAGTTATGTATTTATGTACTTTATGTTACAGTTTTTAATGTCTGTAAGGATCTTGAATCCATAGACTCAAATAAATAAATAAAATAAAAAATAAAAATAAAAAAGACTCACGTATTTGTTTTATTAAGTTCAGCCAGTGCTAGACAAAAATTGTATGTTTCACGGTTGCTGCTATCATCCCTCTGACGTTCGGGCGAAAGAAGGATGTCCCTCCTTCTTAGACGAATGTAACCACGATCATTTAGTACGTTGCGGACCAGCGGATTTGGATATGTTTCAAGCTTCTTTAAATACGCGTCTGCATATTTCGCTATTTCTGCTTTACCTGATGGCACGTTTAGATCTTTGTGAATGTTCGAGTTTTTTATATACCAGGGAGTAGCTGTGATCATCAGTAGAATCTTATTTTGGCGCCTTTGGATTTTTTCTACATTGCAATTATGAGGCATTGCCCCATAATTAAACACCAAATTCGTTTTAGAATTGAATTGTGCAATAAAAGTTTTAAATCTAAGGCGTGATTAGAATTTCTGCCTATAAACCAGTTTAGTTACACTGCTTTTAATTTCATTTGTGTTAACTTGAAATCTATGTGGCTTTTCCAAGTAAGGCGACGGTCAAGATGTATACCGAGGTATTTGACGTCTGAAAGCTGAGGTATCATTTGATTGTTTATGCGAATAGGGGGGCATGACTCCCTACGCAGTGTGGAAGTTATATGAGTACATTTTTCTTCATTCACCTTTATTCTCCATTTTTCTAACCATTTTTCAAATTTGAGTATGTGGTCTTGTAAAAGTTGTGAAGCTACTTGGGCACTTTCATGAATACTTAAAAAAGCTGTGTCATCCGAAAATGTTGATGTGTGGACTCGGGTGCTAGTTGGCATATCTGATGTGTACAGTTAATATAAAATTGGTCCCAAAATACTACCTTGGGGAACTTCGGCTTCAATGAGCTGTGGCGAGCTTAAAAAGTCACCTTCTTTTAGTAAAAACTTGCGATTCGTTAAATAATCTTTTAAGAGCTTATACAAGTTTTCGGGCAAGTTCAGCTTTAGCTTAAATATTAGGCCTTCGTGCCAAACCTTATCGAATGCTTGAGAAACGTCGATAAAGAGCGCAGAACAGTATTTTTTTTCTTCAAAGGTCCTTTTAATAACATTTACTAATCTGTGTGTTCGTTGAATCGTACTATGTTGTTTTCTGAAGCCGAATTGATGGTTCGGAATACATCCTTTCGCGCTAAGAATTGGATTCTGCTTAGTTATTAATATTCTCTCAAACAGCATTGATATGTTTGATAAAAGGCTTATAGGTCTGTATGATTCTGCGTTTGTATGGTATTTCCCTGGTTTAGGAATCATAGTAATCAAAGAGACTTTTCACTCTGGGTAAGTACTCAAGACGTAAGATGGCATTAAAAATCCGTGTTTAAATCTTAGAGTTACTTCGGCACTATTCTCTACTGGCGGAAACTCAGCTATATCAGTACATATATTTACAGTGAAATCCTTTTTCGAATGTCCAACAAAAAAATTGCCTTTTTCGGTATCATTTCTTGACCAGTCTCCACAAGACTTTCGCAAGGGAGGCTTTCGTACGACCGGTCTTTTAAGGTTTCTACATGTATTCCATAATGAATAATTTGATTATGCAGTTGCGTCGAGGTCATCCAAGTAATTTTTCAAGGATGCTACTCTCTGAGATTCTAGTCTAGCTCTCTTAACTATTTCGTGCAATCTTTAAGTCTACATTTGAGTTGAGGAGAACTGTGTGATTGCCACTCTCTTCGAAATTATCTCTATTCAGCCAAAAGCCGCTCGTCATCTACAGAATAAATTTGATTGTATCTAGCTGATTGTCGGGTTACTGTTGCATGCTGGGCAGCTGATTTAAGGTTTTGATCAAAATCAATTAGACTCTTGTCCACGTCTTCTGGTGTTCTTAGCGGTATATTTTGCGAACAGTGAGTACTGAGATACCTTCTATATTTCAACCAATTAATGCTTGTGCTAATTGTTAAGGATACGATATTTTTCTGGTTCCATATATAGACAATAGTGCGTGAATGATCTGAGAATAATTCAAGTGACACTTCAACTTTAATCATTTCTCTCGGAAATCCCTTAATCACTCCAAAATCAATAACATTAGGTATTTTCTGTCGATCAGTGGGACAATAGGTGGGTTGTCCAGTCGATATCACATTCAGAGGCATTTTTGAAATAGTAACAAATAAAACACGACCTTTTGGAGTAATTAGTCTTGATCCCTAAAACGAATAAGTAAAAAAGTTTTGATGATATTCTTCAATGCAGATATTTGTTTCTTGGAGATTTTCCTCACAAAAATCACAAAGTAGATGATGTTTAATTCGAGACTTTATTAGTATTGCTGAACCACCACCTAATGTCTCTATGCTTGCTTCGAGACGTTTATAGTTACCAGATGTTGTTTGTTCTTCAGTTACTGGGTGCAAATTTGGAGTAGAATTAGTTTTCGATGGCACTTTGAGTACTGAAATATGATTGAATTTTACCATATACGCGTATGAAACATGTTGGGTTGTTGGTTAGGCTAACTGAGGATAATAAGCAGCTGCTTGATATTGTGGCTGCTTAAAAGGAGTAATTGATGTTTGAGTCGACTTCCTTACTATAAAAAAAATAGGACAGCCTCTGTAGTTTGCATTGTGATTTACACCGCAATTGTTAAATTTTTTAATCTTCGAGTCATCCCTTGCTTTGTCGCATTGAGCGGAACAATGTAGCTCGCCATACACAACACAAACCGGAGGCAACTTGCAGTAAGCCCTAGTATGACCATATTCTTGCCAATTTAAACACTGGACGAGTACTGATCGCTTATGCGGTTCCTCTACGCTTATTTTGCGGTGTAACAGATAATTTTACATTTTAAATGGGGTGCATTTCGTTCTTCTTCAATCTGATATCTCCAGATTCCAGTTCAACGCGAAATAGAGGCTGAGGGAAACGTTCTCTGTTGTTGAGAATCGCGAGATAGACACCACATTTTAAATGTCAAATTTTCCTTTTGAAATAGTAAATGTTGTTCCACATTTTTCACAAATTCGAGTAGATTACTAAGCTTTAGCTGTTGAAAAGCCAATATTTCTTTTCTTTTGCTAATGTAATTATAAAAATTATTTACAAGGATTTTGACCCATGAGAAGCCGGCGGATATAGCGGAATACTAGAAAGCAGACGTTTTTTCTAATAGAAGCTAAAATCGCTTTTACAATGGATAGGCTATTATACCAAGTGCTAAGTCACTGAAACATTGTTTAATTTCTCTTTTGAAGTTGCATTCGTGTCCATACTTTTAAACTTATGTTTCTACTACTGTATACGAGTAATTTTATACAGTTTTTATCAAGTCGAAAGGAAAAAAAAAAACAACTACAGCATAGTTTCAAAGTGTGAACGAGGACTATATCTCGTTAGTCCTGTATGTATGTATGTACTTCAAACTACCCTGTAGGAGATGGAACAAAAACGGCCCTATGAAAAATCGCCCAAAAACAATAATGAAAAATTGCCTAAAGAAATGAAAGATTGCCCAAAAAAGAAAATGGAAATTTGGTCCAAAAATTGTGAAAAAATACCCAAATAAATATAAATGAATTATCGCCAAAATTTATTTATAGTTTTCTTATTAAATATAAAAATGTAAAAATAGTTTTAGTTAGGGCATTGATATTGGTTTAATTTATCGAGAAAGCTTTCAGCTGACAACGTCTGTATATAATCTTTGATCAAAATCCAAGAAAGCTGTGACAGCTGCTGCTCCTGGGGGTGCTGCCAAAGGAACTCTGAGTAACCGTGGTCACGGTCGCTACAAACGTTGCTAAATTAAATCGTTGATTTAAATTAATTTAACCGTTGATTGAATTCATCGAGCAAGCTTTGAGAAGAAGTTGTATGTAATCTGTGATCACACTCTGTTAGGAAGCGTTTTGGTACCAAGTTAAATATACGCAAATAAATTACACAGTGCAACACGGAAAAAAATAACCATATACGGACACCACTACGTGATAAAAGACCAAAAAAATGACCCCTGTCTCCCAGTTTTGCCCAAAGTCCTCCAGGTTTCTTTTTATGGGCCCTCAAAGATGTGGGGCCTCGATGTCAGTTTTGCAAAAAAATGATCATTTACAATTTTCACAATTTTTGTTCTTTATGACAAGAGCTACAACTTTGCCTCAGAGAGTATATCAATATTTCAAACGGTTTGCAAAATATGAGTTTGAGGAAATGATCATTTTTGTTTTGGTCTTTTATGACGTAGTGGTGTCCGTATATGGTTATTTTGCCATGACTTAAAAAATTACACAGTGTGTTATAGTAGCGTTCATTAAAATAAATACGAAAGGAAATATATGTGAATAAAAAAAATTATTAAAGGTACAAATAGTTTGCTAATATGAGTTGAAATTAATTATTTAAATTAATAAATTAATTATTGTTTATTGCTAAACTTTAAAATTTAGATTTTTTATAAAATATGAATTTTTATGAAATACGAATAAAATATAAATCGCGCGATTTTTCATATTTTATAAAAATATTTTGCCTGCGGCGCCTAATTCTAAAGTTTAACAATAAACACATTAATAACTATAATTATATATTTTTAAACTCATATTAGTAACTTATTTATAACAACAGAACTAGAAATATTTACTAGTATAAAAGAAACAAAGCAGCTTGTACTTTTTCGGCAGAACAATTTACTTAAATAATCAGAAGCTTTTTGAAAACTGCAACCTTACGTGATGTTAATACATTTTCTGTAAATTAATCAGTTTTTTTGGAAAAGCAGAGACAGAAACTAAGTTTTTTATTTTTCCAGTTTAAATCCTAATCAATTTTTAATGTTAACACTTCAGCGGTTTAAGATAAACTTTATAACTACTTATTATTAGTGATAATTTTTTATTAAAAATATATCGCTTTTAAGACAAACCATTGTGTTTTTCACTCTTATTATCAAAAAATGGGTTATCTTTCACTAAAACATTAGGGCAATTTTTCATTATGAAAAAACGCCCAAAAATATAAAAATGAATTATTCTCCAAAAATTACGAAAAAACATCCAAAATTTTTGGTTTACTTTTCATATGAAATATTACCCAATTTTGTATGAAGATTTTTTGGGTAATTTTTCATTTATGCTTTTCGGCGATTTTTCCTGCAGCCCAAAAAGCACCAGTACTAGTTCTCAACTGTAAACTTTCCTATATCATCTTAATGCTCAAATTAACATTGATTCTGTTTGAAAAATTACTAGTACCATTTGTTCTAGACGCATAATAGTACACATGGACCCGATTGGGTGCTTTTGAACCAGTTTATTACTAGTTTTTAAATGCCTATTGTGGTATGGCAGTTCTTCTTAAAAACCATTCTTGAGATTTTTCATTGGCATTGAATTTTCTTTGGCATTATTTTAAATAGTTACAATGTTAATAATTGTAACTACCATTTAATGCTAATGATTTATTTTTAATTACAAATGTTTTTACTAATTCTAATGAAAACGCAATGAAATTGTATAATTACTACTTTTAATTGATGAAAAAATTATTGTTTTTCTTAAACACAAATTTATTATTGCTGTAGGTTTTAATAACTTTACATTTACTCTAGTTTTGAATATCTGTACTATGAAATCTCCAACAGGTTAAAAATTTTATTTTAAAAGGGTTTTTTTTATTCTTCTTCTGATTTTTGTTTGTTTTTATATGCAAAAAAATGCCGATTATATGAGAGCATATAATGGAGGTGGAACTTCTTTAAAAACATCACTACAAAAACGTTATTGCAAATGTGGCCAATAATGATAATGCTTTTTTATAATTTAATCATTGACTAATGGTAATGAATTTATTTTTTTAAATAATTATTAATGAAACTTTTTCATTTAAACCATTACTATTGATGAAAACAATGGTAATGAAAAAAATTTATTAGCATTATTTAAAATTCAGTGCTTATGAAATTGCCAATTAATTACTCAATCTAATTAATTTATAAAAACACAAAAAAATATGAATAGCTAAATAGAATTTCTCATCAAAATATTTTATTTTTCATTATAAAAATAGAATGAAGCAAAGACTAAATCTCAAAGATCAAACTCCAAAAGTTATACTAAAACACAAATTTTTCTGTTACCCAATTAGTGGTACCCTTAAACTACTTCAAGTAGTACAACTCATCAGCACTAGTATTTCGCAATGAAAGTTCTAACCCTGTTTTCACTTGTGTTTTTAGTTCTAGTACTTGTATTAGTAGTTTTTAGACAATTATCGCTTAATCTCCTGCAGGGTAGCAACAATTTTTTTTCAACGCAAACCAAGGCACATTAATCAGGTAGCCCTCAGGGGAAATATTAAGGCGAATATTAACAATTTTTTATATGGATTTTTACAGTTAAACTTACAATTTTTCGCCTTAAATGGAAGTCGAACTATCAAACTCCATATAAAAAAAAAATTTCGCCTTAATATTTCCCCTTCGTAGTGAGGTTACCTGATGAATGTGCCCAAGGCGAATTCATAACAGGTGATTGCAGTGGCGAAAAAGCTCATCATATGCATGAAATCGAAAAGTCAAACTCCATATAAAAAAATTATAAACAATTTTTTTCTATATGTAATTTGACAACGGCAAAGGGGGCGAAAAAGCCTAAATTCGCCCGTGCAATCACCTAGTATTAATTCGCCTTGAATGTGCCTTGGCAAAACTTTTCTTTCTCTGTAGTCGCTGCCAAACATTTTTCGACATTTATTATTGACATTCAATATAAGTTTTTCATACTTTTTTTGTATTTTCGTAAATTTTCTTTTGTTGAATTTAAACTTGCAACAAAACAATTGTTTCATCAGTTAAACTGACTGCCTTTAACTAAACAACTAATTAAAACCAGAAGAGTGAGTGTATAACCAAAACGAAGAAAATATTTTATCTTTAATACAGAATTTTAAGATTGTTGTAATCTTTTACTATTTGTTTATTATAATTAATTTTGTTTCAGTTTTGCAAAGCATTTTTAAAGAAAATTTGGATAAAAAGGAGAAAGGTGGAGCCGCCGGATTTATTCCTATCAAGCTCTTATTAGCAATTGTAAGTAAAATTTAGAAAACTACAATTAGCGATGAATATAAATAGTTAAACCACTTTCTTACCTTATGCAACTTTTATTGCTGCAATTCTTACTTGAGTGGTGAGGAATTAAATTCGTTTTGTGCCCTCATTTCATCACACTAATTGCTTCAATCAAAGTTGTGCGTTTTGTTTCTAATTTTTTTAGCTTAGAGATCAAGATTTTATAAATTAAAAAGGAGAATGATTTACTTAACATTAAGGGATCTGAATGCAAAGGTTAATAACGTAACCAGATATAAGTTATAAATTTAATTGAGTTAATTGAGCCTTCGTGCCTTTTATAAATTTTTTTAATATTATTTTTAACAGGCTCAATTTCTTAAGATATACTATTAACAAACTAAAATTTGGTAATATAAAATAGTTTTCGATCGTTGTAAAATTAATAACATGATTCCACGATAAAAGGAAACATTTGCTTCGCTCTCTAAATAATGATTGCGAATTATACCGTTTAGACGACGCATACGTGCTTCGTTTTGTTTAGGTTTTAAAATTATTGCATGATTTTGTTTTTTTTTTGCACTTGATATACTTTTTTTTATGTTTTATTTATCAATTTTTAGTTGTATTTTAATTAATTGCTTCCCAGTAAAAAATAAGATCATCCAAAGAGTAATCTTGGAGCTCTCCTTTGCGAGTAATGGATTACTCCATAAAACTCTGGACCTCATTGGATTTTTAACACAGTATGTCCGCAGACACGAGTACTCCTTTTAAGCTCCTTATGGAGTACTCCCTTTGATCTTGAAAATGACGACAGAGGGAGTAATCGCTTTTGTCTCCTAAAAGAGCATAATAAAATACAAATTTGGTTATTTTTACAAAAACAAGAAAATATTCATTTATTTTTTAAAATTTTTTCAAAAATGTTATTATTGTTTTTTTGTTGGATGCGACGAGGTCATAGTTGTTGATGAGTAGGTCTGTCGGTAAACAGTTGCCTTACATTTACGAAATGCCAGCTTGAAAGATTTTTCATATTCTGGGTATGTTGGATACGTGTCTTTAAGTGCTTCTGCAAGAAAATTAAAGAAAATATAACACGTAATATGTTATTTAAGATATGATTTGTTACCCGTACCTTTTCGCTTTTTTTTTTAATACGTCTTTACCTTTTTAAAACTAAACTGACTAAATAGAAACACAAAACGAAAACATCAACAAATAACATCAACAATTTACGGACAATTGCCTTATGTGGATTAATTCATACCTGTCAAACAGAACTCAAAACGTTCGTTTTAAAACGCATACTTCCAAAGGAATTTCGGTTACATCTGGCGTGCCGCAAGGGAGCCATCTGGGTCCTTTGTTATTTTCCCTGTCTATTAATGATCTACCGAAAATCATTAAACACTTAAACGTTCTATTGTATGCAGACGACGTAAAGATTTTTCGCACATACGATCGTCACGCTGATTATATTCTTCTGCAAAAAGACTTAGATGCATTTAGTTCCTGGTGTAATATTAACCTTATGGAGTTGAACCTTAAAAAGTGCAAACACATGTGTTTCTTCCGAAGATGTCATACCAACGTGCAATATATTTTAAATGGTCATGCACTAGATAAAGTGAATGTAATTTCTGATCTTGGTATCTTACTGGATGCTAAATTAAATTTTATAGAGCATATTTCGTCAACCACTAACAAATCACGAGCTGTTCTTGGATTTATAAAACGCTGGGCGAAGGAGTTTAGTGATCCGTATATAACAAAATATCTTTACACCTCTCTGGTCAGGCCTATTCTGGAATATGGCTCAATAATTTGGGATCCAATGTATAAAGTTCATTGTGATAGCAGTGAATCGGTACAAAAACATTTCTTGTTATTTTGTCTTCGAGGGTTACAATGGGATCCCTTAATTCTACCATCGTACTCTAGCAGACTAGCTCTAATAAAGCTGCCAAGTCTAAAAAGCCGCAGAATAATGTTAAACATCACCTTTGTTTTAAATTTAATAAAAGGAAATGTGTGTTCGGTTTTTTGATAAATAATATTTCTTTCAATGTTCCATGTCGTCCAACTCGCCATTTTTATCCACTGGCTGTTAAAGTATTCAGAGAAAATTAAGCAAACTCTGACCCGTTTTTAGAATTTGTACTGAATTTAAGAAATTTTATAAATATATATATTTTTATTTAAATGTTAATGTTATTAAATGTTATCTTATTTCGTATTTAAATAATTAAAGTTATGTATTTATGTACTTTATGTTACAGTTTTTAATGTCTGTAAGGATCTTGAACCCATAGACTCAAATAAATAAATAAACAGTTATGTCAAAGAAAAAAAAAACCGAAACGAACTGATACATCCCTCAATGATCCATTTGGAGTATTAAACGAGGAGTAAACAACAAAACAAAAAAAAAAGTTTCAATAGCTCCCTTATTTCTCCAAATGGATGAACAAGTCATTACTCCTTTATTGCTCGATTATGGATTAATCATCTCAAAATAAAGTGCATTCGCTCTGGCGAAGCACGACGATTAAAACATGATTGGAGTGTGAAGCACAAATGAGAGAGCGAATCATGAAAATTGGGCTCCGTGGAAACGTGCTATAACGAATGGCATACCCCCGGGGGTTCCAATTGTCACTGCAGGAATATGGCAAATGCTTTGACGCGGTCCACTCGGGGAAAATAGGGGCACCAGACGCTACGGTTCCTAGAGCCTAAATCTGGAAGAAAAGGTCTGTTGTTTTATAACACGGGTCCTCTTCGAGGCCCGACCAGTGCCCAAAGGACTGGTACCACGGGAATCGGTGGCCCCACAGAGAGCCTATCCTCTCTGTGACCGGTTATTGGTGAGGTCCCCATCGGGGGTACACGTGGTGGTTGTGGTTTAAGATCGATTTATGTAGGTATGGTGCACGGTCGATCAAGTGTGCTGTTGCACTCTCAACAGACGGAGTTTGGATAGTCTCCAAACCCCTAAGCAAGAGGTTATAATGTGGAACAAGGCTTACCATGGATAGGCTTGCCATGGATAGGCTTGCCATATTATATAAATTGCTACTCATTGTGACTGTATCACACACAAAAAGCGATTGGTGGCAATCGTAAAGTGTTGTTATACTACACAATGGGGGCGCTAGTCTACGCCTAAGTTTCACTCGGTGGTAAGACCATCGTGAGGTTAGGCCGAGTAGGCAGGTACTCACGTTAATCTTGTTCCACAATAACGAATGGCATTTCCAGTTCTATCGAAACTTGAGAGGAAACCATACACGTTATCGTATGTAATCATCTCGAGCTTCGATAGAAATTGTTCGATATCGAATGCCTTAAATCTAAAATGACAAATAATTTTATTCGATCACAAATGCGGTAGTTGAACCCTTGTGTGGAAGACGTGTTTTCTTTTCTTTTTACTTTATAGCACGTTTCCACGACAAAACGAAGCACTTGTTTCGCTCTCTGAATCATGATTGCGAATCATACCGTTTACACGGCACATATGTACGTGCTTCGTTTTGGTTGGATTTTAAATATTTTACACGATTTTCCTTTTTTACCACTTGCTATATTTTTTTTTGTTTTATTTATCCATTAAGTTTTATTTTAATTATTTGCTTATTTATTTATTTAAACATCACTTTTAATTTTATTTTTTTTTTCTTTGTTTACATTTTTATGTAAACAAAGAGAGCTAGTTCAGATAAACTTGCGATAAAAATTAGAGAAGAGACAAATTTTTCATGCTTCGCAAGTAGATTCAAGCTGAATCATCTGAAAAATTTTGTATGGCGAAGCACGTTGATTCAAACATGATTGGAGTGTGAAGCAGCGATGTCAACTTAGCATTTTTGGTGCTATTTATATGTACCTCTTTTTGACTACTAATAAGCAATGCGTTTGGCACTTTATGCTTTTTTCAATACATTTTCGACTTTTACCCTTTATTATTTCATATTTGTTGTTAATCTCATATATGTATGTTCATATAAAATATGGCTTGCAAAGATGTAGTAGCTGCTGTTCAAGTCATGATTAATCACTACGCGTATTTGGAATAACAAATTCAAATTAAACATAAATCAATATTATATAAAAACAAATATGTATTATATTAGGGTGGAACGAAAAAAATATTTTTTTCAATTTCAATAGGAAATGGTGATAAAAAGTTGCCATTTGCTATTGTTAAGTCAATTGTAAAGTTTGAGCAAGATTAGAGTAGTGTAAGAGGTGTCTCAAATCAAAATGCCGCAGATCTAAATGTATTGCAATTAAACAAATTTCAATATATTTCATCTTAGTAAAACAAAGAAAAAATAAATTTAAAAAAAATATATTTCAATTTTGTATACCCAATTTAGGTATTAAAACATGAAAAAAGGTTATAAAATGACGATGAATAGCAAACTTGTATGTTTTGCATTATTTTAGGATTATTTCTAATGAAGTTAAATTAATAAATATAAGATTGAAAAACAAAAAAATATGTTCGAGACATCTGCGTCACCTCAAGATGTGGTTCAATCGCAATAAAACTTTGTAGAATAACTTCGCACATAAAAAGACAAATTTTTATAACTATTTGAATGGGTAATACAAACAATTATTTTCAGGAATATATACGAACTTTCTTTTGAGAAATGGCTGTTTGTTTTCAAAAATTTGTGATATTTCAGAAGCTGTTTTTATCACAAATAATAGCAATATCTATAGTTATATAATTTTCATATATGGTTTAAAAAACTGTAATACACAATGGGCCGATATCGAATAAAAATGATCTGATAAAAAAGAAAACACTAGCATTTATTTTTTCTATAAAATCATTTATTTATGTACATACATATCTATGTGCATATTTTATTCTGTTTTTTGTAAGTGCATGTCCGTAAATTTAAATTTTAGTGTCTTCTTTTTTATTAGAGCATTTTTATTTTTTATTTCAAGAAATAAGTATAACATTGTGAAACATCAGTGAAATTAATAAAATTGTTCGTGATCAAATCGTGACCCTAATTAATCTAGAAAAATGTAATACATACAAAGCTTAAACTTTTTTGCTGTAAAGCAGTGTATACATATAATTCAAAAGTCAATAACATAAAAAATATTAAATAAGTAAATATTTAATGAAACAAATGAAAATTCTACTCGATTTACTTTCGATACTTAAATGTAAATCGAAATGAAGTAATAATAGATTTCGTTCTACAGAGCACTAAGAAAAGTGAACTTGTCTCATAATCGAAAAAGTTCGGATTCGGTTTAAAAACAGGGGTGATTTTAATTGAAATATGTACATACCAAGGCATATTAATCGGGTAGCCTCACTACGGAGGGGAAATATTAAGGCGAAAATTTCCAATTTTTTTTATATGGATTTTGACAGTTAAACTTACAAAAGTTCCCCTCAAGGCACATTCATCAGGTAACCTCACTACGAAGGAGAAATATTAAGGCGAAAATAATCAATTTTTTTGACAGTTAAACTTACAAAAGTTCCCCTCAAGGCACATTCATCAGGTAACCTCACAACGAAGGAGAAATATTAATGTAGTTTGATAGTTTAACTTCCATTTAAGGGGAAAAATTGTAAGTTTAACTGTCAAAATCCATATAAAAAAATTGATTATTTTCGCCTTAATATTTCCTCTCAGTAGTGAGGTTACCTGATGAATATGCCTTGGTACATACCTTTAAAAATATTTGAAAATTTTTTAAAATCTCAGGGTACAGTCACATTAGGCAAACATTTGCCTGAAATCGTCAAATATCAAATATGATACTTGCACACTGCGTCTGAAAGAGACTGAGACGTAAATCAGGGAAATTTCGTTATATTTCGAATAGCTCTATGCTTTAAAACCATTGCAACCACGTTTTTAAAAACTGTTTTGGACTCTCCTGAAAATTTGTGAATTTTGAGCTGTTTGTGATTTTGTGTGAGATATGTATGTATGTGCCTGTACAAATGCAACATGTTCATACAATCTTTTCTTTAAGCTTTTTTTAATTTTTTTCTATATAATTTTTTTATGTACATACATACATATATACATACATACATATTTTGGGGAAATAAATTTATATTTTTTGACAATTGAGTCAAATATTTTTCTTAGTCAAATATTTTCTCTATTCTGACCACACGGCAAACATGTTTTCCCAAATATCTATTTGCTTTTGTTTGAATAAACAAAAATGAGCAAATAAATGTTTCTAGTGTGACCACAAAACAAATTTTAAAGTGTTTTAAGAAAATTCAAATCAAACACCAACAAACAATTTTGAGGCAAACATTTGCCTAATGTGACCTTACCTTAAGTCAATTATTTGTAACTGTAAAAAATGTTCTTTTAAAGTATTGGGTATTTCTTTAATACTTATAATTTTTTTAAACACACTTAGGCCCATAATTATAACTTGCCAAAGCTAAAGTTAGGATTTTGTTGCAGCGATAAATAGTTTTTAATTATTATAAGAAAGCTCAAAATAGCCTTTAACTATCACGTACTTTAAGGACAAGTTGTAGTTATTCTCGTTATTATAACGAAAACCTACTTGACGCTCCAAAAAATAACAAATATGTCCTTATTTCGATATTTCATTGCGAATAGGCAGTTATTTTTATTAATATTTGATGTTAAGTTAAGACCTAAATAAAGTATTCATATTTTATTTATTATATCCGCAATAGATTCTTTGAACGATTATTTTTTGTAAACAGTGTCCCATACAAATATATTTATTTATTATATAGCTATTTCTGTACAGATTTAATTTATATGTATGAAGAAAACACTGTGCAGCGTTCGCTGAACTACTATATTGTGGAAATTATGAATTTGCACAATATAGTTGTTTGATAAATTATTTTAAATAATTAATATTTTTTTTAATTGTAGAACTAAATCAAAAGAGTTTAACAAAACACCCAATGGCAAGCAATGAAGATGGCTATGATCCCTATGAATATCGTAGTGTTCCAAATCCTACCACGTAAGTTAAAATTGTTAAAAGTTTACATTAATTAAAAATATACAACTAGGTGACGCAACCCGATTTCAACCCACCGTGTTCGTTCACCTGACAATGCTGTAATAACAATAAAGAATACGTATTAGTTCATTATTCACTGTCATACACAGTTACTTGAGCTGTCAAAAATGGCATGTACATATGATAGAGGGGATTAGGAGTGTATGTGTGTGGCAATCTTTGCGGCAAGTCTGTAAATTATGATAACATTTAAAAAAAAATGTATAAAATGTTTTTCTCCATGTGATCAGAGTGGCAATATATTTTATGTATAATTGTTTGGACAGAATTCTGTCAGATATTTTTGTGATTTAATCGTACGATTGCGTAGGTGTATCCTGGCCTTTAGTTGCCAAAAACGCTGATAACTGTCGAAGTTGTGTAGGCGCCCACACAATAATTATGTGAAGTCGTTTTGATCAAAATGTCGAATGTGACCGCTAAATTACGAAAAACGCAGCAATAAACGTTTTGTTCGAGCTGCATATATAAGCTAAAAAATAAATCAAATAAAAATCATATATAAAGCAGGTGTGCGCATTTCGTTTAAATTGTTGGCATATGTCACTGTCCTATTTACTGTCATCAAAATATACAAGATCAGATAATTAAAAAAGTGTGTTTGCATTAGTGAAACATGTGTACGTATTTTTATTGTGTCAGGTGTAAACGCAGTGTAAAACGAAATGGATTTTATAAACGTTTTATTTTCGTTTTGAATTAGCTTTTAAAAGTCTTATTTCATACTTTAGCAATTATTTTTATACAATTTTTTGCCTACATTCTTGATTATTGTTTGAATTGTATCTTTTGGTATGCATTTCAAAAATTAATATTTTTAAATTCATCGTTTTTATTACTTACCTGATAATGGTGTTTTAACTTTTTTAAAGCAATTGGCAGGCTATGGCGAATTTTCTAAAGGCCAGTATAGGTACCGGCGTATTGGCCATGCCTGTTGCATTTTTAAGTGCTGGATACGTTAACGCTGTTATACTGACTTCACTTCTTGGCCTTATTTGTCTCTACTCTTTACATATTTTGGTAAGTATTAACTTTATTTTAGACTTTTTTAACTTTTTATCTTAAACTTTGACAGACCATTTCTGTAGTTGAAATATTTTTTGAAAAATTTGTTGCTTGTGCAGATATTAATCGACAGGGAATACAAAATATAATTTTTTGAAATTTTTGTCTGTCAGTCTGTCTAAACGTGTTCGCATCATGTAAAAATTACTTAATGAATTTTATACAAATTTTGTGAGAAGGCAGGCGTGAAATTTTAGACAATATTTACAGAATTTTTAACTTTTATATATGTATGTATGTACATACGTATGTATATATATTGCAACATTAGGAATAATTACCCAGGTTTGAGTTACCTATGTATATAAGTAAATAGATAAACCATATCTGAAGCATTTTAAAATTAGGAGTCTTAAAATTTCGCGTTGATTACTTTTGAAGAAAAAAAAATATAATTACAACGTTAGAAAAATCAACTTCATAAAAAAATTTTGAACTAAAGAATAAAATTGAAAACGAAATCGAAAAACTAAAAATTAATCCTTTTATTATCGTTGCTTTGTTCGCTGCTATTTGCGCCGTATTGAAAACAGAAGAAGTTTGCCACAACAATGCACGGTGGGGCAGAATTAAAGTATTTTGGAAATAACTCAGCTATTTGCAAATGGCTATCCCGCTTGATCCAAAATTTCGCGTGAGCATACCAGAAGAGTATATCAGCTCAAGTTTTGACGATGTGGTCTCAAAGTTGGGTACGTCGCCCCTTCAAATTCTTTTAGATCTTGGCAATGCTTTAATTTTTGTTTGATTTTAAAAATTATGCATGGTCTTATATAAGCGTCAAAAATTCCAAAATTGGAATTTTTTAGTCTTTTTCACATAAATACTTTCAGCAATAGTTGCGAGTATACATAGCTTTATTACGGCAGTATTCTTTTTCCGATCCCAGCTTTGGGATTTTAGAACATGTAGGCTAAATTTTAAATTTTAATTTTTAAAAAAAAAATAGGTCAAGTTGAAGGAACTCCGTCTTAAACAATGTCGACCAATTTTACACGAAATTTAGTTTAAACGTACGTACATTTTGTTAGCTTACACAAAAATATAAAATTTTTATATTCCTTAAGATTTTTTTTTTTTCTATTAAAAAAATAAGATTGACGGCCATTTTTAGGCTAAATAAAATACACAAAAATTCAATAATTTTGGAATTTTTAAATTGAAACACTTCGAGGTTTTAAATCAGAAAAATTATAATCTTAAATGTTTAAAACAAATTTTGACCTAGCTGATCCTTTTACGCGTTTATGTCGTCAATTTAATAGTTTGTATAATTTTGTTGATTTTTTTTTTTTGTAAATGTAAAAGTAATTCAACATAATATCATTGTTTTTTTAAATTCCTAATTTAACTTTTTAATTTTCTTTCTTAAGATTAAGTTAATATGTATTTTAAATTCTCTGTAAGGATTGTATCCATAGACTAATATTAATATTAAATAAAAAAAATTCTTTTACAATATTTTAAATTTCACTCACTAACTATGGGAAACAATTTAAAAAAAAATTAGCTGAAAATTGTTAAAAATATTTTAAAAAAACTGGACCAGGCTATCGAAAAATTAAAAATTGTAATTTTCAAATATTTATAACTCGCTCATTTTAAAACAGAATTTGCAGATTAAACCATATTTTTTTATATTTATTATAATAAAGAATAAAATTCTTAAGAACATAAATTTCCTTATGTTATGTTAAGTTAAACCCGCAAAGCTTTTAGCTTGTCTGCAGAAAGTATTACATTCCAAAAAGAGAAAAATTCATTATATGTGACCCGGCCTATGAAAAGGTGGCTTATGACTCAAAAAAATTTTTCCACTTTTGTTTTGGTTTCGATAGTTTTTGAGACGCTCTTTCACGTGGTGAAAACTAGAAACTAGTCCTAACTTGCTTAGAAGTGTACTAAAAATGTAGAGAAAGAAGAGCACAAATGAAAGAAAAACAGAATTTTATTGAAAATCCAGAATCAAGATAATAAATAGAATTGTAATAGACAAGTCCACTGTAAAAATATTTTCGTTTTCATAGAAATATGTTTAAAAAACCTCGCTTAGGTTTCTGTTATATTTTTGTAAAGCAGATGTTCAACAATTAAAAAAGTCTAAAATTGAAAATATTCAAATATTAGAACAGAAGTTATGGTAAGTCAAAGTCGATTTGGGGATTTTTTAGGGGATAAAATCCCCAAAAACCTTACAATGCTGGGTCAGGTTTGTGCTTTGCATTGAAAAAAAAATCGCTCTTTATATACACACAACTTATCTCATTTATGCTATTTTTCATTTTTTGGTTGCCTTTTGGGCATGACTGGTTATAATGCAAAAGAAAAACTACTAGAAGTGGTTTTACACGACGTGTATTTGTCATATGACTTGTCACTTTTTCATGTGTAAATTCTAAACACGTCGTGTGAACCCTTTCAAACATAACATGTGTATTTTCCATGTGTACAGAACATATGATATTTTTCATTTAGAACGTGTTCTATTTTGATGTGACAAAGCATCTGACATCCTGTAATGCCAACTTGATATTTTGCTATTTTAGGTTTTTTGTGATACCAAAAGCACTAAAAACGTGGCAAAAGCACTACGTTTCCATCTTTGAATCAGCTGTGGTTGGCAATACAAAACTGTGTGGCGGAAAAAATATATATTGTAGGTTATGTCAAATGTAATTACACATGTACGTTTGAAAGCAAAAATTATAAACCGTATGTAAAATGTCTATTTTAACAAACACATGAAATTACATATGGGTTATCAAAGTGACAAGTCATATGACAAACACACGCCGTGTAAAACCATTTTAAGAAACTGACGAAATGCATTGTTTATCTTTAACAGCTAATTTTTCGAAATTTTGTTTTTGAGTCATAAGCCACCTTTTCATAGACCTGGTCACATATAGTAATTTTAAAGTATTAATAAGAAATTTTAGATTTTTTATATAAATATACATTTTGCAATTTTCACTTATACAAATTTTATGTTTTTATATCTGAAAAATTAGCTTTTATTGTTGACTTAACCAATATTTTTTAATAAGTTGATTTATTTTAAGTATATTTTTTATACTTAATATATTGAGTGGTATTTTGTTGAGGGTTGTGGGTAATATCACAGAAAGGGCACTTCTGCCGTATTCATTTGTAAAACGGTCAACCTTAAATCTTCCCTGGGTATGTCTTCTGGTATTTTGTTCATGGTCGATTGGCTGTAGGAACCTGTAGTGCAATTCACTAACTTTTAACGATCTAACACTTGTTAAAAATATCAACATGTTTTTTTGCTTGCACTAACGCATTTGCGATTCACTAACCTGTGGTTAACAAATGAAAAATACAAACCAAAATGAATGGCAATGCTGCTAAACAAAATGGCAAAATAGCGAAAAGAACAAAGAGAAATGAAAAATAATAAACAAAACTTTCCACACAAGTGCTTTATATTTTGTTTTTTAATTTTATTACTAAAAAATTGTTTAAATTCATTTTTATAAAGTAGGTATAATACATATGTATGTATGTGTTTTATTATAAATATTAATTATTTAGAATATTTTACATTTAATGGGCGACTTTATCTTTTGATATTTTGATATAGTAAACGACGCAAAAATAGTTGTAGTTAAATTAACAATACTCGACTTGCTAAGAAAAACAGCTGATTTATAACAACATCAAATGTTATTAAAAAGCATTTCTGAATAGCAAAGTCTTTCGTTTTGTTGTTAAATTTTTTTAACGAGTCCCGAATCGTTAAAATTGAATAGTGAATCGCACTACTGGAGTCGTTGTAGAATTCTTTTATTACCCTGTCGGAAATTAGTGTCAATTGTTTTAATCGCACTAGTCCTATGACATGTCAATTTAGAAGTGGTCCAAAAAGTTATAACTCGTGACTGGTGAAAAAGGACCTAATAAGTAAATGACTTAAAAATAAATTAGTATAAAAATATTAAAATCAAAGAAAAGGAAATAAGAGATGTACGTACATACATACATACCCAGCAAAATTTTAACTCACAACTTCAGTCGGAAGAACTTCTTATTCTTATAGACTTTTTGCACTGATCAACATCTACCATCAATTTGCGAAGATGATGACATCTTTCCATAAGAAATACACAGGCCTAAAATCAACATCTTCACAAGATGTTCCTATCTCAGTTTGTTCCATTTTACATCTTTCTCTAAAATGCTTTCAATAACTTTAATACTCTACAATAATACTTGGGTTTGTTCTAGCAAAACAACAATTATTCCAATTATAAATATTTGTTGTTAACCCATATTTTTATTTTTTTATTAGCTAAAAGCGTCTTTGCTTTTAATTTTTCGACAGTTGAGTTGATGGAAGATGTTAGATGTAAGAAGATGTTGCAAATGTAAACTGAGTTTCACATTTTCAACATCTTCCAGACGTTTCACTAAGATGTTGGTCAGTGTAAAAAGCCTATTAATAGCTATTTAATAACTACTAAAAAACATTTTTTAAATTTTATTTCATTTAAAAATCATTTTTAATACATTTGAATGAAATATGTTTTGTCTCTCTGTTTTGTAAGCAAATCAGCTGTATGAATATTCATACGCAATATATATACTATGTATTATTCATTTAGAGTAATATAAAAATTTAAAAAATTTTTAATAAACAAAACGTTAATCAATTTGATGGGGTGAATTCCACTTCTATTTTCCATGCCTTTTATTGCATTTCGTACACACTTATATAAATTAGCATATAGATATTATTATATCGAAGGGTGCCGTAGCCCAAGTGGTTAGCACGTTGACTAATAAGCCATAAGCAATGGTGATGAGTTCGATACTCAGCCGTGGCAAAATTAATTTTTCAGATATGCATAAATTGGCTTGGCATTCATTCAACATACATATATTGGCATTCATTCAAGATACATATATTGGCATTCATTCAACATACATATATACTTACACATAACACAAGAGGGCGCTTGCTGCAACAATGTTCTAACCAGTGTTCGAAAAAAAAAGTACGCAACATAAATATTTTGTACTGTATTGCAAGTGTAATAAAGTACGCAAACACAATCTCTACGACAGAAACCACTTTGCATGTTACATTTTTAATGTTTACGAATGTATACACAAACCCTAACAAAACGTAGTGAACTAAAATCACAAACATTATTTTTTAGTGATTGTGTAGAAAGTATGCTAAACCGATAAGTACACTACGTCAAATTTGGGTCTTAGTGAACTTTTTTGAGATCACTAAAAATTTGTTAGCGTACATTAAAGAATTAGTGCATTAAAGACATTTTCGTATGTTATATTTAGCCATCGTGTTGTGTGTTTTGTTGGTAGGTATAATTTTTTGGGTTTTTTGTTGTTGTGTATTGAAGTAAAGAAATAATTCTTGCCAATGGTGCTAATATGAATGTATGGAAATTATCAGCAGGCAAAAAATATTGAAATTACGAACAGGCAAAATAGCTAATTAGGAAAATTTTACATACTAAAAAACAAAATTTTTTATTTATAGAAAAACCCATCATAAAATATAAATTTGTATTACACTTTTTGTATTGCTCTTTTATTTGCATAAAAGAGGAGGTACCTACTTAAAATATCTAAACGTAACATAATATTAAAAGCCTCTAAAATAAAGGTTAGATTACATTTTTAAAAATAAAAGGCACAGTTATATGAAGATCAAGTAATAAATAGAAAAACCAATTATAATATTTTTTTAGAAAGAATTGATTGCAATGTGCTAGTAAAATTTTTGTTAAATGGTGCGTGTTTTCAGGAATGGCAGAAAAATTGAAAGCCAAAAATTACGCGAGTAATAAATTAATTTGCTATTTTTTTAACATACATATAGTTTCCTCGTAATCTATATTTAATATATTGGGAAAATAAATTCATTTTCTTAGCTAAGATATCTATTTTATGATTGCCATTAATTTCTATGTTAAAATCAATAATAACACTGTGCTAGTTCAAATACGTAACAAGCGGGGCACTCGGCGGGTAAAGTTAATTCGAGTACGCTGAATCCAGTGGTGCTAACCGTTTTTTTAGGATAGCTCTCGTTTAAAAAATAATTAAGATTGAAAATTATGGTTCCAAGTACCTAAAAAAAAACAATTTTTTTTTAACATCTATTGATTTTAAATCAATATATATTGTTTGTAAAATCATCTCATTGGTGAACATGCGTCCAAAAGAAATTATTTTTTTTTTGGTTTTGGATGATTTTTTATACTTTTTTCGCAATACATCTCCATTTTTTTTAATTTTTGAATGTTGAATCTATTCTAACCCTTTCAGGGTCAAAAATAATTTGTGGCGAGCTAAAAATCTGAAAATTTGTATTCAGGGTAATGTGATGGCGCTGAAGCCAGGAAAAATAGCAGTTTTAGTCTCAGGTGTCTTCTCTGGTTTTTAGGGAATGTCGAATATATTCGACATAGACCTTTGAAGACACCTATTGTTGTTATGTACATTTGCTTCACTTTTGTACTATAATAAAATAATAAAAAGAACAAATATAGTTTTTACAATTTATTCAAATGTTTTTGGTTGAAAAGAAATATCAAAACTAATAATAACCACAAAATTAATTTTTTTATTTATTATTTACTTAACTTTGGTGAAATTTTTCGAAACAATTTGAATTTCTTTTCACGCAAAGAAAAACACTGCATTTTTTGCAAATAATGAAAGAGCTTTTATCACAACCTTGTGCCTTGCACCGACCAGCGCTTTTAGCTTGTACAAAAATTGGTATGTGGAGCTTCTCGTCATGACGGACCTCTTGTGGTGGAACTTTTTGAAATATTTTTTTTCTTTTTTGGGGTGGTGATGGGATAGAATCACTGCCGTCTGGGCTGTCGGCGCTTTCCAAGTTTGAAGTTAAATCTGCTGTGGGCTTCTCTCTGCAACTTTCTTTTGATGGCCTTCCTCGTTGTCGTGGCGCATTTAACTGTTCTTGTTGAGCGGCGACCAGAGTTCGGGCAACCTGAATCCGAAAATTCATTGAATCTAAAATTTTATTTTTGGGACACGATACAGTCTCGACGATATTCCATCCATGCAGCAGTTAAAGCCAAGTCAACGAAGTGCATTATGACTCGTAGTGTCCACTTGATGGTGCGAATATTTATTCTGTAATATTGTATCATTTGATCCAACAAATCTACACCGCCCATACATTCGTTGTACATTCGAACAACTTCAGGACGATCAATGACTACAAAATCATTTTTATTCTTATCCCAACGCTTGGCTTTATCTTCTTTGCCGATTCCAACGAAATTTGAGCCTAGGTTTACAATCTTATTGTCATACCAGCGAGTGATAATAACATTTCCATCGGAACTTATACATTCAGCCGATGAACCTCGTCCTTTTTGTTTCATTTCTTTTTCACTTGGTAGGCGAGGATTGGCAAATCTGTTTATTCTTATTGTGCCAGCAGCATTGATTTTGTGTTGTTTTAAAATTTCAAATAATTGGTATGACGGAAAATAGTTATCGAAGAAAAGATTATGTCCAATCTCGTTCTTCGGAATGCGCTGTGTTAAATGAAGTACAACAGCTGAACCAAATCCAACGTTTTTGACCCATTGTTGGTTTATTGGCGTTGTTGAACCTTGGTAGACAACAAAATCGTATGTCATACCACTTTTACCACACAGAAAGAAAACCTTTATTCCCCACGGACATGGTTTTCCCTTTATATACTGCTTAGCAATGAATTTGCCTTTAAACGGAATAATTTGTTCGTCGATGCATAGCTTTTCTTCCAGAGGTAGCTCCATTAGACGACTTCGGACTAGTTCAATAATCGGCGAAACTTTAAAAAGTCGATCTTTACACCCAGTTTTTCTTGTACTTACATCTACCAAATGCAAATTGTTTCGAATAGCAAAGAATCGCTTCCGCGTCATGTTTTCAGTAAAGAAAGTTATTCCTATTGAGGAATCGTAGAACATAGCCACTCGAGGTAACTTTAGGACGCTCATCAGAATGTAGTGAGCAAAAACAATACGTACTTCGTCCACCGAACATTGCTTGAACGACAGTTGTCCTGTACGTTGTGCATACTTATTTGTGTAGTACACCGTTTTCGAAAAGAAATCATCCGTTAAATATTTATTGAAATATGAGAACGGTGTTCCAATTTCAGACATGCTAGTGTTTTCTGGCAGTGGCACAAAATCAATACATGCATGGTTTTCGGGTATTCGAACTGTACGCCAACTTATTTTGCTTTTGGGAGTCCAAACCATTGCAATCTCCGGAGCTTCTTCACTATCTGGCTCAGCTCCGTGTTGATCAGTGGACGTATTGACATGGTCTACCTCTGTATTATCGTCAATACATTCTTCTGAGATAACTTCGTGCTCGCCAGGCACAATATCCTTTGATTGCTTTTGTGGGACTTCAAATGTGACCTCATCGTCATCTTCAATTACGCCCTCAACATCCGAATAAGCTTCCAACATGGCCATTATCTCTTCATCAGTTAATTTTTCCATTGCCTATGAAAATTTGTCGAAAAATGTTATGATTTCTGAATAAAAACACTATTTTGTAGTGCATAGTAATAAAAAAAAACACCCTCTGAAGGTAAATGTCGATTATATTCGACAACCGAAAAAGGTCCACAAAAGAACTCACAATTTATTTTTTATTTTTTTTTTAACAACACATTTATTCACGCATGTATCAATACTTACAATTTTTTTTAATATCGCCCGATCACAGATATTATAACTTTTTGCTTGCTAAATATAACCCTTTTACAAATTTTCTGACTACTGTATGACAATGTGCGCAAAAATAAGAAAACAAATTCAATGCCTATTACTTATAATATTTTAAAATAGCAAAAGTGTCTGTCTTTCAGCTAAAACAAAAACAATATTATTAACGGTAAGTTTTTTACCGCACACGGGCATAGAAACAGAGTGCAGTCTAATGTCGAATATATTCGACAAAAACACGGAAAGGGCTAATTGAAAAAAGGTGTGAAATTGACAACATTTTATGAAATAACATCAAATTTCACATCCTGATTCTTCTATATCGTCATCTTGCAAATTCCAACAAATGTCACCTAAAAGTGAATATAGGTTTTTGGCAAATGGCATGACATCGCCAGAATTTTTCCATTTATTCAGATGAATACACATGTCGTACAAACGATAGATGGTGTCCAAACCACACTTTTTCACTTTGTGAAAAATATTGTTCATACAAATCAGCGATTTCAAAACTAATTTTGCGGCGACTGGGCATAATTGTAAATCTTGCACAATCATAACAGAAGTTATTTAACTTTGAACACTTTTCCATTTTTGATATTTTGAAAAAAAAAAAAAAAATTAAAAAGCCAATTGAAATAATTTAGTATTAAATTGATTGGATTTGTTCCGCTAGTACGTTTGGCGAGCGCTTTCGATGTGAAGACATCATTTTCAAGCCGCGTTTATACTAAAACTTCTAAAACATTCTAACAAACTTAAAACACCTAATGACGGACACACTTACCTTTCTAACAATAAAAGACGAAAATACTAAATTATCAACTGACCTCATATAAATATATCAGGTAGCAAGACCATTTAAATAAACACCACCATACTATTACTATTTATACTAAAGCTGGTAATGCTAACTCTCCTGTAACATTTTAAACGCGGCTTGAAAATGATGTCTTCACATCGAAAGCGCTCGCGAAACGTACCAAAACAACAGCCAGTGACGACGGTCTTCACCGCAAGGTATGACAACAGTGAAATAATTTAATTTATTATTACACTAAATAATCGTTATCTTTTTACAAAGATTCTGTTTACAAAAACTACTACGTTTATTACCAACATCTCCAAACAAGTAGGCGCATTATTTTGTTTTTATTTTTAGTTAAACCCCTAAAAATTCAGTGTATTGTGTTGATCATTAAAATAAGAGAGGACACTTGGGGTACAAATTTTCTCTCATTAAAAAAGTCCAAAAATCCCGATATTATTAACATATAAATTCATAAATTATGTGTTTATCATTATTTTTAATGACCACGCCCACTAAAAAAGGGCGGAAAAACATTTTCATTGGTGAGATTTTTTTTGATCGATTCAAGATGTTTTTTCGATGGATATATATGGATTTAAAATCAATAATTGGTAAAAAAAAAAAATGGTTTTTTAGGTACTTGAAACCATAATTTTAAATCTTAATTATCTTTTAAACAAGAGCTAACCTAAAAAACGGTTAGCACCACAGGATTCAGCGTACTCGAATTAGGTTTACCAACCGGGTGCCCCGTTTGTTACCAAAAAAGTGTAATCAGCACCAATTCTCATAATTTAAATCTCCATTGTCTTTAACCATCAGTATATGCTCAATATTAGTCGCTGTTAACCTGTTTCGCTGATCTGATAATAAATATTTTAAAGATTAAAAAAGTCGTTCGACGCTGACTTGAGAAGAAGGCACTGCCAATATTATTTCAGCCAAACTTGAAAGAATATTATTTTTGCTGTGCCAATATTCTAAAATACTGAAGTTCAGCGGAAGTCTTGATTCCCTTTCGTACATTATAATCGAGTTTTGTAGATCAGAAAGATGCGATGAACTGCTTGCATTGACACAGGGATCCAAAACTTGTAAAATATCTGCGAAGGATTTTACACTGCTGCTAGTTCGAGGAGCTTCTGAAGTATCATTTCCTATATTGCTGCTTTGGTTTTCAGAAGTTTTTTCTAAAAAAAAATAACTAAATTAATAAGTAATTCAAAATTAATCTCCTTTTCTATATTTTATTTTCATACAGTTCTTATTTACCTTCTATTGTGCATTTTCGTTTATAGAGAGCTAAAATATAATTTTTGGCTTTTTCTTTTTCTTTAGGGTCCAAGTAAACCCTGATTGGTGGGTCTAGGTAAATTTCTGCAGCAAACAGTTCACTGTCGAAAAGTTTACTTTTTCTTTCATTGAGAGAATTCATTAGCCGCTTTGTCAAATCATTTTGTTGCATATTTTCCAATTGAAATAAAAGGTCCATAATTACAATATAAAGCTGACTAAAACGTTGCTGCTCACTTTGAAGTTTTATTGTGGCGTCATAAACTGGTTTGAATATTTGTACAAATTCTTTTATGAATTGCCTATCATTGGGACTAATATAAAGGCTGTGGATTTCATCACTTACTATACCAGTAAATTCCAACAGGCGAGCAAGCATGTCAAAGGTTGAATTCCATCTAGTGACGTAATTTAGAATGGGTATTTTGCAATTGCTACTTTTTAAAATATTAATAAAATTCTGCGTCCTTAGCTTTTTTATTACAGATCTACATATATCCAATTTAAATTTTATATCTGATGCTTTGATAATATCATGCACGCAAAGTTGAAAAGTATGTGCACTACAACGTATACTAACTATATCCGTTGATACAAACTGCTCTCTTAGTTCTTTAATCCTGCTCTCCCATCTGTTATAATCAACGGGCTTTTCGTTAGTAGTAGCTTCGTCTTCATCCAGAGAAGTTAACAAATCACTGTTAAGATATTATACTGCCTTTAACATGTTAGCTCCATTATCGGTGGTGATTGAAACAATTTGATCTAAACTAATTTTATAGGTCTGAAGAACTTTTTTACTACAATTTTTAAGTACTAGCTTGTGTGACTTGTTTTGAGCTCCTTGACCGCCAACGTTCTGATATGAATGCATTTGTTTTTAATGTATTGAACATTTATTCCTAGAACACTAATGTGTTGCCTGGTTACTGCATCAATTTTCAATGATACTAATTTTCTTTGCGTAATTACGTCAGTAATTTCCGCTTTTATTTATTATGCTCATTAACGCTTATACCCAAAGCATGGGAAACCGGTTCCACTAATATTTTGAAGGCACGATCTTCTACCATATGCAATGGACGTCCATTTTTTGTAAAGAGCTCCACAATCGCTAATTCAATGTTACTTCGATTAACATCGCTTAAATATATTTTGGCTTTTAAAGCCTTGGAATGATCTTTTAAAGCACACTTCCTCTGAGTATACTCCGCATACAATTCGGGATGGCATTGCTTTAAGTGCCTTTCTAAATTTCCAGTGTGCTTGGATAATTCTTTGTTACTACAGGTGTCGTTGTCGCAATATACTTTATTCTCTCCCTTTGCCAGAAACAAACTATGCAGAGAGTTATTTTTTGGACGCGGCATATTTAGGTGTGATTTAAAAAGAGTTAAAATATAGACTAATGAAATTGCACTTGCCAGTTTATATATAATTTCATTTAACGCATTTCAAAAATAAAAAAACATATTAATATTATGTTACGTTTCGATATTTTATGTAGGTACCTGGTCCTTTATGCAAATAAGGCAGTGTAATACAAATTTATACTTTACGATGGGTTTTTCTATAAATAAAAAATTTTGTTTTTTAGTATATAAAATTTTCCTAATTAGCTATTTTGCCTGTTCGTAATTTCAATCTTTTTTGCCTGCTGATAATTTCCATACATTCCTATTAGCCATTACCATTGGCGAGAATTATTTTTTTACTTCAATACACAACAACAAAAAACCCAAAAATTATACCTACCAACAAAACACACAACACGATGGCTAAATATAACATACGAAAATGTCTTTAATGCACTAATTCTTTAATGTACGCTAACAAATTTTTAGTGATCTCAAAAAAGTTCACTAAAACCCAAATTTGACGTAGTGTACTTATCGTTTTAGCATACTTTCTACACAAACACTAATAATTCTTGCAAATAAAAACCGACTACAAAACAAAAATATGTATGTGTATCTGTAAGAAATAGTTTTCAAATCAAATACTTTTATACTTGTTGCTCTAACGAACATAGTAATATACGTTCTGTACATTCAAATGTCTATCCGTAACGGTTAAGCAGATAAAGCCATATACGACAAATTACGTCAGAATGAGGACACCCTTTATTTTTTACACTTATTATTACTGACACGGTAATAAAAAGTAACGGTTCCAATGATATGGCCATATATATAGTTTAAACATTATCACCTAGGGGACACCCTTTAATGTGCAATTTTAAATTAAACACTTATTTTAAAGGACAGATTCTTTGTAAATTTCAAATGTCTGTCTAAAACGGTTCAAAAGTTTGGCCATATGCATCAATTTACATCAACTATTGAGACACCCTTTGAAATTTTAAATATTTAAAAATGTTATTACACGGGACATAGTAGTGGAGATTCTGTCTAATTTTCAAGTGTTTGTCTATAACGGTTCAAAAGATAGGGCTAGATAGGTCAAATTATATCAATTACGGGGATACCCTTTAGTTTCCAAATTTAAATTATATACTTGATGTTATAAAGGTTATTTGTAAATTTCAACCGTCTCTCTGTTACGGTTCAAAAGTTTTGCAATATACATCAAATTACATCAATTATTGGGACACCTTTTAAGTTCTAATTATAAATATTTAATTTCTGATTATAAATATTAGACATTCTGTCCAATTTTCAAGTGATTGTCTACAATGGTTCAAATGGTTCATATGTATATTTAAATTGATGTCACATATGGGGACACCCTTTAATTTTTAAGTTTATTTTTTTATTAACTTCTGTTATTGGCAGCTATAGTGATATGCAGTTTTTTAAAATTTTAAAAGGGTGCCCTTTACGGTTCATAATACACGTAAAAAACACGTATGTTGTATGGGGACACCCTTTAATTTTCAAAATTCTGAATTTCTTTTAAAATGGGGCCAATCTGTAAAATTGGTTCAGAAATGACTGAGTTATGCGGGCACAAACATAAAAAAAGCAACATTCAGACGAATTGATAACCTCCTTCTTTTTTTGAAGTCGGTTAAAAAATAATGTTTGTGATTTTAGTTAGTGTTTTCTTTTATCTGTTCTTGGCCGTTGTGTACGTATTATGTTTTTGAAAAAGTTCACAAACACTAAAAAATATTTTTAAGAATTTGATCTGTGAAGTACACTATGGTTTGTGTTCTGTTTTTTTCGAACACTGGTTCTAACAATAATCATAAATAACTTTGCGATTTGATATGAAGTATTGTCATAACTAAAGCTTTGAATATTCCCACCTCCAGTGGTAGGTAACCCACTACACCACCCACATTGGTGGGTTTATCATGAATAGTTTTTTAGTGTTCACTTTCAATTTGGTTCATTGTCATGTCACAAGATGAATGAAAAGTGGCAATTTGACCCCCTCCTAGGCCAACGCCATGTAAAAGTGAAAGGTCCGTTTCATATAAAGTGTTAGAACTTGAACCATTTCCGACAGGGTATCGTTGAGTAGTAAATGCTTTTTATGTTCAGAATATAAAGATCATTCGCGTAATTGCCTGTGTTTTCTCTAGTTGTATGCTTGTTAGTATTACGAATTCTACTGCGATTATTTGATGTATTGTGTTTTGTATGTATGCTGTTGTTGCTGTTGTTGTTGTTGCTATTATTGGTGTTTTGTATATTATTATTGTTGTAAATTTGAGTTGTGTCCTTTTGTAGGGAGTATTGATGTTTTTTCCATAGTGTTTTTAAATAATTTTGTTTTTTGTAGGGTGCTGCTATATTAAACATTCCATGTCGGATTCAGTTAGAGAAAAATACGCTTGGCGTAACACACTGCACGTAGAACAATTGCGTAAGTGATAAAGCATATATGTAAGATGATTTTCTTAGTTTCTTTTGCAAATTTTCAATGTGTGTTTTCCATTTAAAGCTACTAGACTCCCAGGTATTTGTATACCTACACATATTAACCAGCTCAATTTTTGTAAAACATGTTTCGTTGAAATTATTGCTGGTTTAAGCAAACATTCTGTGTTATGAATTATTAATTCTATTGGCGAGTTTTCCAGATGGGGTGGCTTTATATGCATAATTTTGGTTTTATTTCCATTTATTATAAGGCCGTCATCTAGAGCTGGCAAACTATCGATAGTACTATCGATAGTTTTGATTTCATTAGACTATCGATGGTTTTTTTCTCGATAGCGATACTATCGTTGAAAAAATAAATTGGTTAGTTGAAAATGAAAATTCACCATTAGAAATAGACCCATTGCAGTACTGGAAGTTAAATTATATAGTTAATTAAGCAATTTATACAGTGTTATATCTATTCACAGAACAATTCTGATCAGATGTCACTCACAAAGTCATGTGCGTTACTTATGCATACCAGCAACTTCGACAGAATCTGAAAGAATGTTCAGCAAAGCCGGAGCCATTATTTCAGATAGAAGATCTAGTTTAAAGTCAAAAAATGTTGATATGCTGTTCTTTTTAAACAAAAATTTTTGGAATACTCAAGAATTATAAAAAATTACGATTATAAAATAATTCCAAATTTTTTTTAGAAAATTTGTACATGCACTATGCTAAGTTTTATATGCTTCATATTTTTCTTTTTTTTTTGTATTTCTTTTTTTAATAAAACAACTCTGAACTTAAGATCGTTTAAAATATTAGTTTTCTTTTATTAAACGAACTTAAATGATTTCAAAACTTGATGGAGTTAATAATACAGAATACTTTGTCATATAAAATATGGAACCTAACATTCCCAAAAAATTCAATACTATCGATAGTTTTCTATCAAACTATCGAAAATATCGAATGGCGAGACTATCGATAGTTTGCCAGCTCTACCGTCATCATATCACCATTTTGTTTCAATATTGAGTTCTTCTTGCATAGTTTTTGTAGCATTAATTATGTTTTTATCAGCTACTACTAGGGCTGTATCATCTGCGATAGCATAAGCTGTGCATTCTTTAAAACATTTCATCATATCCTTTGTGTAAATTATATAGACTATAGTTCCAAGTTTAGAACCTTATATAGAATTTGTACCATTTTATCGTGCGAGAGGGTGTCAAAAGCTGTTGATAAAAATAAAGCTAAAACATGTAAGGTTTTACTTAAACATGTGTTTACGTTGCTTGAAAATTTTCCCAAAAGTTTATTTATATTCTTTCCTTTTTGGAAGCCAAATTGGTTTTTTTTAATGATTTTATTCTTTTGCAGAAACTCCATAAGTCTTCTAACAATAACTTCCTCAATGATTTTGCCTACTAAAATAAGTGTCTATAGTTGTTTACATCTGATTGATTACCACTTTTATATATTGGTCTGATAATTGACGTTTTAAGCAAATCTGGTACTGTGTCATGTTTCAAGCTTAAGTTTATTAATTTTGTGAGAATTGGTGTCAACAAAAGAGCGTTCATTTTGAGGTTCAAATGCTATCTATACCTGCACCTTTTTTTATACTGATTTAAGAATATAAAAAATTTCGTTTTAGTTTGTATGTTCTACATATATTGAATAATTCAATTCAGTGGTGGATTTACGCCTAGACCCATTAGGCCAGGGCCTAGGGCGGCATAATATAAGGGGCACCAAAATTTAATGGTAAATTAAAAAAAATATACTTTAAACGAATACGATTTTTGTAAATTATATTTAGTAATTTAATTAATGAATTTATTTAATTTATTAAGAAAGGAAGGAAGTAAAATAGTAGTAAAAAATTTGTTTACCTAAACTTTTAATTTTTATAAAACATATGTAAGTTAAAGTCCTTTGGTCGACGTTACTTAAAAAAATTAATTAAAGCGCTCCAACTGCGCCGTGAAATAATTTCAACACAAATAATTTAGTTAAATTGTTTAATTTTATTTATTATAAATTTAGATAGAAGATTTTACAATTTTATTTATTAGAAATTTGGATAAAAGATTTTAGATTTAATTTTAATTAACACAACCGAATCGTTTCAACACGTAGCCAAGACTAATTGTTCTACAACATAATTTCTGCTATACAAGTTCATGATCACGTTGCATCAACATGTGCAAACACCCAGACGCTGATCTTGCAGAAAAGCGTTCTCGTGCCACTCGACACCTTTGGTATTTGTCAGTAGAACGGATGAGCGTGTGAACGTTGTGAAATTCATTTTATGCTGACTCGGCCAAATGCAATTTGCCGGCAGCGTTGACACTGTTGTTAACTCCTCCCTCCTTAAAAATCTGCGTCCCGCAGATCTGTAGGTCGGAAGCAGGTGTCGCTGACTGGATCGTAGGAAGATCCAATTTCCTTGTTAATCGGTACCATATCCATGTAATACAAATCGACATGAATGCAATTGTAGTTATACTAAATCCCAAAGAATTGTTAAATTTTGCCCCTAATTTCTCTAGACGATTAATGTTGCCTACTAGACTGATTTCGTGGACGTACTTAATGTCCAAGAGCAAATCGTCATGGGTTATGTTCGCGAGTACAGGCGGCAAGGCTTGTGTTTTTGTCATCGAGAAGCTTGAGTAAGTGCGATTTTTGATCACCACAGATTCGTTTGAGAGTTGTAGAAGGTATGTACCATTTAAGAGTTTAGCTTCGCCGTTAATGTTGATTGAGCCCTCAAAATTTGTTATGTAAATTATATCATCCATGAGTACCTCGATTATATCTTCCTTATTCAGTCTGTATTTGCATCGTGCTGAGCCTCCCTTCAGGATTCTGGATAGACAGTTGTCTTCCGGTAATCTAGTCACTGATGATCTTTTGCAGACAGTAGAGTTGTTTATGGATAGGCAGCTTCCCGTAACCCCATACGCTTCAGCTTCGTTAACCAGTACCCTGTCGAATTCTATATCAATTTGCTTTCCATCACGAACAGCGGCTCTTGTGAGAAGCAGGTTGTATGCATCTCTGCCTAACTTAGGTATCGACAGAATATATAATAAAATTGAACCATTTGTGTATACGGATGGTGTTCCGTACTCTCTTGCTTCTATTACATTGCTGTAGGGAAGTGTCTCAACTTCGTCGATTATTCTACTAATTTCCACTTGATTCAATAAATTCGTGTTCACAATATCATTTTTGGCTAACTGGCATGCACGAACAATTTCGTTAATTTCATCTTTCAAAATTATTACCTCATTAATAGTGATCTGCTCGCTTAAACTGTAGTCTTTTCCATTTGTTATATTATTTAACCTGGAGACAACCTCATTTACTTTCTTTGCGACCTGCCTCGTAGTTTTTTGAAGCTGCTCATTGATTTTGTACTGTTCATTATTGTTAGCGATAATATCATCTTGACTCTTCAGTATTTCGTTCCAGTCCGCAGCATCAGGGTTTCCGGCTACCCATTTCCAAGCAGACCCAATCCAATCAATCGATCGGGGTATCCTTCGTTTGATATTCATCAATTCGCCGAGACGTTCTTGCATTTGTGACAAGTGGTGCAAAATGAACTCTTTGTTTTTACTAGGTGGAATATGGTTCCGAACAAGAGAAGATATATCCGAAGTCGTTTTCATGTACTCATCCAAATTAATTATGTGTACCAATTTAAAATTTCCATCGACAATCCATCCTCTGCCAATTTTTAACGATACGAGCGGGGTTTCATATTGGTAAATCCGTGCAGCGTTTGCAGAGATAACGAGACTAAGGGCTATCAAGTTTATTATTTTAAAATACATTGCTGAAAAGTTTTTAAAAAATTTATTACGATTGTGAAACGGTTTGGTTGACTTAAAATAATAGGAGAAATTAAGAAGTACCCTTCCCCCTTTTTTTGTTTGTTTTTTGAATTTATTAGAAGATTAATAAAATATATTTTATTAAAATTTTATTCTTTTTTGGAAATGTAGAGTAATATTTATATTTTTTAAGAGAAAAAAAAAAAAAATAAAAAAATAATATTTAATTTCTTTTTAATTTTTAATCCAATTATTCTTCATATTAATAATTTTTTTCTTTCTTCATTTAGTAATTCTTGATTTTATTAGTTATGTGATTCATAATTTTATTATTGCAACGAATAAGGAATCTTATAGCTCACATTTATGGAGAGCCCTTTTTAGAACTTGGTGTTAACAAGTTTTTAATGTGTTCTTTGTGAATCCTCCGTCCGCTCCTCGTCAGCACCGTTACTCTATTATCCCTTTCCACTACTTCCTTTTTATACAAAGCTTTATTCTTGCCCTTAATTGTTTTGATAGCCACGTATATTCTATCACCTCTTCTATATTTTTTCGGACTTTGCCTCTTTCTATTCACTTTTGTATTGCGAGCAGCCATGTTTCGCTTTAGAAGATGCCTAAGATCTTTATTCACTTTCTTTTGTTCTAACACCAACCGTTCGTAATTTGTTCCTTTGATTCTATTAAAAAATAAATCACGAGGTCTTTTTTTCGTCACTGAATGAATCGTGTTATTATATCTATCAACGCAAATTTCTATTAAATCTTTTACAGATAACTCGGGATATTCTATTCTTAAACATCTATAAATTTCTATTATCGTAGAATGCAACCTCTCGACTTGGCTGTTCACTTCACTTCGCTGTGAAGGGGTGAGGTATAGCTGAATTCCTAGTGACCTAATGAATGTTTCTATTAATGGACTTATGAAACTACTTTCGTTGTCCGTAACCAGCACCTTAGGTGCTGTAAAAAAATGTAGTACTTTAATCAATTTTTCCCTTACTTGCAATAATGACCTATCCTTAATACTAAAAAATTTTGCAAATTTTGTAAACTTATCAATACATGTTATGAACTTCTGTCCTTGGATTTCCATAATATCCATATGAAGGATTTCACATGGGTACCTTGGATCAGGAGTTCTTTGGTGATGTCGCTGTGGAGGATTTCTATCATATTTACAACGGTTGCAAACATCACAACCGGCTACATATTTTCTAATGCTAGCGCTCATACGGGGAAAATAAAATTGTTCTAATATTTGTTCCCTATTTTCTCTACAATTACGATGCGCTCGTTTGTGTTCTGTTTCGATAATCTCAAACTGTCGTTTTTTAGACGTTATGTCTGTTACCATTTTCTGCGTTATTCGTATTTAATATTGGCTAAAGTGATCAACATATATTTCTTGCATAAGTCCAAGTAGACTCTCTGGGATTTTAATTCCATTCAAAAGATTGGGCCGCAATTTCTCTTTTAACACGCTAGTGAGTGAATGCTCATCCCATTGTTTGGAGGATACAAAATGTCGAGTGTAACCACGATGTGGTACCTCGAGTGCAGTCATGTCCATTCCGATTCTTATAATGATTTGATTTCTGAATACATTTATCGGAACCTCTACATGGGGTATTAGGTCCGATGAGTCTTGCTCTGCACTATGAATGGTAGAGTCGTCACCCTCAGAAGCTGTCAATGTTTCATCAGTTGCCCTATCGTTGACCAGAAGCTGTTAGTGTTCTTTCAGAATTTTCGCTAGCGGTGTCGGTAGAGGAATTATATCAGTGGTTTGAAGCAGTTTTCAGCCTGGAAAGGGCGTCGGCGACGTAGTTTGATTTACCTGGTTTATAAATCAACTCGTGATTATATTCCTCTATCCGGGCTTTCCATCTCTTCAGTTTTGCATTAAAATTCCTGTTTCCCAGCGCGAATTTCAGTGGTTGGTGATCGGTATAAATTTTGATTTTCCTTGCTCCATACAAATAGTTTCTTAAGTTATCCAGTGCCCAAACTATAGCCAACATCTCGTTTTCGTTTGTTGCATAGTTCTCCTCTGTTTTGTTAAGCGATCTGGAAATAAAAGCTATGGGCTTATCTTTGCCGATTTCACCCTGTGAGAGAACGGCACCTATAGCAAAATTGGAAGCGTCGGTGGTCAAATTGAACGGTTTTTCAAAATCCGGAAAAGATAATACTTCGGCGGTAGTAAGCATCATCTTTAAAGAATTGAAAGCAACGATTGCTTCTTTATTTAGATCTATGGGTACCTTTTTGGATTGGCTCGCTTTTACCCTAGCGAGTTCTCCCCTTGTTAGATTGGTAAGTGGTTTTGCCACCTTTGCGTAATCACGAACGAATCTTCTATAGTAGGAGGTCATCCCCAAGAAACTTTTCAGGTCTTTCAGGTTCGTAGGAGGAAGTAGATTTTCTATGGATTTAACCTTGTTTGGGTCTGGTTTGATACCTTCGGAACCCACCATATATCCAAGGAACTCAACCTCGGTTTTCATGAAATGAGTTTTTTCTAGATTTACCTTTAAGTTAGCTTTACGAAGCCTTGAGAATATTGTGTCGGTATTTCTAAGATGATCCTCTATATTCTTTCCTATGACGATTATATCATCAATGTATACATAGCAAATTTTGCCAATGTATTCTTTTAAAACGTCATCTATCATCCTCTGGAAGATGGCCGGGGCATTTTTTAACCCAAAGGGCAATCTCAGAAATTCGTATTTACCATTTACTGTGGAAAAAGCTGTTTTAGGAATATCCCGCGGTTTCATAGCTATCTGATGGAAACCGGACGTAAGATCAATTGTAGTAAAATATTTGGCATTTCCTAAGTTGGCTAAGGTGGACGCTATATCAGGGATAGGGTAGGTATCAGAAATAGTAACCGCGTTAAGGCGTTTAAAATCGACCACCATTCTGTATTGTTTTTCCCCATTAGGTTTTGGTTTTTTTGGTACGACCCAAATGGGAGAATTATAGGGACTTTTCGATGGTCTTATCACTCCTTCAGAAAGTAACTCTTCAATTTGTCTTTCAACTTCTTCTCTCATACATGACGGATACGGATAACTTTTTGTATAAACCGGCTCATCCGTACTCGTCCTGATTTCTGCTAAAACATTCGTAGATGCCAGTTCGCTACCATCTAATGGTCCGAAAAGTATTTGATATTTGGTTATAAGATTATCTATTCTTGTTCTAACGTCAGGAGAAAATTCTTCATTAAGGATATAATTTTTTGCGTTCGACATTTTCTCTTTCAACGGAATCTCAATGTTCTCCCTCAGGATCAAGATGTTTCTCTTGCGATCGACCACTGCATCTAGTTCTTTAAGAGTATCATCTTCGATTATGCCATAAAATGATTTTAGATCACGTAAAACATAAAAAGAAATTAATTTGTCGATTCCCACATGCTTGAAAAATTGTCCTATTACCTTTCGTTCAATGATAACGTCACCCCCGACTGATCGTACTATTATTGGTTTTTCTAAAAGTGTACTACCTATGGATAATAACGGACTACAGAAGTTCTTATTAGAGCCCGTATCAATCAAAAATTGTAAGATTTTATTATTTGTAGTTAGATATTCTATGTAAGGTAAGCTTGATGGCTTGTCCCCATAAAATTTACTTCATTAGTGGCATCGTCTAAATTCTCCTCATGCTCTTGTACTTCATGTTGAAGATCACCAGTTTCTATAGGTGTTTCTACATGGTAAAGGCGAGAGTGCTTATTTAAGTGCTCAGCTGGAGGCGCACTTCTCTTTTGAGTGGCCCTGGGGTGGTTCATGTAGTCCACCCGACGTGATTGGATCGATCTATCAACCTCCATCGGTTCATGTTTAATAGCTGGGTATCTAGGCGGTAAAGCTGGCCTTTGACTGAAATTAAACCTATTTCCTCGCATGGTGGTTTGATTGTAATCATATTGCCAATGTCTTGGACGGAAGTTTTGTTGTTGCCAACGCATGGGCATTTGCCTTTGTGGTACTGACCTTTCTACTATTTCCGTAGACCTAGAAACATGCACTTTATTATTCCCCTTCGTGTGCAGGATCTTATTCCTCATAGTCAAGTTTTGCAGCTCCAGGCAAGCAGAGTACGCTTCAGGAAGAGTGCGAGGTCTTTGAATAATAATCATTCGAGAAAGCTCCGTATTCAATCCTCGTACGAATATGTCCAATGATCTATTGCGATAAGTTTCAGTAAGAGCCCTGACCGTTTCTTCGCCGTAGGACTCAGTTTTGAGTTCATTTATAATTAATGACAGTTGGTGGTTGATGGTCGAGTAGAACTCATCGACCGTTGAGGACTCTTGTGACAACTGGTTTAGCTGATGTTCCAATGTTTGGACATCCCTCTTGTCGGCGTAGTGAAGAGAAAGGACCTTTTTGATTTACTCCCAAAAGCATTCTGGCGGATGCTTTGCACAATAGCACGATAAATTGATTTCTGCTTCACTATTTCGAAATCTTTTAAAATAGATTCCACAGAGTGTACTCAAGAGATATATTGGGTCTGATTTCCGTCGAATGTTCTTAACTCTTTTACACTATCCGGCAACCGGCTTATATCCTTCAGGTCGCCTTCTGTGCGTGGCCGTTGGAGTGGTCTGACTTCATCTTCAATAGGACCAGCTCCTTGTGTTCTCTCAAGCTGATCTAACCTACTCAAAACCTGTCCTAACGCGTCTCCGCGTAATGTTGTTTCTATATTGCTCATTCTTCCCTCAACTGATCTAACCTGTTCCATAAATCTATTCATCGCACCGGTCAAGGTGGCCACTGTAGTTTTCAACTCTTCCATTTTCGATATTTATATATTAAAATTCTTACAATGTGCTGTCGAGAAGGACAAGAAAAAAAAGATGGATTCACTCACCTGTAGGATCCTTAGTCGTTGCAATTCACTTTTGTATAATTAAAAAATTTTTTGATTATATATCTTCTTTTTTGAATTATTTTCTTTGATATATATGTATGTATTTTTCCTTTTCTTAATTTAATTTCTTTTTTTTTTGTATAATTAACTTTCTTGATTATATATCTTCTTTTTTTGAATTATTTTCTTTGATATATATGTATGTATATTTTTCCTTTTCTTAATTTAATTTCTTTTTCTTTTGTATAATTAACTTTCTTGATTATATATCTTCTTTTTTTGAATTATTTTCTTTGTATAAATTTTAGATTTTTTTTTCAATTCTTTCTTTTATATTTTTTATTAATTTACTTTTTTTCTTATTTTTGTTTTTTTTTGTTTTAAATCTTTTGCTCTTTTTTTATTTTTATTATTTTTTGAGCCTTGGCTACTCTTCGCCACGCGGTCGACTAGAGAACTTCAGGATGGTTTTCCTCGCGGAAGGTCCGTATTCGTCCTTTTTGGAGATCCACTTTAATATTCGTGGATACCTACTGGGGTACGGGTTGCTTCACGTCCGCTCTGATAACCTTATGTGATTTTTTTGGGTATGAGAATCACCAGGAATATCAGGTTGGCGGAGGAGGATCCCTTTTTTATTATTATTATCTGTTATAGTTTTTTATAAGTTCTGGATGGTCCCTTAGGAATCGCAGAACGCTTGTTTTTTTATTATTATGTTTTTCTTTTTATTTAGGACCCTGCACTTTTCAGGCAGCTCCCTGCTCGGGCGCCAGTTAAAGTCCTTTAGTCGACGTTACTTAAAAAAATTAATTAAGGCGCTCCAACTGCGCCGTGAAATAATTTCAACACAAATAATTTAGTTAAATTGTTTAATTTTATTTATTATAAATTTAGATAGAAGATTTTACAATTTTATTTATTAGAAATTTGGATAAAAGATTTTAGATTTAATTTTAATTAACACAACCGAATCGTTTCAACACGTAGCCAAGACTAATTGTTCTACAACATAATTTCTGCTATACAAGTTCATGATCACGTTGCATCAACATGTGCAAACACCCAGACGCTGATCTTGCAGAAAAGCGTTCTCGTGCCACTCGACACCTTTGGTATTTGTCAGTAGAACGGATGAGCGTGTGAACGTTGTGAAATTCATTTTATGCTGACTCGGCCAAATGCAATTTGCCGGCAGCGTTGACACTGTTGTTAACTTGTACATACATTTAAAGTCTTGACGTTTTTGTTTGTATAGAAAAGGCAAGAAAAATGGAAAAAAGTCGCGTTTTCTGTTATTGGTAACTTCTTTCATATTCTCTTTCCTCTCATTTGTTTTTTTTTCTATTATGCTTTATTCTTATTCGCCTCTTGAAGAATTAACAACTAAGTATTGAGAAAATAAAGACCATAACATAATAAAAAGTCAAACAAAAGAATAAAAGGAAAAGAAACAAGAATTAAAATTAAAAAAATTTGCATAAATTCTTTATCTATATATATAAAAATAAGTCCGTATATGTACGTCGCCGAACTAATCATAAACGCGTCGTGCGATTTCAACCAAACTTATACACTACGTAGGCAGTGGCCCATATATGGTTTATATGAAGTTTGGTTGAAATCCGAAGTCATTGGTCTATGCGGATAAGCCACAAACGCTTGACCATTTGGTAGACAACATTTGCCGTGTTATTGCCGATATACGGCCACAATTGTTGAAAAAAGTCATCGAAAATTGGACGTCCAGATTGGACTACATCCGCGTCAACCGTGGCAGTCATATGCCAGAAATCATATTTAAAATGTAATGCCACAAGATTATCTTTCGGATAAATAAAATTCATGTCAATCGAATAATCCATCGTTGTTTTATTGCAACTTAAAGTTCAATACCTCTATAAAAAAACACCCTTTAGTTGAATTTTTATATATTTCACAAAATTTTTCATGCAATTTATTGTATAAGCTATACGTATTTGTTGTTTCGTTACTCATCGCATTCCAATTTGTTTATTGTATTTATTTGTAGATTTTATAATTTTTATAATTATTGAACTGCGGCCCTTTATTAATTATATTTTCGATTCTCTGGTTGTTTGTTTTTTCATAAATACAGCAAAAAAGTGAGTAGTGATCAGAGATATCTGTTGTGATTATCGTAGTGTAAGCTTTAGTTTTTGTTTTGTTTGTTTTTAAAAATACAGTCGAATTCGGTTAGGAGCAAATGAAAATTTACACGATTTATTTTTCATTTATCGGGAATTTTGAATTATGAGGAATTCGGATAAATGAAAACGGGTTTCTTTTAAACAACATTAAAACATTAAAAACAAAACTGGGGTATATCAAATTTCAACTTGATTTTTTTAACTACTAGCTGTGCCCGCCACGTCATAGGCGGCCTGACAACATTTTGTTCGATTTTGCTTTGAAAGTAATCAACATCAAATTTTATGACTTACTTTTATAGTGCTTCGGTTATGGTTTATGTGTATTCTTTATATAGAGGTACCCATCGCTGGATAAAATTCTAAAATTAATGTTCTGTTAAAACTTTAAATCGGTTAAATTGCGTATTTTAACTACTTAATTTCTATTTTCTATTAAAACTTGCTTGTAAATAATCTTTTTTTATTATGGTTCCGTACCCAAAGGGTAAAAACGAAACCCTAGTGTTTTCGCTACAATGTCTGTCCGTCTGTCAGCGCCTTTTATCTGTGGAACCGTAATAGGTAGACTCTTGAAATTCACAGATGATGTATAGCTATTGCCGCTATAGCAACAAATATTAAAACTTATAGGGTGTTCCGATAGAGAGGTTTATTCACGAATATGTGTTTATTTCTTGAACTGTAGGAATCATAGATATACAAACAGTAATTAAAACTTAGTTCGCTATATAAACAAATATAAAAAAATAAACCTAAAAATTAAAGGGTGTTCCGATAGTGGTGTAATTTGCATGTATAAGACCTAAGTTTTGAATCATAATAGGTAGACGCTTGAAATTTTTACAGAAAGTGTATAACTGTAGCCGCTATAGTAGCAAATACTAAAACTTATAGGGTGTTCCGATAGAGAGGTGTTATTCACGAATATGTGCTTATTTCTTAAACTGTTGGAAGGATACACTAAAAATATGCAAGCAGTAATTAAAACTTAGTTCGCTATATAAACAAGTCTAAAAACCTTAACCTAAAAATTAAAGGGTGTTCCCATAGTGGCGTGATTTGAATGTATAAGGCCTAAGTTTTGAACCATAATAGGTAGACTCTTGGCATTTTCACAGAAGGTATATAATGTAGCCGCTATAGCAAAAAATACTAAAACTTATAGGATGTTCCGAAAGTGACGTGTTATTGGCCTTTATGTCTAAATTTGCAGACAGTAATTAACTCTATTTTCGCATTCTAAATAAGTATATAAAATTAAACCTTAAAATTAAAGGGTGTTCCGAGAGCGGCGTGCTTTGCGTGTATATGGCCTAAGTTTTGAACGATAATAAGTAGACTCTTGAAGTTTTTACAGGAGGTTTATTACTATAACAAATAATAAAAAATTAAAGGGTGTTCCGACAGTGACGTTATTCTCATGTATTACGCCTTATTTCTTGAACCGCAATCGGTAGACTCTTAAAATGTTGTAGAGTAGATATGTTGCCACGGCCAATATGAGAGTTACTAAAAATTAAAGCCTGTTCCGAAAATGACATGTTTTTCACGTATAGTGACTTATTTTTTTAATCCTGATAGGTAGACACTTAATATATACTCATAGAAAGAGAATTTCCATGGCCGTTGTAACAAATAACAAAATTAAATGGTGTTCCGCCAGAGACATGATTTTTACTTAAATAGCCTTATTTTATAAACCGTAATAGGTAGACTCTTGATTTTTTTCAGTAGATATTGTACTTCGGCCGTCGTAACAATTTCTAAATACTAAAGGGTGTTCCATCAGTGACATGTTTTTCATGTATATTACCTTATTTTTTAACCGCAATAGGTAGGCGCCTGACATTTTCATAGAAAGTGTATTACCATGGCCGTTATAACAGCAATTCCTAAAATTTAAAGGGTGTTCCAATAGCGATGCAATTTTCGCGAATATGACTTTGATTTTAAAAAGAAAGGGTGTACCATAAGACATGAAAAAATTAACAACTTGAGTTTTTAAAGTTGTCCTAAACATAGTACGGAACCCTATGTGTGTGAGACTAACTCGCACTTGACTGATTTATTTATTTATTTTTTTGGTTGGTTTGCTTTAAATGTGTGTGACACAATATTTGTTCCAGATGCCATATTCTGTAATTCTCGTAGCTAAATCTATAGCTAAAATTCCAAAAATACACAAACAAATTATGAGTGTTGTTGTAAGAATACTCGTAATTTGTTGGTGCATTTTTAGAATTTTAACGATAGATTTAGCTACGAGAATTACAGAATATGGCACCAGATCATTTATATTACTTGAAGCTTCATCATTATCTGCAAAATATTATTTTTTTTCTTTTAAGCGGTGTTCGATTCATTTAAGTGTGTACCTTTGCGAACAAATTGTGTGTCACTTAACCGATTTTTCAGTTAAGCAAACTTCATTTTAAGCAAACTAAAAGGCTTAAAAAATCAAAGAAATTAATGGGTCGATTATGGCTGGCAACTCAACATTAGTTGTGTTGTCAGTTGCCGAAATTATATTGCGTATGGCAACTGGCAACTAAAAATTGTTAATTTAAGTTGCCAAATTAGCAACCATAAATTTGTAGTTGTTGTTTGTTGTTGTTTTTTTTTCACAGATTAACCAAACAAGACGATAAAACTGAAGAAAACTAGGTTTATTTTTCATATAATGTTGTATATTTAATAGTTTATATAAATATTTAAAACGAAATTAACATAATATATATATATATTTATTTAAACTCTAGATTTCAAAACAGTAATATAACACATATGCAACACTTTCAACATTTAACATAAAAAAGGAAAATAATCGACACGTTGCCTTTTGAAAATAATCATTTTATTTATTTTTTTTATTCACTTTATTTATTAAAAACTTTTTGATTGTTTATATTTATTTCCAGTTGCTAGAGTGTCAAAATAGCATTATCGATAACTTTTTGGCAACTAAAAAAAGTTGCCATACGTAATACCAGTTTATTTGCCAGTTGCGTTGCCTTTTGACAACGCAACTTAAGTTCGGTTGCAATCCATAATCGACCTATTAATTTGTTGTTTATGACAAGCCCGAATGATATTTAAAAAACAAATCAAATCACCAACAAGAATAACAAACTGTTGTAAAATAAGTTAGTTGATGATAAATCCTAAAGCATGAAAAAAGGACTTGTGAATTGAAGAAATTTTGATTAAAATGTTGCAAAGTTTTTTCAATTGGGCCAAATTAGTAAAAAAAAAATTTGATTTATAAATAAAAATTTCATAAAAAAAACTTCTTTAACAAAACTTTTGCAAAGCAAATATATTTTTAATAATTTGTTTTTTAAAATTTAAAAATTAGAAATTTAACAATTCAGCTTATTTTAACTATTTATTACTTTTTTAGTTTAGATCTGTCTACGTGGTGTGTAAGCAGAAGCATGTACCATATTTGACTTATGCAGAAGCCATGAAAATAGGCCTGGAAGAAGGACCACCATCTTTAAAATGGTTGTCACCAATTGCAATGTAAGTGTTATTGATATAGTAACCTATACATATAATAAAACTGTAACAGGACCATTTTTGTACAATTTTGTATAATTTGTTGCCGGTGAAGATAGTAATCGAACTGAAATACAAAACACCAATTTTTGGAATTTGTGTCTGCCTGTCTGTGTTCGCATCATGTAAAAACTACTGGATGAATTTTAACATAATTTTTTGTGGAAGTACCTCGGTTCAAGTATAGGGGACCATTTTTTTCTTATTTGCGGCAAAAAACAGACAGACAGGTAATGTGTTACTATTTTATTATCTACATGTATAGATTACCAAATGGAATAAGAGTGTAAAACTGACAGCGTTGTCAACTTGGTGCGTTTCGCACCATTTTGGTGCTTTTTCAATTTTATTGTGCGAAAATTTTACGAGTTGGTGCGTGGTGCGCTTTTTTTAAATGTTGGTGCTTTTTTTTAATTTTTGGTGTTACCAACAGTGCAAAATATTCATAGTCATTTTTACAGACCATAATAAGAACAACTAGTAATGATGTTTAAGACATACCAAATCATATGCACAAATTAAAACGGTATTGTTGTTGTATTAATTTGTGTTATGTTAAAAAAAAAGAAACATTACACTGTAAGGAATTTGCTATCCCTACAAATTACATTGGTTTTCCCATTCAGCTGTTAGGCAAAAGACCTGCGAACAAATATATCAATTAATAAATACTGATAATGAGTATCCTGATAATAATGATAAAAGAGTTCCATTGATTGCAGACACTCGTTGGCTTTTAATAGAAAAGTCAAAGCAATTTTAAAAATATGGCTTGAATTAAAAAATAGCGTTTTTACATTTCCAACATCTCAACAATATTTTTTATCTAACCAACTAAAAAATATATACAATGATGATATTAATTATGTTTACTTGGTATATTTATCCGATATTTTAAAAGAGGTGCAACGTGTTAATCTCGCATTTGAATCAAAAAATGCCGACCAGACTAAATTATTCGATGATTTGCACAATCTCTTAAAAATTTTGATATCCAAACTCACTGAGCCTGACATTGAATTCGAATTTTTTAACAGATGATATCAATACATCGTATGATATTTGTTATTTGGGTTTTAAGTTTAAAGAATTAAAGAAAATAAGCAAAGAAGCAAAGAAAGAAATATATCAAAAACTTGTTGTAAATTCGCCAAAAAATTAGTTGAAAAGATTCGGGCGAGACTGCCTTATAATGTTGAAATTTTACAAAAAATTAACGTTTTAAAAGTAAAAAATGTTTTATCTCATTGCAAAAATGATATCATGCCATTAGCAGCACAATTTGCATCCGATATCGAAATATTGTCTAGTATTGAAAACGGATGGCAAATGGTTTACCTTATGCAATGGAAAAATATTGCTTCAACATTAGAATTTTGGACTGAAGTTAAATGTTATTGTTAAGTTTTTTGTTAAAGTATGTATATTGTAAATGATCGCTGATTTCTATTTCAAAAGTTGTGTATGCAATATATGAAATAAAAAAAAAAATATTATCTAGTACAACTGAATACAAACATATTTGTTTAGTTTTTTTTATTTTTGTTAAGTTTTATGATTTAATTTAATTTTGTTTTTTTTTGTAAAAACCTTGTCTTTAAGACTGTTTTATTGTTATATTTTTAAAACAAAAATATACTTTTTTTGGAAAACTAACTCATTTAAGATTTTAAATAAAAAAGAAATTCTAAAACTTTGTGCGTTTTCTCTTAAATAATGCGTTTTTTTCTCCACTTTGGTGCGTTTTGAAATTTCAAAGTTGACAACGCTGAAAACTAATGGTTTATGTCGTAAAAACTATAACAGAGTTCAGTGTTCCATGCAAATGCTATTGCAAAAGTGCAAGTGGATAATAACATGTTTTTTTTTTAATACAACAACAAAATACCTGTTGTTTTTGTAAAATTTGATTGATATAATGCATTTGCACTTTGACCATTTGCATCAAACTTTGAATACCACTTATATATGTTTTATTTAAAAAATATATATAAATATACAAATAAGCTGCATAGTGTTAGTAATTGGTGTTCTCTGGAATGCGAGAATCGATTTTGTTTCTGCAAAGTTTATATAAAAGGTGACGTCAATACCAAGGTTTTTATGTACAAACGGTCTCTGTGTGTGTATTGGTTCATGAGTTATAGCCTGAATAGTTGGCGTGGTACCGCCCATACAAAGTGAAAAATTATTATCCTGTATCTAGAGATCTGAAAAATGTAGCGCCTTGGAATTTTGCATCAGTAATCCCCATATTAAGATACATTGTGTAAAGAAACACAGACTGAATTTGAATAGAGGGCGTGGTACCTCCTTTGCAAAGTGAAAAATTATTATCGCATACCTAGAGAACTACATTAGGTATAGTCTTGAAACTTTGCACAAGTAACCCTCATACTAATGTCCATAGTCTAGGAAAATACAGACTGGATAAGAATACTGAGAGTGGTACTTCCCATTAAAAGTGAAAAATTGTTATCGTGTTAATACGTACAGTTTTGACTTGATAATAGCGTGCGTTTTCGAGTTAAAGGTTGGTCATACTTTTCTTCCAAGTGTTTATTGTATTTTTTGTGGATGGGTGTAGCGAAGCGCACCGGGGATATCTTGTTTATTATATATCATCTAGAAACTACTGTATGGAGAAGGCACCTTAGTATAACACAGCTAGTTATTAATAAGTAGCTACGTAACATATTTAAGTTGAAAAAGTGTTAAATATTTATTAGAATTATAAATGGAAAAATCAGACTTTGAATATGTTACTGGTACAAAAGTGGTCAGCTAAATTTACACTAAATAAGATAATATATGGGGTCACATTTAAAGTTGTACTAACGGCAGACCTCGAACAGCTTCTGATTATTTACGTAGATTTTTATTTTATAAGAAAGAACGTAATTTTAAAAATATTTTTGTTCTTTTATTTTTATACGTTTGTTTTTAGGCCATTTTGCGATGGTTTTTTGGCATTTTTTCAATTTGGTGTCGGTTGCGTCTACGTCCTTTTCGTCGCTGAGAGTGTAAAACAAATTGTTGATGTATATTATGCCGAGTGGGATCTAAGAATTCACATGTTGATATTATTGGTACCATTCCTACTAATTTTCTCGGTTAGAACCATGGAAATCTTGGGATATTTAAGCACTTTAGGCAATTTTCTTCTTATTTTGGGTAAGATAAATCCAAAGATATTTATTTAAATTTATTTCTTTTTTTGTTAAATTTTAGGTTTTGCATTTATTTTGTATTTTATTTTGATTGATTTACCGCCTTTATCGGACCGCGAAGCAACCGTAGGTGTCAAGGATTGGCCAGTTTTATTTGGCATTGTTCTGTTTTCTATTATTACTGTCGGTGTGGTAAGTATTTTTTTTCTGTTTTTACATGTAAATTAACCTAAGCAGTAGAATATTTTTAATACTTTAATTATACTTGTCTATTATCATTTTACAATTTTTATAGAATTATAATTATTTATTTAATGGTTCAATACAATTACAAATTATATTCTAACATAATAAACCGATCATGAAAATAAAGACCTTCACTTACTTGTAGTAAAAGACACGGAGTCATTATTAGGAATCGAACCCACAACACCCAGACTAATAGACTAGTACACTACCTACCAGGGCACCCTGTAGAATTATAAAAAAAACGTATATATGTATAACGTATATCTAAACGTATAAAAAAGTATATACATATCTGTGGCAATAAGGAATAATTGCTTAAGTCGACTTAAGCAAAATTTTAGTTACTGGCACCTTTGTAATCTCCGTAATCCAAAGTACCCATGTACAAATTTTCAATTATTTTGTACCATTTTTCAGGAAGTTATAGCGAAATTACTTTCTGCTTATCTTTTTTCAATGTCTAATTGCATTTGGAAAAAAGCTTAAGAAACTACTAAGTTATTTTTTTAAAGCATAAAAACTTCTTTCACAACTTATTTATTGCAACACCTGCGTACTTTTGGTAGATATAAGATTTTTTTTCCAAAACATACGTTTGACTCTCTTATGTAAAGTTTTAAGATAAGCTATTTAAAAAAGAAATTAATTTTAAAGTTTAAAATCGCTCTGCTACAAAACTTAAAAATCAGACTTAAGCACTTTTTCCTTATTGCCACAGATATTTTGCAGATAAATAAAAAAGTAATTATTTTCTAGTTGTCCTCAATCTCAGTCTTCAAAATTATGTTTTTTTTTTTTGATAAATTGAATAAATAAGTAAATTGTTCTTTAATAAAAAAATAAGTTGCTACACTGTAGCAACTCTACTCTAGACTCTTATAGATTAGGAAGCCGATTTGACAATATCCGTCTGTTTAGTTTTAAATTAAATTGCATTTTCCACAGACTTCAAGTAACTCATGGATATGCTTATTATAGGTCACCAAAATAGAACCATAAATTGCGGAGATTTTATATAAAAAAAAGCAAAGGCACAGGCATGTTGTTGTATTTTTATGCTATTAACGTTCATTTGAAAACTGAAAGTTCAGAAAAAATAGGTTACCAGAAATGTGTATATCAAAGAAATATCACAAGACTTCATAAAAAATTTCAATATTTAATAAAAAATATATATTAATTAAGAATTAATTAAGAAAAACTTACTTCAAAAAAAAAAGAATATTTACAAATTTTGGATTTTTGAGAATTATAACTTTTCGGATATGCATATACAAAATATACATATGTACATATGTATGTATCTGAAGAGTCATTTTCCGTTGAACGAACACAGTATTTTTGGTTTGCCATCAATTTTGATGTTTATCTTTTGAAACTTTACTGATTTACTGATTAGTAATAGGTCGTGGCGCGATAAATCTAATAAATGATATTGGACAATCGGAGAAGGAAGGTGCATGAGGTGGTTAATATATTCTTTAGATTTGGGTTAAGCAAGCAGGTCACCATTAAATCAAATGCCGATTTTAACGGCCTTTAAAAACCTAATCATTATCACTGTATTTTATGTACATATTTAGCAAGTTTACTTTATCCAAGATTTTAGGTAATTTTCAAACTGTCCTTGTAAAAGCAGTTTAAACTTTTGCATGAAAACTCTTTTTTGCCTGTTTTTGCATGGAATAGAAAATATTAATGTAAAATAATATGTTACAAAAGTGTACAAATGAGGCTGAATACTGAATTCTGAAATTAGAATCATACCAGCGTATCTTACTCCGTATCTGAAGGATATAGTTGATGCGGTTTGGTCGAATGTAGCACTGTAACATGTAACACTTAATTTTGTTCTAACGATCAATATCACTATATCGGTAGTTGTAAACCTTGACATATTAAAGGCACACAGTGGTTCAGAAACGTTTTTCATTGGCCAAAACTCTGTAACTTTTTAGCTAATAAAGATTTTTTAGTAGTTCTTTTTTTAGACAATAGACAACATCTTAAGCTTTTACCGAGTTTAGGCCTTATTAAAATCGGTGTAGCGGTTGCTGAGAAATTCAAGCCTAAAGTTGAACTTTTGATTTGCTTTTCCTAATTCTTGTTTGAAATTCCGTTTCAAATGTGCCAACTCATTTTTGACCCACTTTTCCTTAAACAATTTGGCTCAAATTTGGTCCACGGGTCAATCTTGGATGACAATACAATATTTTGCTGTCCTTAGGGTGGCCCCTATTTTCACTGAGGTATTTTCCGTATTTTCATTAGGATTGCCCAAATTTCAACTTTATGCCTAACAATACTTACATATTTCCTAGTTTTTGGACAATTTTAAAACAAAACAATGTAATTTAATTTTTCTTTAATTATATACATATTTATTTATAGTTATAAATAGATTCTAGGTAAATAAAATAACATTTAATATTAATGTTTGTATACTTTATTTTATTCAAATACTAAATTCAAATTATAATTATTATTCATTTGGCTGGAATATTTCCTGTAAATATTCTATATTCTGCTCTGTATTACCTGTGTCCTGTAGCAGTGCCTTAGCTTCGGCATTTAGTTCCGAATGATTCAATTTCCATTGACTTCGAATGCTAGAGATGAAGGGATCTGAAGTTGCCAATAATATATGAAATAAATCTTCATTTGTAGAAATTCGTGATATTTTTCTGGTATTATGTTCTCTGTAAAACCTGTAATCCTTGTTTCTTTTTTCCTGGGCTTCCTCTGACAAATCTCCAATTGGTAATAAATGGTGCTTAATGACCTCTTCTCCATGATAAAGAACTTTATGCACTGTTGCTGACATATTTCTATATATGTATTTGGATGTATATATAGCAGCGGTTTCCTTGGCGTAATCACCAAATTTGTTAGCATTAATTAATTCATTGCACGCAAGTACTTCAGTAATTGTTTTAAATCTTGAAATAACATATATATCAACACCAGTTATATCAGATGTAGTTTCGGGATCCAAAAAAAATCTTCTTGCGGTGTTGCCATCGTTTGTGTTACCTGATCCTTGTTTTGATAATCCAAATTCAAATGCATCAATACTATCCTCCGACTTTGTCGGTTCTTGGTTTAACTGACTTGATGTTACTTTACATATAATACAGCTGGATGAAGCTTTTGTATCAGTCAAAACCTGGGCAGTTTTTCCGTCTATCATAGATAGTATTAATTGGTAATTCAATTTAATAGTCTGTTTGAGCTCTAATGTCACTTACTTCATTCTTAATGGTATCATGAGTTTCCCTTTTAAATTCAAATTTTATTGGTCTGCAGTATTTTGTAGACGATGGAGTTTGAGTTTGGTTTTTCCAAATATAACTTGTTTGCACTGTGCTGGATGAAGGTTCCGAGTCCTCTAAGTTTTTTATCAATCGCAATGGTACAAATGTCACCATGAACATATCTGTGTCAGAAATATTCTCACATAAAAATTGTTTATATTGTCTTTGTCCAGAAGACCCATCGCATCCCCATTTACAAAAAAGAGTTAAATTGCAGTTTCCATATTTTTTCAACTCACTTTAAGTGATTTAAGCAACCTTTCGGCTGTATGATCAAGTACAGCTTGCAGTTGTACCTGTGCCGAAATTGGTGTGATTTTGATAGATTCCTTTGGAGGATAGCACTCCTTTTTAGCTGCAATTATGTGATGATATGACGGGTATAAATTTGAGCCTTTTTCGATCGCACGTAATCTGAGTTGAATATACTGCTGTTAACTTTAAATCCAGAAATAATGCAAGCGCTTCTCATTTGTGAACTGTTTTTCCTGGTTTGGTGTCGGAATGCTTTTATGGATCCGTTTTGTTCTCACCGGACTAGCAGAAATGACTTTTTCAAAGATATCCACTTTCGTTAATTGTTTTTGTGATCGCAGCTTGTAAAGAAAACTATCTTTAATGTTTTCACATCCGATTTCTTCATTTATATTCTTAAGTTTTCGTCTCTTAGATATATGGCTACAGTTATCTAGCGATTTTTCTGGTCTTCCACCACTCTTCTTATTTGTGGTTTCTGAAATCACCTGGATACTAAGTTCACCTTGTAACCAATTTTCAAAGCGCTTGTAAAATTTACTTTTACTATAGTGAACTTCAATGTAGCGTTTTTGCAATATTTTTACGAAATCAGATACTTTGTTTTTTATTTCCAATATATGGAGGTTTCCAATTTTAAACATAACACCCTATTTACAAATTATACAGGGTGCCCATATACCATTTCTTAACAGTTAACAGATAACAGTTTTTAAGAAATCGCAATTAATATGAGATCAAATATTACAATTTTTATTTTATTTTTAAATTAACATAAAATCTTTGCCTTTAGCAGCATGCCACGCCCACTACTGCGAATATTTTGACCCAATTTTTCGGCTACCTTAGTTTTGATCTGTTTTCTTTCTGGTGACATAAAAATTTTAAGAATCTGTGTCAACAAAAAATATAGGTTTTGGCCAATGAAAATTAATTCTGAACCACCGTGCGGCGTGTTATATGGAGCATACATATATAAATCATTTCAATGGCAGGAAACTATAATACAATAAAAAAATATGAAAAAATGTCTCGATTTATGTATGCTCCAGTTACTTGTATTATAGTGTGAAATAGCCTTTAGCCCTCCTTAATTTTTATTAAATATTTTTAGTACTTCTTTCTGGAGAAGTTATACTATAGAAAGTTGGTAGAATTATTGAATTTAATTTGCGTTTAATACAAGTACATAAAAAATACAAAAATAAAACAAAAACTGTAAATATATATATAAATAAGTACATACCCTGCATGAAATGTCAATAGTGAATCTGTAGTGACTTACTATTGACAGAGTCACCAGTACTAGTGACTTACAATACCCCAGACAATGCTATTTACTATAGACATTTAACATGTGCATGTCATTAAAAATCCACTACTGACATTGGTACTATTGACTAGGTACTTCTTTTGGGACCATATGAAGACATTGGAACTAGTGATTCACTTGTACATTTTAGTAATTCTAGTCTACACTTTTGGTACTTTTCTGAAATAGAATGTCCAATGACAATTCTGTCACTAATCCCACAAAATCTTCTACGGGGACTACAAAATTTTCACAATTACCACATTCAATTATAATTGTTTCGTTTTCACTTCTATTTTATATAAAATCGATTGATTTTTTATCTGTCCTTTTGCCCATGACGTTTTATGCTTTTTATGATTTGAATTTATATTGATTTTTAAATATTTAAAATAAACGTATTTTTTCTTTTCACCTGACGTATGTATATGTATGTATGTACCCTGTAGGAGATCGAATTAGTGTCTAACTAGTGTTTTACTAGTACAAAAAGCACCAGTACTAGTTCTCAACTGTAAACTTTCCTATACCATCTTAATGCTCAAAGTAACATTGAGTGTGTTTGGAAAATCACTAGTACCATTTGTTCTAGATGCATTCTAGTACACATGGACCCGATTGGGTGCTTTTGAACCAGTTTGTTACTAGTTTTTAAATGCCTATTGTGGTATGGCAGTTCTTCTTGAAAACCCAAAAAAATATTAATAGATAATTAGAATTTCTCAAATTATTTTATTTTTCTTTATAAAAATAGAATGAAGCAAAGACTAAATCTCAAAAATCAAACCCCAAAAGTTATACTAAAATACAAATTTTTCTGTTACCTAAATATTTTATCTGTCGTCAAGTGGTACCCTTGAACTACTTGAAGTACTACAACTCATCAGCAATAGTATTTTGTAATGAAAGGTGTAACTCTGTTTTCACTAGTGTTTGTAGTTCTAGTTATTGTACTAGTAGCTTTTAGGCAATTATCGCTTAATCTCCTACAGGGTATGTATGTATGTATGTATGTATGTATGTATGTATGTATGTATGTATGTATGTATGTATGTATGTATGTATGTATGTATGTATGTATGTATGTATGTATGTATGTATGTATGTATGTATATATGTATGTATGTATGAATGTTTGTATGTATGTATGTATGTATGTATGTATGTATGTATGAATGTATGTATATTTTTAACAATAATAAAAAATTAAGAAGAATCAAATATAAAAATGTAAAATTACATAAAAAGTTCAACTTTTTTAGGCATTTAAATATGTTTAGTTTTCTTAAATAATAACACGGGAATAAACGGATTTATAACAACAAAAATCTTAAAGTATATATGCGATTTGTAATAACTAAAATAGAAAAAATTCATCTTTATAAGCAGCAGATAGGGAGGTGAAGCCTAATTTTTATATACATAAATATAAGCAGCTTCTCTACTGTTTAGTTGAAAAAAGATGAAAATTATAATGGGAAAAATGCACTGTAACTCTAAGCTGTAGCATCTTGAATAACTTTCTTTCCTTTTCTTTCATTTGTGTTTTTTTTTATAGTTTTTATCAATTGAAGAGAACATGAAAACACCGAAATCCTTTTTGTCGCCGTTTGGCGTTTTAAATGTCGGTATGTTCATATCAGTGGTTCTCCATATTAATGTGGGTTTCCTTGGCTACTGGAAATATGGTGATAAGGTTCTGGCAAGTATAACTTTAAATATTCCACAAGACGAAATGTAAGTAGATAACTAACTATGTTATTATATTATATATCTGTTATTATATTTAATAATTATCTATGGACCGCTTATTTATTTATTATACACTATGAAAATACTTAAAACATCTTTTCGTCGAGGAGAAATAATAAATAAAAATTTAATGATACAATGCAATACAATACAATACAATACAATACAATACAATACAATACAATACAATACAATACAATACAATACAATACAATACAATACAATACAATACAATACAATACAATACAATACCAATACCAATACCAATACCAATACCAATACCAATACCAATACCAATACCAATACCAATACCAATACCAATACCAATACCAATACCAATACCAATACCAATACCAATACCAATACCAATACCAATACCAATACCAATACCAATACCAATACCAATACCAATACCAATACCAATACCAATACCAATACCAATACCAATACCAATACCAATACCAATACCAATACCAATACCAATACCAATACCAATACCAATACCAATACCAATACCAATACCAATACCAATACCAATACCAATACCAATACCAATACCAATACCAATACCAATACAAATACCAATACCAATACCAATACAAATACAAATACCAACACCAATACCAATACCAAAACCAATACCAACACCAATACAAATACAAATACAAATGCAAATGCAAATACAAAAAATAATACAAAACAAATATCAATATTAATATCAATACCAATATCAGCACCAAGTGAGAGTCAGACTCACACACTCAGGGTTTCGTATTATGTTCAGTACAACTTTAAAAATACAATTTTTTATTTTTTCGCGTATTATGGGGCACCCTTTAATTTTTAAATTTTTTTTATACTAGCGCATAATACTAAATACCCTGTGCTAATATTAGGTGTCTGCCTATAACGTTTAGAAGAGAATATCAAATTTCTAAAATTCTTTTATTTTGATTAAATTTATTTTCTTTATTTTATTACTTATAGAGTATTTTTGGCTTCTCTAAAATTAGGAAAAAGGTTTCCTCATGATCTGGCCTGAGCAACCAGTGGAATACGTATAGGGACTAGCTATTTTCTCCCAACAAATAAATTGCATTTTTATTATAAAACGTTATGGGTAATTAGCATAATATTAAATAATTAATATTTAAATTCACAAAAATTTTATTAATAAATTTATTTTCGTTAGATTTTGTTACAGTAGATTCTGTAAGATATAATCCGTGTAAAATTTAAGTGTCAGCCTAATTAATATTCATATATAAGGACATAATATGAAAATACTAGGAGCCTAAATATTGCAGTTCAAAATATAAAGCAATGTACGGGAAAAACATGTCACTGACGGAACACCCTTTTATTTTTAGTAATTGCCATAGCGACCGTGGAAACATATCTTCTGTAAAAATTTCAAGAGTCTACCTATAACGGTTGAAAAAATAAATATCATCACGATACTGTCGGAATACCCTATAATTTTTCCTATTTGTTATAGAGGCCGTATGAATAAACCATCTGAGAAAATTTCAAGAGTCTATCTATAGTGGTTCAAAATTAGGTTATATGGATGGCATCAGCCTTTAATTTTTGGGTTTAGTTTTTATACTTTTTTAGATATCGAACTAAGTTTTAATTACTGTTTGTAAATTTTAAGCATTCCTCCTACATTTCAAGAAATAAACACATATACGTGAACAACACGTCTCTATCGGAACACCATATCAGTTTTAGTATTTGTTGATATACGCCCAACAGTTCCAGAGATTAAAGACACTGACAGACGGACGGACAGACATTAGGGTTACGTATGAGCCTACGGAACCCTAAAAACACATTTGAGGATCTAAGGATATTTCTATTGCTTAGTTCTTTTTGTTGCAGTTAAGGATCTCTTCAAGCTTATCTCATTTGTAGCAATCTTTCAAAATGTGATTAATAATGAGCTTCTCAGAGGAAGCTATGGCTTCTTCAGGCAGTGTTACTTAATAGTAGTGTTGTGTGCAAAATTTTTATGTACCAACTCTTGTCCTGCCTAATAAGATACACTCTATTCTGAAAAAGTGTTTATAGTGAAGGTGGCGACATACTGGGATTATGAGATCATAAAAAGCTGGTTGATGTGCTCCATTACTCTTCATTATGCTTGAGTTGAATATTTTTGTGGAAATTAGCCTCGTTTCTTTTTTACATACATATGTACATTATTTTTTAAGTTATGTCTAATTAAAATATTGATATGAATAAGCTTTTCTATAGAAAAGTTAATACAATATTGTTTCAGTAAGCTTATTCTACAATTGCATGAATAAGCTTATAATAATCATGTACATATCATATTTTTACAAGGATGCCGTTTTGATTTTTCTACAATTGTTACGCTAGCATTTTTCAATATCTTCTAAACTCTTTTTTCAAGCTTAAAGGCAGAGTTACTCTTACGTAAACGTATACTTATTTAATCAGCTGTTACGTTTTGCTTACCTAAGTTGTGTATAAATAGGAACTCATTCGTAAACTTGACTTTGCGTTGCGGACGAACCTAAAAAATTTGAATTTTTCTGCGTATTTACGTCCCAGCTGTTTTATATTTTTATTTTTCTTTATAAGCAATGTTGTCAACAAACATTTTTATACAGTGATTTTCTAGATTATTACATTTATATATTTTAAATTATTATAGAATGTTTTATCACTTTGTGTGTAGATTATGTGTTTGTATATACAAATACATGTTTGTGTATACATTGTATATACAAACACATGTTTGTGTATACATTGTATATACAAACACATGTTTGTGTATACATTGTATATACAAACACATGTTTGTGTATACATTGTATATACAAACACATGTTTGTGTATACATTGTATATACAAACACATGTTTGTGTATACATTGTATATACAAACACATGTTTGTGTATACATTGTATATACAAACACATGTTTGTGTATACATTGTATATACAAACACATGTTTGTGTATACATTGTATATACAAACAAATGTTTGTGTATACATTGTATATACAAACAAATGTTTGTGTATACATTGTATATACAAACACATAAACATACGTTTTATAAGCGTTTGCAAATTTTACCAAATTTTTTCATTGCGCCATGCTGATCATTGCAAACATTTCTCCGTTAATTCTATTATGAATATTAAATAGTGGCCGCATATTAAAACTGCTGTTCGAACATATATTATAAAGAAAGTAGGATCCTAAATAGCATAATTAATTATTTAAACAACTAATAAATTTTAACCTCTTTACGGACGAATTTTTTAAGTGAAAAAACATTGATTTTATTTTTCATTTTATCATATAAAAATGAAAAATATAAAATTTTTACAAACAAAGATAACGTCCACATATGTGACCATTTAGCGAAGAGTTCATCTGTGAATGGAAAGATTTCATGTACTCAGGGCATAGGGGTTCTTTTCACATTTCGCACATAAAGCGAGTTTGTCTCGTACAATTTTTATCATAAAATCGTTGGGGTTTTTTATGCTCAATTTTTAAAGGATAGTGTCCTATAGAATCTAGTCTAATTTCTGGAATAACTAATATGTTTTCAACTTGTGACATAGTTTAGAAATTGTACACGGTCTTCCTCGTTTTTTGTTAAGTTTTCCTATCTGTATTAGTGAGTTCGCCAATGAGGCTTTGAACTCTAGAAGTAACATACTATTTTCCTTAGCATATTTGAAAAGAAACCAAGAATTCGTAATTGATATATTGAGAAAGTGGAATAATGTAATCCTGTGATAAAGCTTCTGTTCTTCAATATCCCCAATATTGTGAAAAAATGCGGTCATACATATCCACGTCACACATGAGTTTGTTATATTCGGTTATGGCGAAAAGGCTCGTTATTGTTATATATATATATTTTAGTTTTATGATCCCATAATCTTAAGGGTCTATACTAGCACATGTTGATATCATATGGAAAACATTAATATCATTCCATATTGAAATTGATGTTATCAGAAGATGTAATGATAGAAACTCTTTCACGTTTTTGTAAAATCTTTGCAAAACGAGCTTTGTTGAAGCCCAACCAAAACGGTTTTGCAACAATGTGCACACGTGAGGAACAAATTATTTACGACATTTCGTTTATCACGTTTATATGTTTATTTCATATTTAAAAAAATAATTCTTTTCCAATTAATACTAATTGCGCTTTTCATTTACATTTATTATAATTCTTGCAAAAAAAACCGACCACAAAACAAATATATGTGCATCAATTCTAAACTAAAAATTTTAAATCAAATGCTTTTATACTTGTTGCTCTAACGGACATAGTAATATATGTTCTGTACATTTAAATGTCTATCCACAACGGTTCAGCAGATAAAGCCATATACGACAAATTACGTCAGATATGAGGAACCCCTTTATTTGTTTACACTTATTATTACTGACACAGTAATAAAAAGTAACGGTTCCAAAGATATAGCCACATATGTTAAACAATGTCACCTAGGGGACACCCTTTAATGTACAATTTTAAATTAAACACTTATTTTAAAGGACAGTTTCTTTGAAAATTTCAAATGCCTGTCTAAAACGGTTCAAAAGTTTAGCCGTATGCATCAATTTGCATCAACTATTGAGACACCCTTTATAATTTTAAATATTTATAAATGTTATTATACGGGACATAGTAGTGGAGATTCTGTCTAATTTTCAAGTGTTTCTCTATAACGGTTCAAAAGATAGGTAAAATGATATCAATTATGGGGACAAACTTTAGTTTCCAAATTAAAATTATATACTTGATGTTATAAAGGACTTAGATATACAGGTTCTTTGTAAATTTCAACCGTCTTTCTGTTACGGTTCAAAAGTTTTGCAATATACATTAACTATTGGAACACCCTTTGACTTCTAATTATAAATATTTAATTTCTGATTATAAATATCGGACATTCTGTCCAATTTTCAAGTAATTGTCTACAATGATTCAAATGGTACATATGTATATTTAAATTGACATACGGGGACACCCTTTAATTTTTAAGTTTATTTTTTTATTAAGTTCTGTTATTGGCAGCTATAATGATATGCAGTTTTTTTAAAATTTTAAAAGGGTGGCCTTTACGGTTCATAATACACGTAAAAAACACGTACATATGTTGTATGGGGACACCCTTTAATTTTCAAGATTCTGAACTTCTTTTAAAATGGGACCAATCTGTAAGCATTTCCTTTCTAATTTTTAAAATCGGTTCAGAAATGACTGACTTCTGCGGGCACAAACATAAAAAAGCAACATTCAGACGAATTGATAACTTCTTATAGCATTGCTGGATTTTAAACGTACAAACTTGACGACTTTTCTAAACGAAAAATTTAAATAAAAATATAACTAAAACATAATTGTATTAGCTGCGTTCGTTAACTAAAATATTTTGTTTTTAATTTTTTAATATAGTTGACAAGTTGCGTTTGAATACACAATTCAAAAAAATGAGAAAGCAATTCGAGTATGTAAAGTGACAATTTTTAAATTTGGACTAACTTTACCTAGTAAAACATTACTAAGAATATAAGCAAATCAAAACAAGAAATAAATCAGCCCATTGCGAGTTGGACTCACATGGAAGGCTACCATACCACTTAAAAAGATTTAACTTTAAATAGAGTGCTTAAATTTTCCGATTAGTTCTTATAGCATTTAATTTTGTATCTTTATAAAATAAAAACTAACATTTAGTAGAAAAAAAATCAGTCAAGTGCGAATTAGTCTCACACACAAAGGGTTCAGTACTATGTTTATAATTCAAGTTGTTAATTTTTTATGTCTTATGGGGCACCCTTTAATTTGAAAATTTAATTCATAATCGCGAAAATTGCATCATTATTGGAAAACCCTTTAAATTTTGGTAGTTGTTGTTATAGCGGCCATTGTAATACACTTTCTATAAAAATATCACGAGTCTAACCATTGCGGTACAAAAAATAAGGTAATATTCGTGAAAAACATTTCACTAATGGACACCCTTAAATTTTTTATAATTGCTACAGCGGCCGAAGTAATACATCTACTGTAAACATTTCAGGAGTCTACCTATTACGGTTTATAAAATAAGGCTATTTACGTAACAATCATATTACTGTCGGAACACCCTTTAATTTTATTATTTGTTATAGCGGCCATGGAAATTCCCTTACTATAAATATATCAAGAGTCTACATATTACGATTAAAAAAATAAGTCACTAAACATGAAAAACGTGTCACTGTCAGAACACCCTTTAATTTTTAGTAACTGTCATATCGGCAGTGGCAACACATCTTCCGTACAAAATTTTAAGGGTCTACCTATTACGGTTCAAGAAATAAGGCGTTATACATGAAAATCACGTCACTGCCAGAAAACCCTTTAATTTTAATTATTATTTATATGGGTCATAGTAATACCCCATCTGTGAAAATTTCAAGAGTCTACCTATTATGGTTAAAAAATTAGGCCATATTCATGCAAATCACGTCACTGTCAGAATACCCTTTAATTTTTATTGTTATAGTGCCCATAGTAATACACCTCCTGTAAAAATTTCAAGATTCTACCTGTTATCGCTCAAAACTTAGGCATCGGAACACCCTTTAATAATTAGATTCAATTTGGTATACTTGTTAATAAAGCAAACATAGTTTTAATTACTGTCTGCAATTTTTAAGTGTTTGCCTCCTACAGTTCAAGAAATAAAGACAAAATCGTAATTAACACGTCACTTTCTGAACACACTATAAGTTTTAGTTTTGTTGCTATAGCGGCCATAGTTATACACCTCCTTGGTACACCCTATAAGTTTTAATATTTGCTACCATTGTGGCCACAGTTATATACCTTCTGTGAAAATTGCAAGCGTCCACCTATTATGGTTCAAAACGTAGGCCTTATACATGCAAATCACGCCAGTATCGGAACACCCTTTAATTTTTAGATTTATTTTTTGATACTTGTTTATATAGCGAAATAAGTTTTTATTACTGTTTGTAAATCTTTAGTGTATGCCTCCTACAGTTCAAGAAATAAACACCTCTCTATCGGAACACCCTATAAGTTTTAGTATTTGTTGCTATAGCATATACATCATCTGTTAAAATTTCAAGAGTCTACCTATTTCGGTTCCAGAGATAAAAGGCGCTGACAGACGGACAGACATTGTAGCAAAAACAATAGGGTTTCGTTTTTACCCTTTGGGTACGGAACCCTTAAAACATATCTACAATATGTTATTTGAACAAACCACTATTTTATTTTCTTATTGATATTCATTTCTATGGTATACATTTCTGAAATAAAATTGACAATAGATTATAAAAACGTGTGCTTAAGTTTTCTTTAACTTTTATTTATATACAATTTAGAACACAACCTTATTTTTAGTGTTTGTTGTATTAGCGGCCATAGCCATACATCTTTTGTAAAAATTTCAAGTGGGTACCGTTAGCGGTTCAAAAGATAGCGGTCTTCGGAGGACCGATAGACGGGTAGATATATTAGATAATTTCACAATATATCAACTTAATGATCTTTTCATATAATAAAACAGTCCGTCTGTCGTTTTGTTTGTGTTCGCATCACGTAAAAACTACTGAATGGATTTTAACAAAATTTTGTGAGAAGGTACTTTAGTATCCTTATTCCAATATAAGATACTTTTTTGTAAAAGTTAGGACCTCCGTGAAATCTATATTGCGTTAGTCTGACTAAAGCATATTGGGGTGGAGGGTATAACATTGACCCCACCAATGTGCCTATTTCCAGCTCTTGGTTCCCAGTGGACACCTTGTGGGTCTTTCGGTCACCTCTATGTGTATTGCTTTCTATAAAGGATTTTAATACAAATCAAATCAGAAAAACCCTACAAACCAAACAAAAGAAACAAACATCGCCCCTCGCAGGGGGTTATTGACCCCCGAGATCTGTATGCACTCCATGCAGACTTCTGGTCGTGGTCTAGTATTTATTTAACAAAAAAAAAAATCAAAAAAGAATTATTCCAACCAAAGAAAATAAAAACGACGTGAAATAATATAAATAATTATTTTTATATAACGGTATAGATCTAATTAATTAAACATAAATAATTTCTTTCTTAGTTTTGGTATTAGTATCAGCAACAGTGGACATGCCATAGTAACTTGCTATTCTTTTGATAATCGCTGTCTTTTTGAACTCAGTTAGCCCATTTTATTGGATAAGTGTGCGAACGAGTCTATTATTGAATATACAAATCATAAATTTATGATTTTTTGTTTAAACTTTAAATATGAAACGTTTACGTATTTTTAGTAACTTTACAACGTTGAAGGTATACGTAAAATTCACGTATCCGCAACATTTACGTAAGAGTAATGAAACCTTAAGGCTTATGTACGTAAGTAAGCTTAAGGCTTATGTACGTAAGTAAGCTTTTTATAGTATTTTTCGGCCATTCGGTTTGTTGGGACAAAACAATATGTTAAGGGTAATCAGCTTTATATTGAATAATTCAAATTTATTTTATTTTACAGTTTGTCACAAGTAATAAAAATGATATTTGCTATTTCAATGTGGATAACATATGCTCTAAATGGCTACGTTGCGATCGATATCGTATGGACTAAGTATTGTTCGAAGCGTGTAGAGGATGCATCAAAACATATTTTCCTTGAAAGGATATTCCGTGCAGTTTTTGTTTTTTTAACAAGTAAGTATTTGAGTGTAAAAGGATGACACAAATGTCTAAAAAATACAGTTGTTCTAAAAGCGCCTTCAAAATACACATATTTTTCGTATTTAAAATATTAAGTTTCAAATAAAGGATTTCTCTTTTAATCTGGTCTATAATTAAGATAGAGGAAACTAGAATTTATTGAATTGAAATGTCACTACGACTTAAAGTTAATCTCGTTTTTATTTACAGGGGAAAAACAACACATCATGATGATTTTATTACCAGCTAAGAGATGGTAGAAATAAAAACAAACAGAGTATCCAATAAAGAAAAAAAGTTATTTCCGTAAAAAAACTACTCCAAAATAGTGAGACGAGCAGACCAAGGATGATAGAAGACAAGGTTACACCATCACGAGAATAAGATTGATCTTTCCTGCTCATGTCGGCCGAATGACGTCACGAAAATGTCTTTCCATTGGCTAATAATTCTGACTGAGAGTATAACTATATTTTATGAGAGTTTTTAATAAAAATGAGAGTTTATTTGCAGGGTTGCCAATTTTTGCCTATTACTTAGATTTTTTTGTACGTACTTATTTAAAGCAATTTGTTGATTACAGATTTGGCAACTTTAAATTGGCCAAACAACGTCATCTTACGGGAACACATCACCGTTGCCAGATTAGTGGATTTTCCCCTAGATTTAGGGGATTTTTTTTCATTTAGGGGAGAATTTGGGGGTTAACATTTGTTAGGGAAAAAAATTGGGGGTTAAAAAATCTTTTAGTGTGATTTTTGGGGGACTTTTTTGTTTATTTTATGTTACCAGATGATTAATTGGTCTATTCCTATTTTTTGCAACCAATAAATTAAAAATATGTAACAATCAGGTTTCTGATAGGTTCTTCTAAACTATTTAAACAACGTACACCCAATTATGTTTTTAAACGGCCTTTTTTACACAATTTTGATTTAACAAGGTTTGAAAATAAGAAAATTATTTTCTTTACACGATTTTATTCCATTTAGCAAGCTTCAAATTCTTTTGAGCTTAGATTTTATTTGTAAAATTTATGTTTCGCGAAATATTTTAATATCAAAAATTTAGATTTCCTTTTTGTGCATACAAGCATTTTTACTTGTTAGAGCAATGGAAATGTGTTAATATTTTGTGAACTGTCAATACATCTCTACAAGAAGACGACGAAAACTACAAATAAAAAAAATCAACGGAAAGCCATTTCTTTAGAAAACAAAATTGAGATCTTAGATCGCCTTCGAAATGGATAAGTCCCAACATTTTTCGGCAAAATGTTCGGTACAAACGAAGCCACAATAAGAAATATAAAAACATTAAAATTCAATTAGGCAATCTTTGATTTCTTCAACGAAATTATCACTTAAATCTTCATCATACACAAAAGATGCAAATAAACGGTGCAAATACACATTACCTATGTATATGATTTACTAAAATTAACATGACTTCTTGTTCTTGAAAAAATTCTCTCTTTTCACTAATTTTAATAAGTTTTTGTATAAAATAAGTATTCGACATTAGATGTATTTTATAAATTGAATTATCAATACTAATATTTCTTTAAAAATTTTGGGTTTTTTAATTGAAGTTACGTTGCATAATAAGTATTTTAGAATTTACCGTTATAAAGTTAAATAATATTTCATGTTTTAACTTTCAAAGATCATGTTTAAAAAAAGCACTAACATTATTGAGCAAAAAAAGTATTCGACAACATTGGTTTTCTTTTATTGGAATTATGTATATTGCACTACTTTTTGTTGTTGTTGGTAGAAATACCGTTACAACTCTTGTTTATTATTTATGAGAATTTTCTATTCATTTCTGTGCAAGTGATCGCAAAAATGGGACGTAAAGGCAAAGAAACTTCTTTTGATGTGAGAAATTTAATAATAAATCATTATAAGCTAGGAAAAACTGAAAATGAAATAGCAGAAATCGTTCAGAAATCCAGAACTACTGTCCATTATATTATAAAAAAATTTAAGGAGGAAGGTACCGTGCTAAATAAGACAAGGACTGGCCGACCACGCAAGCTAACAGCATTAGATGAACGGCGAATAGTTCGGGAAGTAAGAAAAGATCCCAAAATTAATGCTAGTATTTTAGCAAAAAATACTGAGGAGCACATAGGCGTATCTGTAACTTCCCAAACAATAAGAAACGTCCTAAAAAAGTACGACTTCCACGCACGGTCAGCCAGAAGAAAGCCTCACATTTCCAAGAAAAATAGAAAAATTAGATTGGACTTTGCAAAAGAGCACGTTAGTAAGCCAATAGAGTTCTGGATGGATGTCATTTTTGCTGATGAAAGTAAATATAATCTTTTTGGTTGTGATGGAAAGGTTTTGGTGTATCGTAAGCCTAACACAGAGTTAGAAGAAAGAAACATGGTGCCAACTGTGAAACATGGTGGTGGTGGTGTTATGGTTTGGGGATGCATGGCGGCATCTGGTGTCGGAAATTTAGCATTTATTGATGGCATCATGGATCACCGACAATACATTGATCTCCTAAAGCAAAATTTGCGTCCAAGCGCAGAAAAATTGGGTCTGTCAAATAGATTTAAGTTCTATCAGGACAACGACCCCAAACACTGCGCTGTAAATACCAAGCTTTGGTTATTGTATAATTGTCCAAAAATAATAAAAACGCCGCCACAGTCCCCAGACCTTAACCCTATTGAGCACCTTTGGGGTCACTTGGAGAAAAAAATCAGAAATCGAGAATTTTCTAACAAAAATCAGTTGAAAGTTATCCTACAAGAAGAATGGAGCCAAATCGACCCGGAATATGTCAAAACCTTGGTAAAATCTATGCCAGATCGGTTAAGAGAGATCATACGCCGCCAAGGAAAAGCGACTCGGTACTAAAGTTGCAATAGTAAATAAATATGTACAAAAACAATATCAATGTCGAATACTTTTTTTGTTTGTTTTTCGTTATTTATTTTTTAAGTCATGAATTTTTTATACTATTTGTTTTATGATCTCATTTTTTGTATGAAATATAACTTTCTTATTGCTTAGTAAAACATTGCATAAGTTCTTTTTGTTTTATTTTACATTTAACAGGTTTTTAAATAAAAAAATATCAGATTTATGGTTTATGTCGAATAGTTTTTTTGGCCACTGTATATGATTTACTAAAATTAACATGACTTCTTGTTCTTGAAAAAATTCTCTCTTTTCACTAATTTTAATAAGTTTTTGTATATGTTCAATGACTTTTTTACAAGGGTTTTTCTGGAACCAACTTTAATATAATAAATACTTAAACACCTAAAATTTTTGTTTTGGGGGATTTTTGTTAAAATTTGGATTAATTTAGGGGATTTTTTTAATTTAATTTGGATTTTATTTTTTTAAAATTACAGAAAAAATTTTATTTATGTAATCAAGAAAAAATATTTTAGGAGATTTTTTTTAAAAAAGCTCGGTTTAAGGGGGTTTTTATTTAGTTTTAGGGGAGAAAGAAAAAAATCTGGCAACCGTGGAACACATGCGCATGGAGTAATCTTGTTTTCTATCATTATTGGAGCAGACGGTATCAAATTGAAAATGAAAATATTATTTGAAGCAATCTGTAAACATGCATTTTCAAAAAAAAAAAAAAAATCCATAGTAATACACAATTTTCAAGTATTTGTCTACTTCGTTTCAATAAATAAAATAAAGTTAATATTTAGTATTTTTGTTCAGCCTTATTATTATTGTTTAAATTAAAAAGAAAATGGTTATTTTTTAGTCCTTGATAATGATATCCGATGGATATCGAAATATTGGAAGAAAATAAATAAAAATATTTGTTTTTATAAATAATATACTGGCCTCAAGCTTGACCATTTTCTTTTTAATTTAAATAAAATAAAATTGTTAAGCATCACTCCTTCTAAGAGGCCGCAATATTAGACATTTTGTGCAAGTTTCAAACATATGCAAATTCAAGAGTATGTGTATAAAATACCAAATGGCTTGTGAAAAATATTTTAAAAAGCTTATAAATATAAGCCTTAAGCTTGAGCAAGTTTTTAGAAAATATTGAAAAATGTTTTCCTAACTATTGTAGAAAAATCAAAACGGAACCCTTATGAAAATATTATATGCACATGATTAATAAAAGCTTATATTTGTCAGACATGGGGGGATTCAATTACATTTCAATTACAATTACAATTACAGGTAATTAGTAATTGAAAATTTCCAATTACTAATTACAAGTAATTGTAATTGAAATCAGGAACAAAATCAATTACAATTACTTGTAATTTGTAATTGAAAATTTTCAAATACAATTACTTGTAATTAGTAATTTAATTTTCCAGTTACAAATTACATGTAATTGTAATTGAAAAAGTTCAATTACAAATTACAAGTAATTGTAATTGTAATTAGGCAGTAATCATTACTTCCAATTGAACGAAATTCAATTATATCCCTAAAAATTTCAAGCTTATCTTGCGTTGCATGATCAACTGTATTATTCAAACGAGCAATACGAAAACTGCATCCATGTTCAATTACGGTAAACACCTTCATAAAGGTAATTATCGCTTACAAAATTTTGAAAACTTTGCGGTCAAATATTAATTTTTTCATTTAATATTCCGTAGACATTGATATTGTGAAAAAGAAAATAGTTTGAAATTTGCATTTCAGATCTACTTGCGTGGTCTAAATTCGTTTCTAAATTACCTCAAAAACTATCCTACAATACTAAAGGCTTTTTTACGGTCTAATAACATCTTCAGCACCAGTTGAAAGGTTTGTTCGCAAGTATTATTTTCACACTAAGGCCCCAAATTTATTTATTCAAATAGGATTGTTATAATTTTTTATAATTTATATGTAATTGAACATTTTTGTAATTAAATATTTTTTGACAATAATTACAAAAAAAAAGGATTCATTACTTAAAATTTTCAATTACATGTAATTTGTAATTGAAAAATTACATGTAATTATCTACATGTAATTATCTACAATTATGTAAAGAGCTTATAAAAATATTGAGACGAATAAGCTTTTCTATACCTAAATTAATACAATATTATTTCTGTAAGCTTATTCTACAATTACAAATATCAGACTTGTGGGATATCAATTACATGTTGTAATTAATGACACATGCAATTACTAATTACATGTAATTGAAATTTTTCAATTACAGAAACAATATTTTATTAATTTTGGTATAGAAAAGCTTATTCGTCTCAATATTTTTATAAGCTCTTTACATAATTGTAGACCTATGTATATTCGCAATTAATGTACATTTGTATGTAAGAGTAATTTGTGGCTAATTGCCTAAAGAAATATGAAGAGCAATGTAGCACATAAACCAGTTTTCTCAGATCTCATAATCCCTTCTTACTATATATGTATGTACATCTTTCCAGAATAGTTAATACAAAACTTAGCACACAACACGACTATGAAGGAAGACTGCCTAGGAGAGAATGCATAGCTTGCTCATAGATAGTCACTATTAACCACAGTTTTTAAGATTGCCCAGAAATACCAGAAATGAGACGCTTTAAGAGATCCTATATTGCAAAAAACAAGAACTTTTAGTAGATCTGCCAATAAAATTTAAACTATTATTTTGTGATGTAGTGTATAATAGTGCATAATAGCCCGAAACATTCATTTCTTTATTTTATACATTTATTTTTAAGTTTTTCAGAAAAAAAATAAGTCAAGAAAGAAAACGAATTGTTTAGAAATATTTGTGTATAATAATAGTTTATTAATCATTGTTAAGAAATGCTTGTGAATATATATTTTCTAAATATTATTATAATTGAAATTAAGAAAAGGTTAAAACAGACTATTATTTATAAGCTTATTCAAAAGTTGTATTGTAGTTTGATTGATATATGGTATGTTGGGTCATAAGACAATGCCATACTTCTCAAAAAAATTAATTTTGTTTCTTTAATTATTGTTATAAAGGTGTAAGCTTCAAGGGTCTGCCTACCAAGGTTCAAAATATGAAGTCGTATTCATAAACTACACGTTTTGTATGGAGCACACAAGACGAATCTATATAAGGTGGCATCGCCGTAACAACATATACAACACCAAAAGCACCCACATGCATTTTGTTGTTGGTTAAATGTACGGCAGATGCCAAAAGCATTAGTTAAAATATTACATCCAACAACTAAAAACACTTCTTCCTTACCTTTTCTGGCAGTATATCGTATTTATTTTTTCATCTTGAAATATTTTTTCAAATAATTAAAATTTTATGTACTTTTTTCCAGCTTTAAAAAAATAAATGAATTTTTGACAGCTGCTCTGCATATAAAAAAAAGTAAAAAATAATTACCTTCACCGTGATACCACCCGGAGCTCCTTTAGCACACTTCACATACATATAACCTACAAGCCTAAAACTGTTTTTTCTTAACAAAAGTAACGATAGTTTTCTATTTCAGTTATCTGTGCCTGTATCTTCCCCAACTTAGGACTATTTCTCTCTGTGATTGGTGCATTTTGTTTATCGTTTTTGGGCATAATCTTCCCAGCTGTATTACAAATTTGTATACAATACAGCACCGGCTATGGACCATTAAAAATACTTTTGATCAAAAATATATTGATTATAATATTTGGTTTTTTTGGAGGAGGACTGGGGATATTTGTAGCTGTACGCAGTATTATGACTTCTTTTTCCAAATAATAAATATGAATGTTTGTAGCTGTACTTAGATTTTTGATTTATTTTTCCCAATAATAAATGTAAATTGTTTTGGATTAAATAAAGCGACAGCAAAAATAAGGCCATGTTGAATTTTATTTATACCCTAGTCCAAGGCGTATTAATACTAGGTGATTGCACGGACGAATTCAGGCTTTTTCGCCTCCTTTGCAGTTGTCAAATTTCATATAGAAAAAATTTGTTTATAATTTTTTTATATGGATTTTGACTTTTCGCTTTCATGCATATGATGAGCTTTTTCGCCACTGCAATCACCTGTTATGGATTCGCCTTGCCCTAGCCTAGTCCATGGTATAATAATACACGTATATGCAAGGCGAATTCAAAAAAACTAAGCAACCTTTTTTTGCCCGACTGTGTCATAATATTTAACTAAAATATAAATAACATGAGCTGTGTTCGCAAACACTTCTATGACAAATTATTCATTATTATAAAAATAATTAAACATCATAATAAAAAATGAAACTGGTTTATTTTAAATAATTAAAATATGTAAAAGGACGCATTTTTAAGGAAACGTTTTAAATATTTAAGATTTTAGATATTTGATTAACATAAGTATTGATATCTAATTTAAAAGTCAAAATTTATAAAGATCAATCTCCAATAATTCATTTTGATCAAAATTAAAATTGCTTAAGTTCAGTTTTTAAAGTTATTCTAGTTGGTCACCTGTATAAGCCGTAATATAAAGATAGCCAAGGTCTTTACATTGTGGGTTTTAATACACAACTGCTGAGTACATTACGCCTTCATTAAGAGACTCTGTAGATATGCAGGGACGCGGCAGATATAGGAAGGACATTTAAATAAATATGCAGTACTTGTAAACTAAATCTAACAAACCTAAAGCCGATATGGCTGCTTTAAGCAAGTCAGGAATTGAGAAGGCTGCATGTGGCCCTAGCAGCTGCATCAATACCATGTTATTCTATGCCGAATACCAATTTTCCACCTACGAGAACTGATTTAATTTAGTTGAAAAGTATTACTTAAAAAGCTTAATTTTTTTCTTTTCTTTAACTAACATTACAAGTTAAATAAAGGATTCAATAAAATACACCAATTAGTTTACAATGCACTGAGTAATTTAAAAAAAGATGTACATATTTTTATTTTTTTTTTTTGTAATTATTACAAATTTTTAAGCGCGCGAACAGAGTTTTATACAAGGTTTGACATTTTCAGATAAGCAAATTTAAACAGCTGTTCTGACAGTTTTACCTGTATTATTATGCCATGCCCTAGTCAAATAATTATATCGCACTTGATCAACAAGAGGGTATTAATTCAAAATTTTAAAATTTTCAGTAGAGTAAAAAACTGTTTGTGGCTACATTTTAAGATAATTTAAAAATCCGAACATATTATTATTATTATCAAAATAATGACTTTTTTATGGAAATATACGATGTATTTCTGTTTAAACTTTGGTATTTACTCAAAATAATACCTTAAGACACTATCACGAAAATGGTCTCATATGTGAGTTTCGAGATGAAGGAGTAATCAGAATACGTTGAATACGTTACAGTAGATACATATTGATGTTGTTAGTTGATTTCTTGAAACTAACTAAAAATTTTTAGTTAATAACCTCTTGTTGATGAAGTGCGATATGTGCAATGCTTCAGCTTTAATTTGAATTAAAAGAAACAATGGAAATTGGAAAAAGATTTTTTTCGAGTTTATAGTTCAAAGAAATAAAATAACAAAATTATATTATAGCTTATTCAGGCTGCCACGAAATTATATAAGTCATTTCGTGGTTTCGGCCGAAATCAACTTGATATTACGTAATTTCGAATACATTTTACGCAAATTAACTCATGCTACTTAATTTCGTCGAAATTAACTTGAAATAACGATAGACAACGCTGGTTATGTGGAAAAAGCACCATTTTTTGCAACCATGACCATATTTACAACCTTGAAAATGCGCTTTTGTCAGAAAAAATAAATTATTCAAGTGCGAGTTACACTCACACACGTAGGGTTCCGTACTATGTTCAGTATAATTTAAAAATTCCAGTTTTTTATTTCTTTATGTCTTATAATTTTAAAATTAAAGTAATATTCGCGAAAATTGCATCATAATTAGAACACCCTTTAAATTTTAATATGTAATTGATTTTATAGCGGCCATGGTAATACACTTTCTATTAAAATATCAGGAGCCTACCTATTGCGGTTAAAAAAAATAAGGTAATATTCGTGAAAAACACGTTACTAATGGACAACACTTCAATTTTAAGTATTTGTTATAGCGGCCAAAGTAACACATCTACTGTAAACATTTCAAGAGGGTATCTATTACGGTTTATAAAATCTTGTCACTGTCGGAACACCCTTTAATTTTATTATTCATTATTGTGGCCATGGCAACTTCCTTTCTATAAATATATTAAGAGTCTACTTATTGCGATTAAAAAATAAAGCACTATAAGTGAAAAACATGTCACTGTCGGAACACCCTTTAATTTTTAGTAATTGTCTTATCGGCCGTGGCAACTCATATTCTGTACAAAATTTCAAGAGTCTACCTGTTACGGTTCAAGAAGTAAGGCTTTATACATGCAAATCACGTTACTGGCGGAAAACTCTTTAATTTTTATTATTTGTTATAGTGGACATAGTTATACACCTCCTGTAAAAATTTCAAGATTCCACCTATTCATTCAAAATTTAGGATATATACATGCAAATCACGTCACTATTGGAACACCCTTTAATATTTAAGTTCAATTTTGTATACTTGTTTATAAAACAAACATAGTTTTAATTACAGTCTGCAAATTGAAAGTGGTTTCCTCTTACAGCTCAAAAAAAAGACATAAACGTAAATAACACGTCACTTTTGGAACACCCTACGTTTTAGTATATTTTGCTATTGTGGCCGCAGTAATACACTTTTGGTAAAATTTTCAAGAGTCTACCTATTATGGTTCAAAACTTAGGCCTTACACATACAAAGCACACCACTATCGGAACACCCTTTAATTTTTAGGTTTATTTTTTTAGACTTGTTTATAAAGCGAACTAAGTTTTAATTACTGTTTGTAAGAAATAAACACATATTCGTAAATAACACCTCTCTATCGGAACACCCTATAAGATTTAATATTTTTTGCTATAGCGGCCATAGTTATACACCTTTGGTAAAATTTTCAAAAGTCTACATATTATGGTTCAAAACTTAGGCCTTATACATGCAAATCACTCCACTATCGGAACACCCTTTAATTTTTAGGTTTATTTTTTTCAGACTTGTTTATATAGTGAACTAATTTTAATTTATTGCTTGTATATTTTTAGTGAATTCCTCCTACAGTTCAAGAAATAATCACATATTCGTGAATAACACCTCTCTATCGGAACACCCTATAAGTTTTAGTATTTGCTAGTATAGCGGTCACAGTTATATACTTTCTGTGAAAATTTCAAGCGCCTACCTATTACGGTTCAAAACTTAGGCCTTATACATGCAAATCACACTACTATCGGAACACCCTTTAATTTTTAGGTTTATTTTTTTATACTTGTTTATATAGCGAACTAAGTTTTAATTACTGCTTACATATTTTTAGTGTATGCCTTTTACAGCTCAAGAAATAAACACATATTTATGAATAACACCTCTCTATCGGAACACCCTATAAATTCTATTATTTGTTGCTATAGCGGCCAAAATTATACACCTTCTATAAAAATTTCAAGATTCTACCTATTATGATTCAAAACTCAGGCCTTATAAATCAAAATTAACACCACTATCGAAACACCCTTTAATTTTTAGGTTTATTTTTTAGACTTGTGTATAAGGCGAACTACGTTTTTATTACAGTTTGTAAATTTTTAGTGTATGCCTCCTACAGTTCAAGAAATAAACACATATTCGTGAATAACACCTCTCTATCGGAACACCCTATAAGTTTTAATTTTTGTTATTATAGCGGCCATCGCTATACACCTCCTGTGAAAATTTCAAGAGTCTACCTGTTATGGTTCAAAACTTATGCCTTATACATGCATTTCACACCACTATCGGAACACCCTTTAATTTTTAGTTTTATTTTTTTATACTTGTTTATATAGTGAACTAAGTTTTAATAACTGTTTGTAAATTTCAAGTGTATCCCTCCTACAGTTCAAGAAATAAACACATTTTCGTAAATAACACCTCTCGATTGGAACACCCTATAAGTTTTAGTATTTGTTGCTATAGCGGCAACAACTATACATCATCTGTGAAAATTTCAAGAGTCTACCTATTACGGTTCCAGAGATAAAAGGCGCTGACAGACGGACAGACGGACAGACGGACAGACATTGTAGCGAAAACAATAGGGTTTCGTTTTTACACTTTGTGTACGGAACCCTAAAAATGTAAAAGCCAAATGAAATAATGGAAATATATACACTCCGTTAAGATAGGATAGCCTCTCTTAAAAATTTCAAGGAAAAGTAAAAATTTTGGTGTTTCCTTAATAACTATAAAAAAATGTATTAATGTCAATGGCCACAGGCTACTCTGCTTTTTTATTGACAAAAATTTCAAATGGGTCAGTAAAAGTTAACGCGTCTTTCACAATTGCTTTCTAATTTAATCGCAAAAATTGTTGCGTACCATGATGAAGGGGTTTTAAAACACGCTACAACCAGAAAACTTGGCCGAAGTCCAAAGGTAATAAACAATTACTTTAAGAGTCCATCAGAGTATGGTAAAAGGTACAAAGGAAAGACATATCGAAACGTTTTACCGCCAGATAGATGAAAAATTCTCCAAATAACTTAAAATTCATCTATGAATTTAAGTAAAATTGGAGCTGCTGCCGGAGTTAAAGTGAGTGAAACAACAATTTTTAATATTATAAAAATCTAGGAATACCTCAAGAAAATTTCAACAGAAGCCACCATTAAAAGACCACATGACGTGGATAGTGCATAGCAAACGGTTTTCCAGGAGATATGTTTAACGTTGAAGCCTCACTTGAATTATAGTCAGATCATTCTCCTACTATTGTTTCAATATGGAACCGCCGAAAAATAGTTTCACCAACTTGATTCTTATCAACGCACAGTGATCGATTCTGCCAATCTAGCTGATAAAAATTAATAGCGCCTAACAGAGTCAACATATATGATTACAATTTTGTGGTTATATACTTATTTATTTATGAGTAGAATTTGAATTAAGAACACGTTTTATACAGGACGAATGTATCTAATATCTGTGATAAATGTACATCCTAATTATTTAATATGTCTGTCCTAATAAAATTTTAATTTATAAAAAATGTACTTGTGATTCAGGAGAGTGTAAATTTTACAAAAAGCCCATTTTTAATAAGGGTTCTTAAGGTATTCTCGGTATTTTTTAAGAAACCCATGTAGAGGAAAATAAATCGCACCCATATTGTATTATAAATTTTGGATGATGGGATTTTGTTAATGCGGGACTATTTGAAAATCAAATATTTCTTAATTAGTGTCAAATTGAGTTTTAATTTTTTTAGAAATATATATTTGTATATCGTCATGTGAAACGTAAAACAGCGTAAGAAACAAAAGTTTCAAAATGGATTTTTTTATTGAATATTGTGTACGCGCAAAATAGAGTTCTTCTACAGATCTACTCGTTAAAGACCCTACCAGTCTTCCTCGATTTTGACGGCTGCTACTAAAAAAATATCTCCCTACTTTTGTTGGAAGTAGTAAGGAAGATCCAGATTTGATATTTCAATAAGCCAGTTAGCCAGCCTGTGACATGTAACCCATTTTTTTCGCAGAGTATTCAAAGAAACACTTGCAACTGTTTCAATTTCTGTTAGAAAAATTTCTTTTAACAAAAGTTGTTTTCCTTCACTGAAGTCGGGTAGCTGGTCACTCGACTGCCCTTCTTCCTAATACGAATGTTCCGTCTAACATCAAGAATAATTAACTACGCAAAGAGTTGCAAATAGTTGCAGCTATAAACGATATTTTGTAATCAATAGGATGTTAAAGAAAGGATATTGACCAAAAACTCATTGATCCTAAGTGATCCTGAGTGTATATGCTGTTTAAAGGCAAGTAAATAATACACTAATTTGCGGTATTTATAGTTCTGATTAAATGTCACTTAAATGGAAGCTGATCTGGAATTGAATATAATATTTTACTTACTTTCAAATGACGAATTCAAATACGAGGTTGAAGTTCAGTTTTTTCAAGCAAAAATTGTAATTGGCTTGTTATTATCAACGTTCGAATTGGAATAGGCACGTAAACTCGTTGTTTATTATTTACCTACCGAGTCAATGTAATTTGATCCCACAAATACCAACCAAATATGTTTTCTACAACTTAATAACGTACGGTAAGTAACGATTTCGATTATTTTACTCTCCATTAATTTTTGACTTTTGGACATCTAGATTAGTGCAATAGATCACTGTGCGACGGCAAGCACTCGCGTGAATTGGCTTAATTATAAAAAATAGATCAGCACTCATTGCTCGGAAAACATACTGCTAAGTGTCTTACAGATCTTGACAAAATTAGCTGTTCAACATGCAACAATAACCCAGCAACAAACAAGATATAATCGAATTAGCTCTGCAGACATCGAACTGTTCTTGTCAGAGAAAATAAGAATTCGAAGGGTGTGGCAATATCACAGATTTCCTCAACTCAAAAACAGACGTTGGGAAATTAATTGAACACCAAGAAGGCTTATGGTTTTGACAAAACAAGCAACAAGATAATAATGGAACTTCCCCAAGTATCAGTTGGAATAATTATATTTAGAATTAGAATTGAAACTACCTTGTAGATAGATACGATGAATGCTGAAGAAGAATGTAGACAGGATTAGTATAGTATAGATTAGTATAGGATAGTATCTTATTTGTCTTTATAATAACGAACTTAAGCCTGAAAAGTTATTATTTCATTTAAGGAATTATATTTATTTATTTGTTCTTGTCTGCATTGTAAGATGATGTAAAGTAAGATCATATTTTCTAAAAATGAAAACGTATGAAAGTTTTTGTCTGCCAAGGCCTGTTAAAAAACTAGGCTGACTTTAAAAATGTATGTATGCAAAGTTTATATACAGTAATACTGCGGTATTTATACTTTTTACATATGCAAAGTTTCGAAAAAATGCAACTATGTTCTTTGTTTACGTTTTAATTATGAAACGTAAATGTTGCAATGCACCATTTTTATCACTGACAAACAGAAAAATGGAAAGCGCGGTAGGTTTTATTTGATAATTTTTTTAAATTATCAGTGAAATCAAATGGAAACTCAATACAAAATTCCGTCAGTGTCTCTTAAGACCTTTTGCCACAGAACGGTACGTATCTTCCGCTTTGGCAAAAGTCTGGTTCATTGCGCAACCTTGTTGTTAGCAGAAATTTTTTTTGCTAATGATTCCATTTTTTTTTTTTCGCTAAAATATGGTAAAAATGCATTTTTTATTAAAAGCGAATTAATTTACCATTGTGAGTCGGTCATTATTTATAATTTTATTGATTTTTTATTTTTTTCCGTATACAAGCGTTCGCTGTTGTTTTCTATTTTTTATGAGTAAACAAACGAATACCGAACAAAGCATCAACAATAAAACCGATGCCTGATTGATTTTTACTGCGTTAAAAATACTCATTTGTGACGTTTTGAAATCGTTTACATTGTAAATATTTTGTACAGCGGCTTTATGAAACATGATACTTTGTTCGAATACAAAGCAATTAATATTTTGGAAGTCAGCCCTACTGTGCATGCGTTTGTATGTTTAGAGAAAATTTTAATATTGTAACCATAAAAAAGCTTTTTTTAGGTTTGGCCACTAATTATAATTGAAAAAGTCTTTTATTTTGCATTGTAGTTTATGATGTATTCATATGTATATTTAATAAAATTTCTTCGCCAACAGCATCATAACCAATGTCAACACCAACCACAACCACTGTTACTTACTCCCAAAGCTACATATGCTTTTAATGCAACTGCTCGTGTCTCATATAACAAACGTTTATATCTTTATTAAATTGGTGCGAAAAATTGTTTTTAATAAATTTGCATTTTTATAAGCTGTGCGTGTTTTTGGCTTAAGTTTTTTGAGAAATAACTTTCATCTTCACTTTATAAAATAAAATCATTTAAATGACTTTTAAGTTAGAAGACAGACAAGCTGACAAGTTTGCTGAAAATTGAAAATTGGAAAGGTAAGATTTCGTGAGTAAAATATACATTAACCATAAGACAAACTTAAGTTTTACCATGCATGTGTGCCATGCATGTGTGTAAATTATGACCCACTGACCGAATGACAAAATTTTTCAAAATTTTTTATTGACACCTTCGTCATAGCAGAAACATATTAATGCCATCATGTATGTATGTATATGGTAAACGATATTATTTGGCTATGTCCACACTAAATCATAAAAAGTCACAAATCAAAATAGTTTTTGTCATAAACAAGTTCACATATCAAATCTCTAACGACCACAAAAATTTCGTGGTAAGTCAATTGGATTTGTTCCGCCAGTTATCATACATTTTATTGAAGACCGTCATCACAGACTATTTGTACACCGACCTCACATAACATTGACAATTTACCTCTATAACACTGTTTAAGTAGACACCACCCTAATAAAAAAAATTACCTGTACCCACCATTATCTATCTATACATATAATGAAATAGTAACTGATTTCTTTCTGTCTTTCTGGATGGATTTTAACAAAATTTTGTGAAGTGAGTTTCTTTAATTGCAAATATTAGGTTGGGGAAAAAGAAATCCATCGTTTTTTTGGTTGATGGCTGTAGTGATCAATATCTCGTAAGTATCGATCAAACAACTTGACAACCGACATTTCACACTAAAATAATTTTTTGACTGTTTTTTGTTTTATCCATTCAGGGTGTTTAAAATGAAAGTCAACGAAGAAAAAATTCGGTACATTTTACAGTTTTTGTTTGATAAAGGCGAAAGTACCAGCCAAGCGGCTGAAATTGTGAAAAGGGTTTATGGTGCCAATAATTTAACAGCTAATTACGTGCAATTTTGGATTCGTCGATTCCGCGTAAGCATTTTAGATTTAAAGATACACCTCGCACAGGCAAGCCCGTCATCGAAAATGTCGATAAATCACAGAAATAAAAGTTGACCGACATATTAGTAGTCGTAGCATGGCCGAAGATCGACCATAAACCATTTGCGCAAAGGCGGATTCAAAAAGTAGCTGGATGTTTCAGTGCCACAGCAATTAACACCAAAAAGAAGATGCATCGAATTTCCGTCTTCGAATCCTTGGCTAAACGGAATGAAATCGACCCATTTCTTAAAAAGATGGTGACTAGCGATGAGGACTGGGTCAAATACAACAGTATTGTGGCTTGCATTTTCTACACAATACACAGAAAGAAATATTTTCACCAATTATATATGGCCAAACTTTTGAACTTTGATAGGCAGTTGAAATTTACAAAGAACTTGTATTGCTTAATCCGCTATAACAAGTATAAAATTTGAATCTTTAAATTAAAGGGTGTCCCCATCATTGATGTAATTTGAATATTATGTCCCTATCTTTGAAACCGTTATAGGCAAACACTTGAAAATTAGACAGAATATTCACTACTATGTATGGCATAACAAGAGAATTTCTGTGGACCAGAACCCAGAGTGTCACTGGGTAGTGGCCTAATACGAGCAAAAGTCCTACAATGGCTGCCAGAAATGTGGAGGGAGGCTACTACATGTAGACAGGCTCGAATGGTGCTCAAAGAGCCCCTTGGCAGGAGAGCCAGCAAGGTTCTTAGATACAATAGAAGTACCTTAAGCTGGATAACTGCGTTAGTGACAGGTCATGGAAACTTCAAGTATCATCTAGCCAAGATGAAAATCGAAGAAGATGATACTTGCAGACTATGCCTGGAAGACGCTGAGACGGTAGCGCACATTGTGTGTGAGTGTCCAGCACTGGCTAGCGTAAGACCACGGACCACGGGCAGAAGCTAGTTAAATGTGGATGCCATGGGGGAACTAAGCCTTAGACAAATGCTAGCAATCACTAAAGACACCGTGACGAGAAAGAATGCCGATAATTCCCAGTCGACACTCTAAAATAACTAGAGTCTAGATTAAAGACTGGTTGTAGCACGAGACTCAATGATAGTAAGATTGCCGCAAGTTATGTCGGTTGTCTATAGTTATTGAGGACGGAAGGGGATCGAAAAGGGACCCATTTAGTAGTGGTCTGCTTCGTTATTCCCCCTACATTAATAATAATAATAATAATAATAATAATAATAATAATAATAATAATAATAATAATAATAATAATGGCATAACAACAAGTATATGGCCAAACTTTTAAACCGTTAGAGAGAGACGGTTGACATTTTGAAAGAACCTGCATTGCTACGACCGCTATAACAAGTATAAAATTTGAATTCGGAAATTAAAGAGTGTCGCAATAGTTAGTGTAATTTTATGTATATAACCAAACTTTTGAACCGCTATATACAGACAATAGTTTGGTATTGGTTAGATCTGAAAAAATCTAGAACCACGGTGTCTTGTGCCCTTATATTACTCCGGAAGCACTGCTCCCCCGGTAGAAAATCGACTGATATTTGCTTTAGATTATTGAATTCCAAAATTAGTTTTTTTTTATCTGAATTGACATTTTGTGCTACGAAATTTAAAAAATCCCGCTACAATCTTCCCCGAATATAATATAATCATTGTATAATTACCATTTAAAGAAACATTATGTGAAGTTTGTCTGTTTTGAAGACGGTTTTTTTTTGCAAGAATTATTTTGTAGGCAAGAGGTGTAGAGAGGCAAGGAAAAACAAGAAAATTTAAAAAAAAATTATAAAACAATTTCATGAAGTAAGTTACGTATATGTACATATATTTGTTTGTTTTAAGTTTCGTAATTGAATATAATTTAATACAGTCAGCTTTCAGCTTGCATGAAGTATTGAAAATGCCTAGCAAATGAAAACAGTTGTTTTAGCTGTTTTAGCATATGTAGCATGTGCATTTCTGTATATTTTGTTCGTGTATAGTAAAAATAAACTATATCATTTTGCAATTGCTACGATGCAAGACCATTTGCACAAGATTGTGAATTGAGCTATTATTGTTTTACTAAAATCTACAAATTTTAGTAAAACATACAATTGCTTTAAACAATAAGTAAAAAATTTATTATTATTATTAGGTTTTTTAAAAAAAATTTAAACTTTGCAAAGTTTATTAAATTATGTATTACAAAATCACTTCATTAAGATATCTTTAAATAATGTTAGCAACATTAGTCACTGAATTGTTTTCTGCAACTTTCCATTTCATTTCTGTAATTTTTCCATCCTGTAAATTAAAAATTATGTTAATTATTTTTCGCAGAAACTTACATGTTTTCTTTTTATTTTGGGTGACGGACATCACCCGGATGTACGCTTGTCTTTTTCCATATTAGAAAACTGTTACCACAGATAACAGCAACTAGATAGATTTTTGAGTGAAATTTTATTTTCGCTTTTATATTTTTTTTATGAGAAAAAAAAAAACATGACTCTGGGCGACATCTCAAATTGTTGAAATTTGTTGAAATTGTCAACATGATTTAAAGTTATAAATAAATTTTAAAACAACATCGTGTTGCTGTGCTTGAAAGCATAATTTAAATGTGGAAGGTGTATTTGACAATCATCCAAAACGACAACAACGAAGACTTGATTCTATTAGTGGAAGATAAATTTATATACTTAAGTAGTTAGGTTAGGAAAATGTTGTCTTCTTGTTAAAATGTATAGATCTTAAAAAGATGTTAAACCATATATTTAATATTTACCACTTTGTACCAGTGTTGGTATTTGTGGTACAATTTTACCAAATTTGGTACAATCGAAACATCAGTGGTACACTGGTACACAATTTCATATACAATTTATTCAATAACATTATTTAATCAAATTATATGAATTTTATTTCAACTATTTTTGAATTAATAAATTAATTATTTAGGCTTAAGTTCTTAATTATACAGAGATAGAGAAAAAGTAGATGCCAGCAAAGCAGAATGCATTTTCTAGACAGCTACGTCCGTCATCAGTAATCTTTGTACCGATCTACCCGGTATTTTCAATTATTATTAATTTTCTTTTTAAACAAACTTATCAAAGAAATAGAATCTGAGATCTTTTTGAAATTGGTTTACACTTGTAAACTCTATTTCTTTTTTATATTATACTCCTAAAATTTCTCAGATTCTATTTCTTTGATAAGTTTGTTTAAATAGAAAATTAATAGCAATTGAAACTACCGGATAGACCGATACGAAGAGTACTGATGAAGGACGTAGCTGTCTAGAAAATGCATTCTGCTTTGCTGGTATCTAATTTTTTTTATCTCTTTATAAATAAGAACTTAAGCCTAAATAATTAATTTGTTAATTATTTAATCAAAAAATTTTTGTTTTACATTTCTAACTTCATAATTCTCCAACCCTGTCTAAATTGCAACATTCTTGATTTATGTTCAGGAGTTTTATTATTTACTCTGCTAAACCTATTATGTATAAGTGATAGGAAATTTTTTTTTGTATTTGTATTTTTTTTTTTATTGAGTGATTTTCTAATACAACAAGATGCAACATCTTTTAATTTACAGTATTAGAATCAGTTAAGTTATAATCAATTTAATTAAGACAAATAAACATATATATGCTTGTGTACAAAATAGATATAAATATATATACGAACAATTTTGACAAAATTAAAAGAAAAGAAAATGTTAGTGTTCATTTTAATTGTTACCATTGTAATATTGGAACAAAAGTTTTTTAAATTTATATGCGTTGCTGGTGAATTGTAGGTATGAGGGAAGACGGTTCCAGAGATGTATGGTGAAGATGAAGAATTGATGGTAGGATGCTGTATCACGATATTGGAAGGTTCTAATTGAATTATTCCTAAGTGATGTGGTAAAGGTCAATTTGTTATAAAGATGGTCAGGCTCCTTCGTAGTGATAATTTTATGTAGAAAAGTTAGATTTTTTTTTTAGTTACGTTTTTGCATCGCCTTAATCAGTTTCCGGCATTATTGGGTCGATATATTTTTTCATTCTTTCTGGTGAGATCATTTACCAGTGATGACCTCAAAATTGGCATTTTTTAAATTTTTATATCGTCTTAAAGATCTATTTAGTATTAGTACATTTTATCAGTTTTTTTTTTTCGTTGAGTTAACAACTAGATGATTTTCAATTCAAAAGCATCAAAATTGTTGCATTTTTGTGTATTTTAGCCTAAAAAGGGCCTTTAAGCTTTTTTTCATAAAAGAAACTCTTAAGGAATTATAAAAATTTCGTGTAAAAGTAAAGATCCTATTATAGAGGTCCTTCAATTTGATATATTTTACATCGAAATTTTGTCATTATCCTATATGTTCTAAAATACCAAAGGGATCGGAAACAAAAGACTGCTGTAAAAAGCTATATACATATATTCCCATTATTGCTGACAATATTTTATGAATCCTAGTCCATATGTTGTTGTCAAACGACGAGGGCAATCTGGCCTATACTGGATCAGAAAAAAAACGGCTTTGCTATTTCGGCTGCCAAAAATGCAGCTACGCGATTTAATATCAACGATCACTGGGCATTGCCTATTCGGAACTCATGCAAGAAGAATGGGTCTCCACTACAACGATTTCTGTAGAAGTTGTCAGGATGAGGAAGAGGAGGAAACTGTCGAACACCTCCTTTGCCACTGCCCTGCGTTAGAATACCAACGCCTCCAGTACCTTGGACAAAGGTGCTTTGCAAGCCTCTCCTGTGTTTCCATATTGGAACCGAGCAGGATTTACTTCTTTCTGAGAAGCAGCGGATGGTTTTCTAACCAACCTACACTTGACGGGGCATAGACAATCTCGTTAACAACCTGGCTGACCAACCTGCCCTCCGTTGGCTACCTCCCTACACTTCTGACTCTTCTCTATCTACCTTTAAACTGTTTGTCTGTCTGTTTGTCTGTCTGTCTGTGACTTCATCCTATATCTTCTTTCAACGCTTTTTCTCTTTTCTCTCTCTCTCTTTTCTATCTCTCCCTTTTTCCTCTCCTCTTTTGCAGGTTACACAAAGAAACCAATACTTGGACCCAAGTGAGCTGTATTGGAGCTGCCTGCTTAACCTAACCTAACCTAGTCCATATGTTGACTTTATGGGCTAAAGTCTAAAAATTTCAATTTTATGATTTTTGGTATTTATTTTAGGAATTGCGAGATTTCCTTTACCTTAATCTTAAACATGTGTATACGCTTTGATTTTCGTTGACTAATATCCACAGAAAAGAAATTTAAGGAATCAAGGTCAATTATCATCACTTTAAAATACCCTAGTACATATTAAAGTTTTCATTGGAATCTTTTAATGTCGAGAGCTACTGTATGTATGTTTTGCTTGTTTTCCTTAATGTTAAATGTTGGTACATTGATGCTGATTTGTTACAATTTTATCACTGGGGCGGTACAATTTAAACATTGTCAGATCCCAACACTGCCTTGCACTCGTATTTATTGCTTCAGCCAACCTTCGGTTAGCAATGAGAGCATTTTTGTTTATTTGTTCTACTCCCAGTTGGTAAATCGTAAAAAATGTCTAGAAAATTTTGCCATAACAAAAATCAAACTTCTTATAAAAAGAAAACATTTTCATAAATTTAGATTAATTAGCCAGATTGCATCAGATGATTTTAATTATTAATGTAAGCTAATTGGGCCTGGTTATTGTAAATGTAAATAAAACAATTTTATTACATTTTTTTCCCTGACGTTTCGTCAATTTTTTGTTGACTTTTTCAAAGGGATTTCGTAATAAATTTGTAATAATCACATTTATAAATAAAACAATGAAAAAGCTAGACACATAACAAAAATTTAAAAAATTATTTTACTTCTTATTTGGTATCACAGAAGGTAATAAAATTGTTTTAATTACATTTACAATAACAAGGCCCAATTAGCTTACATTAATAATTGAAAACATTTATTTTAACACTAAGTTTTTATATAAAGTTTGACGTTTGTCAAGACAAACTTTTGTAAGGTCTGGTCACTAGATGATGCTCATTGATTCAAAAGAAAATTTTAGTGAAAATGGTTTTTATCTCTATCACAGTAGTCTAAAATACTGCTTAAGTTAAGTTTTTATTACAGTGAAGGTCAAACTTCACTACTAATTTCCCTCAATATCTATGGGAACATATTTTAAAATATTTGCTGAAAATTGTTTACAATTTTTTGTAAAAAATGGACCAGGTAATTAATTTTAGGATGCTTATAACTCCCTCATTTTAAAATATAATTTACAGATTAAACCTTAATTTTATAAGTATTAACTAGGCCTTTAAGACAATGTATGATTTTTAAAACGCAAAAAAAAAAATGAAGAAATGAAGAAATGAAAAGCTATAAAAAAATATTTTAGAGGCGAGATACCCAACTTTGAGACAATATATCGCCACCCCTAACAAGAGGTTGGTGCCCACCGTCAAAACCTTTGCTGAGATACTCCTCTGCTATGCTCATGCCAAATTATGAATCAATCAGCCTAGTCCTTTACAAATGGCTGAGTTACTTCCAAAATATTTGTATTCTGCACCACTGTGCAATGTAATGCTTTTCGGAAATCAGTGTTTAAAGGAAACTAAACTAAATTAAAATTAGGCGTTACACATTGAAATGAAGCTACGGAAAGCTAAAAGGATCTTGCATCAATGTAAACGAATTTGTGGCGTTAAGTGGGGAATCTCGCCAAAGGTTGCATACTGGATAATAATGATGGTGCGACATACAATAACTTACGCATCTGTTATTTTATGGCCAAAAGTCTCTCAGAGTACAACTAAGCGTAAGTTGGATGGCGTTCAAAGGATTGCTTGCATGTGTATATGTGGTATAATAAGCAGGGCTCCAACACAGACAGTTGAGGCAATATTGGGATTGCTGCCTTTGGACCGATTCATTAGGTCAACGGCTGCAATATCAGCTTTGCGCATGAAGAGCCGAATTTTTTGGGGCATTCTGGACCTGGTTAGTAAGGAGGTTGTGAAATTCAAATTTCGATTGAACGAATGAGTAGAAGAAAGATAGTCGAAAGACTGCTTTGGATACTCATTGCAGAAGGCGTTATACACAATAAGTGTAGCGACATCAGTATTTTTACTGATAGTTCTCTTAAGGACGGCAGAGCAGGAGCAGGTGTAAACTCAGCTGAGCTGAACGCACATCTTTTTGGCATAGATAGGCATAAATTTTAAGTTATATCAGCTGATATTGCTTCCTAGGCTATTTTTGCGGCTTGAAATAAATCTTCTTTGGTTTTGCAATTTTCTCAATTGATTTTTAAGTTAACGATCTCCCACAAGTTCTCGATTGGGCTAAGATCGGGGGATTGGGCAGGCCAACGAAGAACTTCTATCAAATTGTTCTGGAACCACTCCTTAACCACTTTTGATGTATGTTTTGGGTCGTTATCTTGCTGGAATGTCCATTTAAGTGGCATCTCTTCTTCAGCATAAGGCAACATCACGACTTTTAATATGTGACGATACATGAAACGATTCATAATTCCTTCAATCTTATGAATTGGCCTAATCCCTTGCCCAGAGAAACAACTCCAGACCATTATGTTGCCGCCTCCATGCTTTACAGTGCCTTTGAAATATTTAGGATTCAACCGTTGTCCATTTAGTCTGCGTACACGCCTTATGCCATCTGAATCCTTTAAATTAAACTTAGATTCGTCAGAAAACAGCACAGTCCGCCATTTTTGGACACTCCAGTTGAGATGGGCCTTGGCGAATTCAAGTCTGGCTTTTTTATTTTTTGACGATATGAAAGGTTTTTTTGCTAGTCGTCGACTTAATAATTGTCCTTTTAATTAAGGAGTCTTCATATCGCGAAGTTTCACGTGGCCTTCCTTCAGAATGAGTAGGAGATGTTCCAACAGTCTTCAAAAACTTTTTAATTAGCCCGGAAATAATAAATCTGTTGATCGAATATTTTGCACTCAATTGATGTCTTGATAAGCCGGCTCTCCAATCATCAAGAATTCTAATTTTAAATTCACTTGAGTACTTATTGCGTTCCATTACTCTTATCTCAGCGAAAACTTTAAAACAATGACAATTTTCGCATAAATTCTAACAAGTTCTTCTTCTTAACACTGCACAATGGGGCAGAATCAAAATATTTTGGAAATAACCTAGTCATTTACAAACGGCTAAGCCGATTGATCCAAAAATTTGACACGAGCATAACAGAGGAGCCTCTGAACTTAAGTTGTAATGGTGGGTTCCATACACCCTCTGGAGGTGGCGATATGTGGTCCCAAAGTTGGGAACGTCGCACCTGAAAATTCTTTTACAGCTTGCCATTTCTTCAGTTTTATTCCGATTTTTGAAAATTATACATGGTCTTAAAGGTCTTGTCAATACCTACAAAATCGCATATAAATAATTTAAAAAATAATTAAAAAAATGGTAAATAATAATTTAAAATGATTGAGTTATAAGCATTTTAGGAAATACAATTTTTTGATTTTTCGCTACCCTGGTCCAGTTTTTTAAAAATATTGCGTACGATTTTTACCAAATTTTTCAAAGTTCCTAATAATAGTTAGAGAGCCAAATTCTAAATATTTTTGATAAATTTCAAGATTGTATTTTTACTAAGTTAAAAACTAGACGATTTTTAATTTAAAAAATCCAAAATTATTGCATTTTTGTGTACTTTAGCCCAAAAAAGGTCATTAATGTTTTTTATTTTTAGAAAAAAATTTCTTAAGGAATATATGTTTTTGAATAAGCTAACTATATGTGTGTACGTTAAAAAAAATCGTATAAAATTGGTCATCCTTGTAGAAGATAGGGGTCCCACAATATTTTATATCGAAATTTTTACTTTAGCCTATAAAATGCCAAAGCTGGGATCGAAAAAAGAAGACTGCTGTAACAAAGCTATATATACTCCAAATTGTTTTTGAATATATTTTATGAGCCCTAGTCCGTATGTAGATTTTATGGGCAAAAGATTAAAAAATTCCAATTTTTTGATTTTTGGTCCTTATTTTGGGAATTGTGGAACTTCCTTTTTCTTAATATTGTAGATTTTTTGCCATTTCATTTTACTTGGTCCATTGATAAGTATTATTGCAACATTTTAATTTACATAGGTATGTACGAGTATATGTAGCTATTTAATATCTTTAATAAGCCAACAAAACGAAAACAACCAACTTAAAAAGAACTAAATTGAATTTCAAACTAAAATGGCAATAGCATGTCATTCAACCTTATTTGTTTAAATGATAAATGCGATTTTTTAAATGTATAAAAAAAAAATAACTTTTTGTGCATATTTCATAAATTACAAATTATGAAAAACATAAAATTATTTGTTTCCGTCATAAAACGATCGTGCCTTCAAATACATATCGCACATTTTACACATTGCGTGAGAATGCCTAAAATTTAAATATTTTCGTTGCATGTTATTTATTGAGATTTACAACGATGGGACCGTTAAATATTAATGAACTAATATTATGCTTGAAAAGCAAAACTAAGAAAAAATATTTGAAAAATTAAAAAAAACGTACTTAATTTTGCTTTGAAAGCAATCCACACGAAATTTAAAGACTGTTACTTTTATGGTTATGTTTTATGTATTTACTTTATATGGAGGTACCCATCCCTGGGTAAGTTAGCTCTAATTCAAAAACATAGCGCTTATACTTTATCTTATCTTAAAACACAAATAAACTACCTAGTGGGAACCCTTTAGGTGCAGTTTGAAAGTTTTACAGTGAAGATTTCCTGAGATAAGAAAGTTTTAATTTAATAAACTAACTGGCTCACTCACTCGTTAAATAATAAAAGGTAGTTAAATTTTAAGGGCCGATTTTGATTTTGAATAAAACACAAATTATTTAGGAAATTATTGTCATTTCTTTTTATTTTGATAATATTGGTTCAATTATGTATGGAATAAAATATCGGCGACCTCAGCGATAACGCTGAGTCATAATTGTGGTTCTATGCCGTTAATGTGCCGAATTATCCCATCCTTTAGCTCTTGAATTGTTGCTGGCTTATCGACGTATACTTTTACTTTCAAATAACCCCAAAGGAAGAAGTCCAACGGTGTCAAATAACAAGATCTTGGCGGCGAATTGACATCGCCACCACGTAAGATAACACGGCCATTCAATTTGTCGCGCAAAAGAGCCATTGTTTCGTTAGCTGTGTGACAAGTGGCACCGTCCTGTTGAAACCGCATATCGTCCACATCCATATCTTCCAATTCGGACCATTAAAAGTTCGTTATCATCTCACGATAGCGAACACCATACACAGTAATTCCCCGACCGGCCTCATTTTGGAAAAAATACAGCCCGATGATGCCGCCAGCGCAGATACCGCACCAAACAGTCACTCTTTGTGGGTGCATCGCCCAAATGCGGCAATTCTGCTTATTGACGAATCCACTGAGGTGAAAATGTGCCTCATCACTCAAGATGATTTTCTTCGAAAATCGATCATCCAACGTTGCCATTTCTTGCCAGCATTCTGACCATTGACGGCGTTTGGAATGTTCAAGAGGCTTTAGTTCTTGAGTCAATTGCACCTTGTAATCGTGTAACTGCAAGTCTTTATGCATAATGTTCATCAACGACGAGCGTGAGAGGTGCAATTTTTGGGCACGACGGCGAGTTGAGGTGGACGGCTCTTCAGCCACACTATCGCGAACAGCAGCAATATTTTCTACAGTACGAGCTGTACGAGCATTCACTGGTATTTTCACATCTGCTACAGATCCGGTTTGCTAAAAATTTTTACACAATTGTACGCACATTTAGACCATTAAATTGACCGACAAAGTCGCGAATTGCACGATATGCATTTTCATTTAAACTCCCATTTTCATAATGAGCCTGAATAACTTTAACGCGTCGCTCGATTGTGTATCTTTCCATGGTTCAAATTGCGGTAGTCTTAAATTGAGAAATGCCAAATTAAATGCAGAAAAAAACTTGACGTTAAGGTGTGGTTCACATTCAACATCGGCCCTTAAAATTTAACCATCCGATATAATAAAATAAAATAGGTTAACGTACCAGGTTTTAGCTCTGGCATTTCCACTATATATAAAAGTTGGTTAATAATAATATAATAAAATAGTAGCTCATTTCCGTCTGCCTGTCTGTCTGATTTTCTTAAAAATTACTGGATGGATTTTAACAAAATTTTGTGAAGTACCTTAGCATCCTGATTCCGATATAGGATTTTTCCGGTTTAAAGGTACTGAAATTTTCGGTTTATAACTGGGATATTTAAAACACCCCCTTTTTTTGAAAGTGGGATATTTTAAACAAAATTGCGCAACAGATGGCGCCAGTTGAAAAAAATTTGTATTTGATTTGTATTTTTACTTTGTGGAGTTAAATTACAGAGCTTTGCAATAATTTTTAGAATTTCAGAATTTTCTATAAATTTTGTAATTTTATTCAGATGTGAGTACCTTTATGTAAAGTTAATATATAAACCATAACTGAAGCATTATAAAAGTAAGAGTTTTACAATTGGCGTGGAATACTTTCAAAGCAAAATCGAGAATACGACGTGACGGGCACAGCTAGTATTCAATATGACTGCCTTCACTTATCATATTCCCTTGTACGATTTTTACTGCTGTTTTTTATAATTTTTCTTTGTTGTTGTGGCAACAAAAGCTCTGTATGTGGCTGGTTAGAAAAGCTAACAAATTATTATGGTTCACAGAAGACTTAAACCAATCTTAAATCAAATATAAAAGGTTATAACACCTGACAGTGGAAAATAATAAAGAAAATCTAACCATGAACGATTTAACTAATATCTAATTGCATATAGTTTTAAGATTAATTAAAATTAAAACTTAACTTACACCATTAACCATTATTTTCAGATGTTTCCCAACGAAATAGGAAAAGATGAAATGGTTTTCAAAAATACGAAAATTATTGTTACCTGCAGAATTGAAGTTTATTGCGGAAAAATGAGCAAAAATGTTCTTGTATGAAAACCACCTGCTATTTGTATATTTCTTTTCAGTTTTCTATCTTTATTGGCATAAAGATAGTAACCAAATTTAACTTAAAAGATTTTCAGTATAAGTTTAGACCTGTTTAACAAATAAGACTAAACTGTTCATAAAATGTTTTAAATTTTTATTTTTTTTCATTATCTTCTGCGTTATTTCAAGTATGTATTTGTATAGTAAGTACACAAATATTAAAAAATGAATAACATTAACGTCACGCTTAAATTGTTTTTTATAATTTACCCTGCGTTTATATCTGACAATGCTGTCTTGTCAATAAAATAATACATATTAGTTGTCAAGTATGCATTTTACGTTTTGATTGTTTTTTTATACATAAGAATTGAATTATTGTCAGCATACGTCTGATCACTGTTCTATTTGCTGGTTTTAAAATATTCAAGACAGTAATTCAGACAATTGTAAATGTGTGCGTATATCTGTGACAATAAGGAAAAAAGTCTGATTTTTAAGTTTTATAGCAGAGCAATTTTAAACTTTAAAATTAATTTCTTTTTTAAATAGCTTATCTTAAAACTTTACATAAGAGAGTTTTAAAAAAAAAGTGTAGGGCAGTCGTTGGGACTGCCAATAGAAGTGAAAACTAAGTAACTTGTGATTACTTTTTCCCACGATTTTTTATGAAATACAAAGCAAAAGGTTCATTTAAGTTTTCACAGAATAATTAAATACAAATATTGATAATAATATTTTTATTATTGCATTTAATAGTTTTACGACAGTTTTCGGCTCTACAAGTTTTGTTTCTTTTTTAAATGTCCGCTTATTACAAACTTTTTCTGAAAATATACATATACATATGTACATATATACATATATAAGTATATTAAATCATTAAATCATCATATTAATATGATTTAATTAAATCATTACACTAACACGCATAAACTTCTTTGTAAAAATATGTGTTACAGTGAGCAATATAAAAATGTTGACTGAATCAGCACAAAATCTGTATCAGAGAGAATTAAAACATGTTTAGTTTAGTTTTTTTTTTCAAACTAAAACATTGCAATGTTGCTATCGGTTGTGTGTTAAAATTATCATTGTGTCAATAGAATGAATAAAATTACAGCTTTCATTTGTTTGTATAAAGACAAACTTAATGGCAGGAATCCCGATGGACAGAACAGTCAGACATACAGTCGGACGGACCATCTGATAGTCAGACCGTCAGTCAGACAAATTACCAGACTGTCAGTGAGACCGTCAGACCGTCAGATCGTCACACAATCCTTCAGTCAGTCAGTCAGTCAGTCAGTCAGTCAGTCAAACAATCAGTCAGACAGTCAGACCGTTAAAATAGTCAGATAGTCAAACCGTCAAATAGTCACACCGTCAAATATTCAGACCGTCAGATAGTGAAATAGTCAGACTGTCAGACCGTCAGATCGTCAGTTTGTCAAACAGTCAGACCGTCAGATAGTGAGTAACACCGTCAGATCGTCAAACAGTCATACACTCAGATCGTCGGACAATCAGACCGTCAGATCGTCAGACCGTCAGTTTGTCAAACAGTCAGACCGTCAAACAATCAGTCAGACCGTCAAACAATCAGTCAGACCGTCAAACAATCAGTCAGACCGTCAGACAGTGAGTCAGACCGTTAAACAGTCAGACCGGTAAATAGTCTGACCGACAAACAGTCAGACCGTTAGTCAGTCAGACAATCAATCACACAGTCACTCAGGCTATCTATCTATAGAAACCAGCAGACCTATCTATAAAAACCAACGTTATGTTGACCATGGTGACGATGATGCGAGTTCAATAATTTTTCTTCAACCAAATCGTGCGTAATGGTGACGACGGTTTTTGAGTTCAATATTTTTTCTTCAATCAAAAAGTTCTCAACGCACCTACAGAAGTTTTCACTTCAATAATGGTGACGACGGTTTTTGGTGACGGCGGTTTTTGGTGACAATGGTTTATGAAATCAGTATTTTTTCTTCAACCAAAAAGTGCTCAACGTGCCTAAAGAAGTTTTCACTTCAAAAATCTTATATCTACCAAAAGTACGCAGGCGTTGCAATAAATAAGTTGTGAAGGAAGTTTTTATGCTTTAAAAAAATAACTTAGTAGTTTCTTAAGCTTTTTTCCAAATGCAATTAGACATTGAAACATGATAAGCAGAAAGTAATTTCGCTATAACTTCCTGAAAAATGGTACAAAATAATTGAAAATTTGCACATGGGTACTTTGTATTACGGAGATTACAAAGGTGCCAGTAACTAAAATTTTGCTTAAGTCGAGTTAAGCACTTATTCCTTATTGCCACAGATACAAATTGTGTATGTTTTGGGTTGCCCCGGTAGGCTTGCCATTTATCGATGACGTTGATGTTGCCGTAAATTGGCTTTGATATTGTCGTCGGTGTTTTTGGTGTTGTATAGAACAAAATAATAACACAAATTAAAAACAATGAAGTTTACATATCGCACACTAAATCATAAACAGTCACAACTCAAGATTCATAAATATTTAGGACAGGCAAAAAACTGTTTCTTTGATCAAGGATTTGACATGTGTGGTGTATTTTATTAACATTATCGATAAACTGGCAACGTAGTCACAACATTGTTATCGAACACCAATAACCTCAATAACCAGGAGCAATTTAAATAAATGTTAAAGTAAAGAAGGCTTAAATTGATGTATATAACCTTATAACATAAACCATTATAGATAAACGTATCCAATTTAGGGCAATTTGACTTTTTTCTTCGTAAAACTTCGTCAGATGGAAAGATTTGATATTAAAGTACTGAGACAAATGATTTCGAAACAGCAAATGAACACAAAATGTAAGTATTGATAAGTTTCGTTCTTTGCTTTTGGTACCGTTGTGAATTCATCCTGTCAGTGAATTGCAACTGTGTATAACACATATGACAATGCTTTGAAGGATCAGCATTTTTGCAAAGTAATCTGCCGCTTTCTTTCCTGTTATGCCAGTATGTGTCTTCAAGCACATATGTGTAATTCCATTAACAATCATTAATTATTGATTTACAGGTCATACTTGGCATCAATTTAGAGTTTATACTTGCTTTATGCATTCATCTAATCTTCGAATGATTATCTAGAGGAATAATGATGTATACCCATGTACCTAAACCTCCAGCAGGCGATCATACATAAGCTAAGAATGTATTATATCTTCCAGAAAGCATAAGACAGGTATTTATATATACCTGCGTCTTCTCCTTTACTAATAAAAGAGCCATCAGCGAAACTACTGATATTACTTTCCAGATTCTCATTGGCTTTATATTTACCAGTAATGATGGTCCTGTATATATACTCAGCATATCGTATTTTATATTATGAGTGGCCAAAATAAATGAAGCTGTCATACTCAAATGCAATCATGTGTACTTTTGATATAGTCTTGTAAAAACAAACAGTCTACCTATACTGGAAGTAAACTATTCTACAAATGGTAAAAATGTCATATACATATATTTAAATTTATTAAAATTGGCACATAGCTATGTATACATATAATAAATAGTAACTCATTTCCGTCTGTCTGTCTGCGTTTGCATCACGTAAAAACTACTGGATGGATTTTAACAAAATTTGGTGAGGAAATACCTAAGTATCCTGATCCCAATATATTTAGTATTGTTTTTCCGCAAAAATATCTTATTTCCAAGAGAAAGTGGAGAAAAAGCAGTGAATGTATGCAGTTCAACTAACCGAATATGCATACTTTATTTTTTATAAAGTAAAAAATAAATTAACTGATATGCAGCATAGTTTAAGGCGGAACTAAAAACGCCTTCACCGGAATTACCACATAGCACTAAATCGCCGGTAAAAATAATCACAACGTGCAATTGCAGTGTTGCCATAAGCGAAGTTTTACTATCACCCTAATAATTTATCGTATCTACTCCTATCCCTTTCCAAAGGAAGTAACGCAGTTAATATAGGCATTAATTGCCTGAGTGTTACTTCTATTTAAAAAAAAAAAATAAAAATGTAAGGGACTTTGGTGTGGATTGCTTTCAAAACAAAATCGTCCAAAATATTGCAAGGATGCTGACGAAGTGGCGGGCTCAGCAAGTCTAAAATATTTATATAAGTACGGTGAAACCCCTCATAAACGGACACTCGCCGTCGCGGTATTTTTGGCGATTATTAGAGGTGTCTGCTTATGAGAAAAGTACAAGGTTTTTTTTATTTTATTGGCATGCAACCAAGTTGTCTCCAACAAAATTCTTTAAACGCATAATTTTTTTTCTAATAGGACTAAAAATTAGATTCTAGCTTTAGTGAACCAATCAAAAATTCTTTTTGATTTTATTGATTTCTGTGGCCTATGTTTTGCCAAGAAAATGTAACAATTTCGCGCACCTAAGATTTCTCTTTTTCACACTCGTTTATAATTTTCATTTTGATAACAATTTTTGTCTGTTCTTTAAATAAACCCAGTGGTAAAAAGAAGGAGCATGAGGGCCTTCTAGAAGGCCTCTTTACTCCTTCTTTTGGAGGCACGAGGTCCTCTGTTTGCATTCCGTTCGCATTCCATTCTCATGTCTTTTTTACACAGGTTGTCATTGCGGAGAAGGCCTTCCATTAACGCTTATGCCGGCAATCCTTCCAGAAGGTCTTCCGAAAATTGTCTGCTAGAAGGCCTTTAATTTAATATCTCTTAGAAGGGTTTTCGTAGCAAAAGCAAAAAAAATATTTTCTTCTAATTTTAAGCACTTTCAATTTATTTTTATTTTTAATTGAAATATTAAAATTTTTTCGGATTCGAACAGTCAACCGCCAGGCTGATAGACTAGCGCACTAACAATCAGTCTATCGAAGCAACTCAATTTCAAGCAGCAATGAAATAAATAAAGGCAATTATGTACTATTTCTCATACAAAATGACAACACATTCCTACTTCCCTGCTAAGAGAAGCGAAGTAGGAATGTGTACTGGATCTTTTAGAAGAAAGAGCCAAGTCCTTCTAAAAGGCCTTCTTTGGAAGGCACACAAAAATGAGGATCGTATCCGAGAGAAGGACTGAAGTGAGAAGCATTTTTTTTTTATTTTCTGTTAATGCAAATTAAAATTTGATACCTATTTTTGATACTATTTTTTTTATATCTGTATTGATATAATAGCGGAATGCAGTGTTCGATGCAAATACTATTGCAAACATGCAAGTGTTTTTGTTATATTTGAAATAAAGGCAAAAATTCAAACCTGAAATTCCGTAGAATTGCGAACTGGGCTTAAGACGTCAAATAGTTGTGCACACAATTTACAGTAAAGCCACAGCTGATTAGCCTACATAGACTTAGGTATGTATTTATTATCAAAATATATATAAAAGTAGTAAAGATTTTTTTTTGGCATACCAGAGTTTTTCGTCTTACTCTTACACTAATAAATGTTGAAATTTCGACTAACTAATTAACAGGAACATTAACCGCTGGTTAACTTAAATTGTATTTCATTATGAGAAAAAATCATTATTCATGAGTTAAAGAAATAGAAGACAAATGAAAACTAATTCCGTTTGCTACAATTGTCGCCGTGTTGTCAGCTACTTAATGATATTGAAGCCGACAGCTACATCGTAAACTCTGACATTGTTGTAGAAATACTTAGTTTGCTTTTATAAAATTAAATATCTTTTTCAAAAAGTTATAAATATTTCCTCCAAAACTTTTTAATTTACAATTTTGTGACATTTTCTTTTGTTGAATAAAATAGAACTTAGCCTAAGTTGACGACAGCCACAACGGTGGTCGTGTAGCCATGTAGCTTTGCTGGCTTCAAAATAATCGTTTACCTATAAACGTGTGTATTTTATTTTTGACAGTTTGTAGTCGGTATCCTGATGATGGCTATATGTTTAATGCACCTAGGTCTTAAAACAGAGATATCATCTATTTAAAAATCAAGCGCATTTAAAAAAATATGTCACTCCATATACACACTTAAATACATATGTATATTCTTAATATTAAATATATGTTATGTTACAGTCATGATTTTCATTTTCAAAGAAATATTAAAATTTTTGTTTTAATTTAATTTTTCGAAAATTGTGTGTAAATTTTTTTTGTAAAAATGATTTTTTTTTAATTTTTTGTAAAATTTTATTCGAAAATTTTTTGGAAAATTTTTTAAAAAAATTTGTTTCGCATATTTTTCTGTAAAATATCTTTTTGAAAATATTTTGTTAATTTTATTGTAAAAATTTGTTTTTAATAATTTTATTGAAATTTTTTGTTAAATTTAGGACCTTTCTGCAATCTATATTGAGTTAGAATGGTCAGACTAAAGCAAAAAGAAATCCTTACAAAAAAGAAATTTCCTTATATTGACACATGGAGGGTCCTTTTAACTGCACCTATTTAACAGTGGGTCCATTGGCTACCTCTATGTATATTGCTTTTTATTAAGGTCTCTAATACAAAGCAGAAAAACCCTACCAATCTAAAAACAAACAAAAATCGCCCCTCGCAGGGGGTTATTGATCCCCCGAGATCTGTATGCACTCCTTGCGATCTACCTGTCGCAGTCTAATATTTATTTGACGAAAAAGGCAAAACAGAATCATTAAAACCGAAAAAAATTAAAAAAAAGTGAAAAAATATAGGTGGGCGTGGTTTTTAGTCCACAGCCTACAAAGGAATGATCCGATGTTGCTGAATTACAAAACCAAAATTTTCGAAACTATACCTGACATATTGGAGTGCTTAAATTTTTTGTATCTCTTCTGGTGCCTTGGCAAATGACATTACAACACTAACAGACACAACGGACAGACAGACGAACATCGCTTAATCAACTTCTCTATGTATAGGGATCCAGAATATATATACTTTCCACCTGTGGTGAAGGGTATAAAAAAGTGCCAGTTAAATTTAACCGAAGAAAGCCTGCCGGTTAGTATTTTAAGTGACAGATTTTGTACAATAAAAATATTTATTTGAAATATATTTTTCACAAAAGATATTTGTAATTTATAAAATTTTATAAGATTATCAAAAACTTGGAAATACATTAAATTCTGAATGAATTTTGATTAGAAAAATTTTAAATTATTCACGTATTTGGAAAGTGCAACCATATATCGCGTAATAGTGTCTTATGGTAAGTAACAATTTTACTCCTCATGGAGAGTTGGCCATCTATGTAATCTATGATTAAAACCTGCTGCGATCATAAATGCGTGTTCTATAGAAACAATTTTTTTTTCAATTCTAATTAATAATTAATCAATTTTCATTATCATTGGTACAAATTATTGTTATTATGAAAAGTACTTTATTTGTATCTAATTTAATTAGTATTTTATTCACATATCAGTTAAAATTGTGGCATTATGTGAGTATGACTTAACGAAGAGACATAAGATGAGTTTTAGTTTGTTAATAAAAACATTTTGTTTGTTTTCCATTAGATTACTGCCGTTATTTTGTTTTTGTTTTTCTTTTTTAACATAAAAGTATTTTAAACCTGTAAGTATACATAAGTATTTATATTGAGGTAATTAGGTCAGGTAATATTATGCAAAAATAATTAATTTAGTAAGCGAATTGCCATATACATATGTATATTTGTATATTTTTTAAGGAATTATTTTATAATTAGCATGTAATTAGTTAAATTATTTATTTCTTAGTGAATGTAAAATCTTATTATCCTTTATAGCAGGTGCAGCAAAAACAATTTACGAAACTGCTAGTACGAGTACAAGTATTTTACATTTAGATAAAATATTTATTATTTTTTTAATGATCTGAAGATAGTTTCACGCTTAATTATTATCTAATTAACTAAGCTAATGAAGATATCTCTCTAATAAATGCACATATATTCGTAATACAACAATAGTTACGTCAAACAATTATAACCGATGTAAATTCGAAATCTTAAGCTAAAAGCAAACCAAAAGTGACGACCTACTTACTTCATTGATAGTAATCATTGTGCTATTTAAATTGGTAGATACATGTAATAAATACAATAAAACTAAAGAAAAAGTTTGTTTTCAAACACATTTCAAGTAATTTTTATTTATTATGAATATAGACAATATTATCTTTTCAAACCTTAAAATAATCTATATACATATAATAAATAAATCAGTCAAGTGCGAGTTAGTCTCACGCACGTAGGGTTCCGTTCTATGTTTAGTACGCCTTTAAAAATTAAAGTTGTTATTTTTTTCATATCTTATGGGGCATCCTTTATTTTTAAAATCCAAGTGATATTCGTGAAAATTGCATCGCTATTGGAACACCCTTTAAATTTTAAAAATAAGTCACTATACGTGAAATTTTTAGTAATTGTCATATCGGCCGTGGCAACATATCTCCTGTATAAAATTTTAAGAGTCTACCTACTACGATTCAAGAATAAGGCGTTATACATGAGAAACACGTCACTGTCGGAACACCCTTTAATTTTTATTATTTGTTAAAGTTTCCATAGTAATAAACCTGATGTAAAACTTTTAAGAGCCTACTTATTATCGTTCAAAACTTAGGCCATATACACGCAAAGCACGTCACTCTCGGAACACCCTTTAGTTTTAAGGTTTAATTTTATATACTTGTTTAGAAAGCGAACATAGTGTTAATTACTGTCTGCAGTTTTTAAGTGGTTGCTCCTATATCTCAAGAAATAAAGACATAAAAGCAAATAACACCTCACTTTCGGAACACCCGATAAGTTTTAGTAGTCATTGCTATAGTGGCCACAGTTATACACCTTCTGTGAATATTTCAAGAGTCTAATGATCATTTACTCAAGCTCATATTTTGCAAACCGTTTTTAAATTTTGATATACTCTCTGAGGCAAAGTTGTAGCTCTTGTCATAAAGAAGAAAAATTGTTAACATTTATAATAACATATAGCCGCAAAAGTGAAAAATTTCCCGAACATTTTTAAATTCATTTCGGCTACCTAAGCGCTACCTAAACGGTGTTAAGAATCATTCCTAGGAATCATTCATATGTTCTAGAAAGTTGTTTATTGAGATCTTAGGTTCATTTTTGTAGTTGATTGTTTCCTTGAATTTTGAACGGTTTGCTCCCTATGGACCTGAACAGGGGAAAAAAGGTAACAAAAATTGAATTTTTTAAAGTTTTTTGCGATTTTGACCTTGAAGATGAAGTTTTTTTGATTTTATATGTTAACAAGAGCTACAACTTTGCCTCAGAGAGTATATCAAAATTTCAAACGGTTTGCAAAATATGAGCTTGAGTAAAGGATCATTTTGAGGGCCCATAAAAAAAACCTGGAGGACTTTGGGCAAAACTGGGAGACAGGGGTCTTTTTTTTTGGTCTTTTATCACGTAGAGGTGTCCGTATATGGTTATTTTTTTCCGTGTTGCACTGTGTTATGGTTCATAACTTAGGCCTTATACATGCAAATGACGCCACTATCGGAACTCCCTTTAATTTTTAGGTTTATTTTTTTAAACTTGTTTATATAGCGAACTAAGTTTTAATTACTGCTTGCATATTTTAAATGTATTCCTCCTACAGTTCAAGAAATAAGCAGATATTCGTGAATAACACCTATCTTTTGGAACACCCAATAAGTTTTAGAATTTGCTACTATAACGGACACAGTTATACACCTTCTGTGAAAATTTCAAGAGTCTACCTATTATGGTTCGAAACTTAGGCCTTAACTTGTAAATCACACCACTACCGGAACACCCTTTAATTTTTATTTTTTTATACCTGTTTATATAGCAAACTAAGTTTTAATTACTGTTTTTAAATCTTGAGTCTATGCCTCCTACAGATTAAGAAATAACACCTCTCTATCGGAACACCCTATTTGTTGCTATAGCGGCAACAACTATACATCATCTGTGAAAATTTCAAGAGTCTACCTATTTCGGTTCCAGAGATAAAAGGCGCTGACAGACGGACAGACATTGTAGCGAAAACAATAGGGTTTCGTTTTTACCATTTGGGTACGGAACCCTAAAATCTAACTCATTTTCTGTTTGTCTATCTTTCTGTCTACGTTCGCATCACGCATATCTTATTTCCAAGAGTAAGTGGAAAAAGCAGTAAATGCAGGATATTTTTAACACCGTTGCGCAACACACAAAATATGAATTACTTACTGCCAAATAGCCAATTGAATAAAATTTATATTTGATTTCTATATTTACTTTGTGGAATTACATTGTTATTATAATATTTTAAACACTTTTTACAGATCTTTACAACTTAAATTTGTTCATCGCAACAATATCTTTTTGCAAATAACATAATATGGTTCTTGTGACTATACCATAACCATGGTTTTTCTTTACGTGTAGTTAAATAAACTTCAATTTCTTTATTTATGTAATATTATTGTGTAGATTTGTTAATATGTCAGTCTTCTACCCGAAGAAGGGCTTTGAATGCTAATTTAAAACAGCCAAGTGTTATATATGTTACTCAAAATATCATACTTTGAAGCAGTATATTAAGTTTAGTATAGTATACGGACGAGGAATGAAAAAGAAGAACAATGAATTTTCGTTTGGGGCGAAGAACAAAAAATTTTGAGTATAAGTATGTTGTAAACATTTCTTTTAAAATAACTACATCTTGAACTTCAAAATGATCAGAAGTTAAATTTTTAAATATAAATTTTTTAAGATTACATAATATTTAACAAACAATTTTCATAAAAAACTCTAACAGAAAGAAATAACTGCTTATGATGACTTAAGCTCTTAAATTTTGATTATGATTTGATCATGATTATCTCATTTATTATAAATGTGTTATTTATGGGAATGTAGAAAGCATATATCTTGATTTATATTGTCGCGACCGAAAGAAATATCTCCACCTGTAATGGGATTAAAATAATAACAATGGGATTAAAATAATAAGATGGTCTAATTCAAAAATACAGAATAAGACATAAGAACTTTTTTCTTGTAGCCACAGAATATTTAAAAACAAAAAAGCTATAAGTAATTAAAGTTTAAAAACGTCTACAAAGGACTGAATTTCAGCTAAGAAATGAAAAATTGCATTTTGTGTTACGTTGAAAAAGTGCAACGCTAACAGCTGCAATATATATAATCGTGGGTAGCTGCAGCAGCATGTACTGCAACTAAATTCAAAGTCAAATATTTCAGCAACAGCTAGCAAAACAATGTCATTATATACATACGAATACAGTGTCATTACAAGCGGCGACGATCAACACTATTATTTGTAGATCTAACTCGCAAACTTCTGCCACCACAGCAGGTCGTGTTAGCGCCAATAATAACAACACCAGCATCAGCAAAAGCAACTTTATCCACAACAAAAATTGCTACAACAATGTCATCATTGAGTTTGCAATTAGACGGCAGATGGCAACATTATTGTCGAATGAATTGATCGTGTTGTCATGGCATCTGCAACAACTTATCGAACATTAATGCGAACTTACACGCCAAAGAGCTGTTGCAGAATACCCGTAAATAAATGAGGCAAGTCAACGGTCTTCAAAACACTATAGTTTTCTATTTTGTATTTCTTTTGAGTCATTGTCTGACTGGTAAATTACTCAAACTATTAATTTATCATGTGAGTTATGACCTGAAATGATTATTTATTTGAAAACATCTCAAAGTGTTTAATGCTTGACTTCTTAAAGAATTACTTTTTAAAAGTATATATAAATATACCAAGCAAAAAAAGACATAACAAAACACTATGATATTCATGAGTTCTAGTACTCTTGCACTGGTTCCAATTTAGGTGATAAACGCATGATTTTAACATAAGCGTGTCATTGGAGTTCATGTGCTCACATTTAAGTAAACTGACTGTCATTTAAAAAAGTGCTTCGGACTAATGAAAGTTCGATGATTCCGATGCGTTCTTAGTTTATAAATGCTTATATGTCAATTAAAAATTAAAAAATATGTATGTACTCATGATTTACTAGAAAAATTGAATACATTAAAAATGCATTCGACCAAATAAGTGCTAAGGAAATCATGAAATCACCATTTCCTTTTGAACAAATTCGTTATTTTTTTGCTGGGTATAAATATAATATAAATTGTAAAAATTAAATTATTAGAAAGAAGGACCTAAAAGTTGTCTTATTTTTTAATATTTCATATTCACATTCAAACGCATAACAAACGTTAACAAACGCATCTATTGTCATTTGTATTGTCTTACAATGAATGAACTGCTAGAAAGTTACACAATTAAGTCTTAAAAATAAAAAATTTACCAACCATTAATAATTTTTGTACGATGTTCATTTATGTTATGAAACTTATACATAAACTTATTCACACTGCATACTTAACTACACTAAGGTGCAGTAATTACATTCACACGCAACTTATTTCAGTTTTAATAGGTGGGAGTATTTATGTACATATGTATCCGCATATGTGTATTGTTTACACGTGCATAATTAAGAAAACATCTGCTAACTATTAACCTTGGACGGAACTTGAAAAAGGTAAAAAATGTAACAGTCACAATTATAAAATTTTAAAATATTAATAAATGTCAAGTTCGTAATAAAATTTAACCTGTGCACAGAATGAATGCTTAATTATTTAACATCTTATTAATATTGTTAGCAATATTTCGAAGTCATTTCACTTTTTCTATCTTTTAGCTTAGTTCATTCGGGGCATAATCGTATATGTATAATTGACTGATAGATAACTTTTAAAAACACAATTCTGTAATTTAGAAAAAATTTAGCTTAATTAATTAATTTGTTACAAAAATAACAGGCGAGTTATAAAACATTAATAAATATGATCAACGCTGCCTTTGGAAAGCAGACCTTGCAGGTTACACCGATAATAAAAAAAAGAAAAGATCCAATTCGGAAATATAAAAAAGAAGACGTGAAAACGTGAAAGCTAACGATAACGTGATAGCTAACGATACAAAAAAAAAAAAAAAAATTTTTACCTAATATAAACCCCCCCCCCCCAATTTTGTTAAGTGAATAGTTTCTGGATTCCTTGTTTAACTTATCTATTTTTTTTTTTGGTAAATATGCATTAAGGAAACAAATTTATAAAACTAGCTGTTCCCACCTTGTATTATAAGGAAAGTTACACTGTCATGAAATTAGCATAATTTTATTTAAGAGTTATTGCATTTTATCTATAAAGGACATTTGACAGGATCAAGAGTCCTTTTTTCAAGAGCGATTATTAAGGGTTTAACAAACCTTTGATTTCACATTTTATTTGTTGAAGAACATAGCAAATATAAGAACATTTGCTTTTTGGCACATGGGCGGTGGGCGTGTCTTTGGTCCGATTGTTTGAAAAACTAAAATGTTTCTCAATTAGGCTAAATGTAACTGCCCTACAAAGTTTCAAAAGGTCTGTGTGAACTCCTTCTATTTTTGTCCCATCGTTATATGGGAACAAAGCACTGTGAGGTGTCGGTTGGCATCTTTGCTTTTTTATTTTTTAAATAATTATTTTTATCATTAATCTCATTATAAATTTCTATCTCTTAATGTAAAAATTAACTTAATAAGAAATTTTTTTTTACGGAATATATTTTACTTAAATTGTTTACTGATAATTTTAAAATCAAACTTACTCTACTGCAATGTGCCATTATTTTCCAAATTATTTGAATTTTCTATTGCATGTAAATGCATGATCAGATTAAATATAATTTTTGCATTTACAGAAAATTATGCATTTTGCACATTTGCGCCAGACACTTCACCAAAAGTGTAAAACACATCAACTAAGTAAGTAAGGAGTGTGTAAATATTTGATAACACATTTTAGTAGAGTGTAATACGGAAGCAAAAGTTTTTTTAAGCTCTAACTTTTTCTTCGTTGGTTGGTTGTTTGAAGGAAAAAAAAAAGGAACAGCATTAATAAAATACGAATTTAACCTATAACTACAAGCTACCAACTTTTCTTCTTTGTTTCCTTTTGTCGGCGACGAGCAGCTTATCTTGGGTTTTAACAGTTTTTCCTGAATAAAATATTGCATATAAATTTTCTGTTTCATTAGTAGGCAGGCAAGGTTACTGAGTATAGCAGCGTTGTCATGACTTCAGCAACAAAGTGAGTGAATGATTGCCAGCGACATCTAAGTAACTGAGTACTAATGGGTGATTTTTTTGAGGTTAGGATTTTCATGCATTAGTATTTGACAGATCACGTGAGATTTCAGACATGGTGCCAAAGAGAAAGATGCTCAGTATGCTTTGACATTTCATCATGAATAGACTTACTAACGAGCAACGCTTGCAAATCATTGAATTTTATTACCAAAATCAGTGTTCGGTTCGAAATGTTCAAATGTGACAAATTTTGTTCAGCGATGAGGCTCATTTCTGGTTGAATGGCTACGTAAATAAGCAAAATTGCCGCATTTGGAGTGAAGAGCAACCAGAAGCCGTTCAAGAACTGCCCATGCATCCCGAAAAATGCACTGTTTGGTGTTGTTTGTACGCTGGTGGAATCATTGGACCGTATTTTTTCAAAGATGCTGTTGGACGCAACGTTACGGTGAATGGCGATCGCTATCGTTCGATGCTAACAAACTTTTTGTTGCCAAAAATGGAACAACTGAACTTGGTTGACATGTGGTTTCAACAAGATGGCGCTACATGCCACACAGCTCGCGATTCTATGGCCATTTTGAGGGAAAACTTCGGAGAACAATTCATCTCAAGAAATGGACCGGTAAGTTGGCCACCAAGATCATGCGATTTGACGCCTTTAGACTATTTTTTGTGGGGCTACGTCAAGTCTAAAGTCTACAGAAATAAGCCAGCAACTATTCCAGCTTTGGAAGACAACCTTTCCGAAGAAATTCGGGCTATTCCGGCCGAAATGCTCGAAAAAGTTGCCCAAAATTGGACTTTCCGAATGGACCACCTAAGACGCAGCCGCGGTCAACATTTAAATGAAATTATCTTCAAAAAGTAAATGTCATGGACCAATCTAACGTTTCAAATAAAGAACCGATGAGATTTTGCAAATTTTATGCGTTTTTTTAAAAAAAAAGTTCTCAAGCTCTTAAAAAATCACTCGTTATTAACATTAACTAGTGACTAGACTAAAACCTGACAAAATATCAACTAAAAATTTAAGTAAAATCCAATACATGGCTGTTATAGAAAGAAATGTTTGTGTTATATTATTTGGTATTATATGTTTGATTTTGGGCTTGCAACAAATATGCACTTGAGTTAGTTATTATTAAAATTATAATTTTTTAACTTTGGATTGACAGATTTTATTTACGTAATTTAAATTTATTTGTATTGGAGCTTTATTTCCCTTCTAAAAGCTTCTGTACTAGTATAGCTATGAATCAGCGTTGCCGTTTTGTTTACTTTTAACCAAAATTGCTTTTTTTTTCCTATGCTTACATGTTGACTTTTTTAATTTTTGGTTGCTTTTTGGAGAAATTATTTATGTAGCATATTTTTGTTAACAAATATGGCAAACTTAACTATATTCGCGTTTTTTACTATAGTTATACAACACTGTTACCATTTTGTAATGTTTTTAGTGCTCTTTTTTCAACTCTGATGTGCTAAAAAATGCAAATCATATAAGAAAGCGTCTGATTGATCTGCATTAAACTTAATGCAAGTTGTGGTTTATGGTGGTTTAGTAATAAAAATATTTTTGCCAAAAAAAATCTTGAACTATATTATTTTATGTATTGGAAAAATGGATAGGTCAGCATTACATTTATGATTTAAAAAACATTTAATAAAACATAAAATTTTCCTTTTAAAATAGATTTGTAACAAAACGCCAAATAAAAGAACAGCAACAGGACAGTGCAGTGGATGATAGTGGGGATGAAATGTAAGTAAATTAAAAAAGTTTTATTATTTTATTTTTATTAATTACTTATTAAAAATGTAATATACAGTGATATCAACAACAGTCCAAAAAGAAGATTCCGTTCAATTTGGCTTGAACAATTCTCCTGGTTGAGGAACAAAGATGGGTGCAGTTATTGTGCTGCTTGCGAAAAAAAGCTTGCAAATAACGTAAGTTATTTAAAAAACACGATTGTTTGAAAGCTCATGTTCTCAACGTAAATATGAAGCAAAATCAAGTCAAAATAGATTATTTTGCGAAATCTGAAAACAACAAGTTATCAAAACAAATATATCATGGTGAATGCACTTTAACCGTGTTTTTAGTCAAGCATAATTTGCCATTTACACTGATGGATTATTTACCTGCATTGCTAGCGGAATGCTGTCCAGATTCAGCAATCGCAAAAAATATCAAATGCGGCAGAACTAAAGCTACACAACTTGTTGAATTATATTTACAAGGCTGAATTATATTTACAAGAAAGTAATTTAACTAAATAAAAAAAATATGAAAAAAAAATATAAAATCATTTTACATTGAGCTCTTAAAAGAAATTTTAAAACGGTTTAATTTTGGAAGAAAAGAACTGACATATCTAGAACTAATTACACCGAGTAAGGTTTTAAGCAGTTTAGAAATTAGTTTAGAACCCTTGTTATCCTCTTTTCCAAATATGGCAAATGGAAGAGAAGAACAAATTTTATCGCAATGGAAGTTGCTCAGATTTTCAAACTTAGAATTAGATATTAGCATGGACATTGTTGATTTTTGGGACAAAGTGTCTAAACACACAAATGGTTTTAATGAAAAGTGCTTTAAAGACCTAGTTGATTTCGTTCACAATTGTTTATCTTTGCCCCATAGTTCTGCTGCGGCTGAAAGAATATTTTCGCAACTAGGACTAATAAAAACCAAGTACAGAAATAAGCTAGATTTTAAAACTATAAATAATATAATGATGTCAAAAGAATTGTAAAAAATGATACCAATAGCATAAATGTTATAAAAAGTGTATGGTTCCTACGATAGAATACAGTTTTTGCTTTATTTACGTGGATTTACACCTGTGAAAGTGTTCCTATTATTTTTTGTAACAAAGTACAAATTTTGTTTTAAATTAGAATATTTCAATTGTACCTGTATTGTATGTAAATATTTTATATACTCTCATATTTTGTGATTATTTTATAAAATAAATTTTGTAACTCTTTTTTTTGTTTTGAATAGTTGAAAAAAGATGTTTTGTTACTTTGATGTATAATACCAAATAAAAAATACCATTTATATAAAAATATTTTTTGCGTACATTTTTTCTTTTTTGTTTACTTTAAACAAAAATTTGCTTACAAAAATATTTTTGCCGTGGCAACACTGCTATGAATACTAAATATAAGCTTGTTTGCAAATTATGAAGAATTCCAAACAAACTATTATTATTTCTAGATTTCTTAAGAACTTACGGATTTGATTAAAAAAAAAAAAAACACGCAAAATTTAGAGAAATGTATAAAATATTTATTTAAGTCGATAAAACGATCCAAATAATTCAATGCCTAAAGATGATGTTGACCGCTGTCTACGCCTCAAAAGGTTCATACTCTGGTTCCAATTTTGTCATACTCCTTGCAATATATCGGCCGGTATCTTAGAAATAAAATTTATATTGGCTTTTAGTTCGTGATCTGTTGCGGTCATGTCCCTATAGATTATTACTTTGAGCCTTAATATAGCCCCACAAAAAATTATACTATTTTTAAATCGCACGATCTAGGCGGTGACCGTCCCCAGACATGAAATAATCTGTCCACCGAACTCGCCCCTCAACTGGACCATTGTTTCGCGTGCTGTGTGGTATGTGGCACCGTCTTGTTAAAACCACATGTCAGCCAAGTCCAGCTTACATGTGGTTTTAACAGTGCGGGTTAGCGTTCGCTATTCACAGCAATGTTCCTGCATGCGCCGTCTTTAAAAAAGTACGGTCTAATGATGTCCACACCAAACACAACATTTTGCGAAATGCATTGGAAGTTCTTACAATGCTTGTGGCTACACTTCATGAGCTGCCCAAAACAGTGTTGCCAAAAAGAAATTTGCTAAAAAATAACCCTTTAAATGTTATTTAATTACGCAGTTAACGAAGTAAAAACGCTGTAATTTTGTAAACTTTGAAACTTCAGTAGTAAATGAAAAATAAAAAAATAAGCTATTGTTCGGATACGCGGATTTCTATTTGACAATATTTCTGTCTTGTATTATAATTTTAAGTTCTCATGCAGCTAAAAAAAAATTTCGTTAAATTTGATTCAGCAAAATTATTCAAAATTAAAATTTTTTTTAATTTATTTTTTTTAAAGCGATTGTAAATTTGAACTGTTTTTGCGGATGTAAGTCGTGTTATTTAAAATTTAAATAAAACAAATAAATTATTTCAACTATACTTCAAGACTTCAAATATTGGTGATAAGAAACAGGAATCCAATCATTAGAAGATGACCTCAGAGGTATTGAAAGCCTTATCCGTTTTCGTTTTTTTTTTGTGTTCAGACAGAAAAATATTTTATGAAAAATAACAGCATAAGAGTGTATAAGATATTCGATACTGCCGAATATGGCACTCTCATTTGATTTTAGTTTAACTTTAAAAAGAGAAAAAATTTATAGCATAGACAAGAAGGGCAAGTATGAGCATCGTAAAGTATTTAGGTTCATAATATATAACTGAAGTCACTTTCGGTGACAGTAATTACTTACTCTTTGTGTTGTTAGCGTTCCTTATTTAATACGACCATTATTATTTATACATACGTCCCATACATATACATCTACATATAGATATACAAGGGGTTATAAGGAGATTCATAAAATTTACTCTCCTCCGCCATCTAATCATTTAAAGCAGTAGCACAACTGATTGATTATGAGGATAATTTAGTCGAAAGCATATTGTGCAATAAGACAGCTACAACAATAACATTTTCTAACAATTGGACCATAAGTTCGAAGGTGTTGATGGTGACATATGCAAATAAATATAAATACATTGGATTACGTGATGTGAGTTGCTTCAGTGCAATATTTTTTGCATTTTTTGCTATTACTTTTCTTGTAACAAAAGAAAAAAAAAAATCGTAGCATAAATTACTTTTACTTGATGGGAGGTAAAATTTATAGAAGGTAAAATTTATAGTTTGAATGTTAAATAATAGTATTTATTATGATCACTTGCAGTGAATAATTGAAACTACTCTAAGCGATTTAACTTTTATTAAATTAATGTTAAGTTCATCTAATAAATGAATATTAAATTTGGTTAATCTATAAATGAACATGGTAGTTTTTAAAAATATGTGGGAAAACTATGTAAACAGATAATATCTAAGATAATTTGGGTTTTAAAGTTCAATTTGTTTTATTTTAAGCAGACGTGAGTAACACGAATAAGGAAAAGCTGTGTCATCAGTAGAGAATCCACTCGATCAATCATCGCTCGATTAATCGTAGAGTTTTAAGTCGTTTAATTGTTCGAGTAGGTTAGGTTAGGTTAATAGAGGATCACACATAATTAAATATGTGTGGATTCACAAGACCATAATTGATCCATAGTGACTCCTCTGATGATTAAATAACTCCCACTAAGTAGTCCCGTGAACTTTGTAAATTTGACAATTCAAGTCCTCCATATTCTGCAAGAAAAAGAGCAAAAAATTTTATTACGGCTGTGTGATAACGCAGGGCATTGACAAAGTGTGGAATGTGTTTTCCTCTTCTTCGCCACACCATCTGCAGATATCATCATCACAAAGTCGAAACTTTTTCAAGAAGTATCTAAGATCATTATGTCCTGTTATTATATCTGCATACATTCTTAGTTCTGTCTTACTCATACATAACAGCTTATCCCTTACTCCAATATCTTTTTTCTCCAGCAATGATTTTGTCTGTGTGTATCCCAACGAATTATTCCACGTTGTGTCGGCATCACGTCTAAATATTTTTCTTATCCTCTCATATGTAGAATCGAAACTAGGGTATATGTCCTCACATCTGACGCTTATGTCTAAGTCAGCTCCAGCTCGCGCCAACTCGTCTGCAGCTTCGTTTCCTATAATGTAATGACCGGGTACCCAGCACAGTTTCAGTGCGTATTGTTCATTGAGAACTTGTTGGCTGACTACTTTCTAATACATCTATTTCCGAGTGCTTTTATAGCCGCCTGACTGTCTATGTAAATAGTGATATCACTTGAGAATATCGGCCTCATAGAAAGTAACATGGCAGCCTCAGACACAGCAAAAATTTCGGCTTGGAAAATTGTTCGAGTAACAAAAATTGCAAATTTCGATTAAAAAATGAAATAATTATAACATAAATAAAATGATATCGTTTAATCGACTGGTGAGAAGAATTCACTACTAGCACAAAAGCTTCCCTCTTGTTTAATATTTTTACTTTTAATATTTACCACCTTATATTGTTGTTGCTTCAGCCAACCTTTTGTTTTTAGGGAAGCTAAAAATAAATAGGGTTACGTGTAAAAACGTAACCCTATTGTTTTCGCTACAATGTCTGTCCGTCTGTCAGCGCCTTTTATCTCACGAACCGTAATAGGTAGACTCTTGAAATTTTCACAGATGATGTACAGCTGTTGCCGCTATAGCAACAAATACTAAAACTTATAGGGTGTTCCGATAGAAAGGTGTTATTCACGAATATGTGCCTATTTCGTGAACTGTAGGAGGCATAGACTCAAGATTTAAAAACAGTAATTAAAACTTAGTTCGCTATATAAACAAGTATAAAAAAATAAACCTAAAAATTAAAGGGTGTTCCGATAGTGGTGTGATTTGCATGTATAATGCCTAAGTTTTGAACCATAATAGGTAGACGCTTGAAATTTTCACAGAAGGTGTATAGTAGTGGCCGCTATAGTAACAAATACTAAAACTTATCGGGTGTTCCGAAAGTGAGGTGTTATTTGCCGTTATGTCTTTATTTCTTGAGCTATAGGAGGCAACCACTTAAAATTTGCAGACAGTAATTAACTCTATGTTCGCTTTCTGTTAAATTAAACCTTAAAATTAAAGGGTGTTCCGAGAGTGACGTTCTTTGCGTCTATATGGGTTTTCAACGATAATAAGTAGACTCTTGAAGTTTTTACAAGAGGTTTATTACTATTGAAACTATAATAAAAAATTAAAGGGTGTTCCGACAGAGACATGATTTTTACTTAAATAGCCTTATTTTTTGAACCGTAATAGGTAGATTCTTGAATTGTTTACAGTAGATGTTGTCCTTCGGACACTGTAACAATTACTAATTACTGGGTGATCCATCAGTGACATGTTTTTCACGTATATTACCTTATTTTTTGAACCGCAATAGTTAGGCCTAATATTTTTGTATATATTGTATTACCATGGCCGTTATAACAACAATTCCTAAAATTTAAAGGGTGTTCCAATAGCGATGCAATATTCGCGAATATGACTTTGATTTTAAAAAGAAAAGGGTTCCTCATAAGACATGAAAAATTAACAACTTGAGTTTTTAAAGGCGTACTAAACATAGTACGGAACCCTGCGTATGTGGGACTAACTCGCACTTGACTGATTTATTTTGTATTCTTTTGTTTATTTGTATTCTTCCAACACTGGTTATTAGTTAATACTAATCTAGTATCAAACCTAACTTTGTTTGGTAAACATGTTTCGGCGGTGCTTTGCGTTTTTTAACATTGAATATTTGAAGTTTTATTAGTCTAACTATTTATTTTACTAAAATAATATAGTTCGACTAATAAAACTTCAAATATTTATTTATTTATTAGTCGAACTATTTATTTTACTAAAATAAAATAGTTCGACTAATAAAACTTCAAATTTTCAATATTCTTAAGTTATGTTCGGGATTTTTATTATTTACTCTGCTAACCCTGTTATGTATAATTAATAGGTAATTTAGTATAAGTGAAAGTTAATTTAGTTACGTTTTTGCCTCGGAAACTGATTTCCGGCATTATTCGGCTGATATTGTTTTCCGTTCCTTCTAGTGACAAGTCGTAAGGTCTTTTTGGTAATTTCATGATTTTTTAATTGTTCTTCCAAATAGCTCCAGCAATACTTAATCGGATTAAGATACGGTGACTTTGTTACAGTTCCATGCACTTGATGGCAATTGTTGTGTAGCCAGCTCATAACATTGCACATTGTGAAGGACCATATGTAAAGGGCTAGTCCAAATCATTCAAAATTTGACACGGTAATAAAAGAGGAGTATCAGAGTGAGTTTTAAATCTGGAGATCACTCACTTATCAGTCGTGGCGCTAACTGGCTTCAAATTTGAGAACCTCAAAATTTTACATCGTCTAAAAGATCTATTCAGTATTAGTACATTTTTTATGTAGTTAGCGAGCAAAATTTAAGATATTATGGTAAAATTACAAAATGATATCTTTTCTGAGTTAACAACTAGATGATTAAAAAACTTTAAAATTATTCCTTTTTGTGTATTTTAGCCTAAAAATGGGCCATTAATCTTTTTTTTTAATAAAAGAAATTCTCAAGGAATATATACAAATTACACTCCATGATACGATGGCTGCAACGATGTGTGATACAGTCACAATGTGTAGCAATTTATATAACATGGCCTTGAACCCATATTATAACCTCTTGTTTAGGGTTTGAAGAATAAAAAACTCCTTCTGTTGAGAGTGCAACAGCTTTGATCCACAATGCGCCGTCTATGCATACATTCAACTAAACCACAACCAACACGTGAACTCCAGAAGGAGATAAGAGGGTCTTTGTGGGGCTACCGATTACCGTGGTAACAGTCCTTTGGACACTGGTCGCGCCTCCAAGAGGACCCGTCATAGCACAGACCTTTTCTTCCAGATTCAGGTTCCAGGAACCCTAGCGTCTGGTGCTCCTATTTTCCCCAAGAGCACTTTGTCAAAGCATTTGCAAATCCTGCAGTGACTCAATTAAATTTTTAAAATATATAAAAAATTTTTAATATTATTCTTGGACCTCTACTATATTCGCTATATGCAAATGATCTGCCTCTATAAATCAAACACTCAAAAGTGCATATGTATGCTGACGATGTACAGGTACATATATATTGACTGCACCATAGCATCAGTTCGATCTCAAGTTAGTAATCTTAACCTCGATCTTCACAGAATTTATCAGTGAACGGACAACTGTAAATGTCCTGCGTCTTAATCCTAAGAAGTCAAAATGCCTAATTATTACTAAGAAAATCACACAAATCGTTGAAAATATCAATATATATAATATATATATAAATTCTGCTAAAAATCTGGGTGTCGCTTTTAATCGCAAGCTTACTTGGTCAGACCATATTGATCAATTATGTTGCAGAACATATGGGATGCTCAGGAGTTTATGGCACAGTCAGCATTTTACACCGCCGAAGATAAGAATGACAATAGCTTAAGCTTATCTAATACCAAATCTGTTCTACTGTTCTGAAGTATTTGTCCGTTGGAATGATAATGATAAACGGAAGCTTACTACCATTTATTTCCTAATTTTTATAATTAATTATAGAGTTATGTTATAAATATGTGTGTATGTGATACCATTGTAATATTTTTTTTTTGCCATATGACGGCTTTTTTGATTAAAAAATTTGAAAAAATAAATATATTTTGAATGTTTTTTTGGCGCACATGATAAGTCTTTTTTTATTTGTCAGGTTGTTATATTTTTCACGTCTTATGGGGCACCTTTAATTTTTAATTATTTTTTATACTAGAGCTTAGTATTACATACTCTGTGTATATATCAAGCGTCTGCCTATAACGTTTAGAAGAGAAGGTCAAATTTCTCAAATTCGCGACATTTAGGGAACTCCCTTTTATTTTATTAAATTTATTTTCGTTATTTGTTGTTATAGTCGATATTGCAAAATATAATCTATGTAAAAGTGTCAGCCTATTACTGTACAAATGTAAGAACTTTACATAAAGAAATATTAGGAGCCTATCTATTGCGTTTTACCGGCGATGGCAACACATCTACTGTAAAAATTTCAAGAGTCTACCTATTACCTTTCAAAAAATAAGGCTACATACGTGCAAATCACGACACTCTCTAAATACCCTTTAATTATTTAACTATTTGTTATAAAGGCCATATTAATACAAATTTTAAGAGTCTACCTATTATAGTTCAATAATTAGTCGATATAAATTCAAATCACGCTACTGTCGACAAACCCTTTAATTTTTGCTATTTGTTATAGAGGCCGTAATAATATACGAAAATCTGTGAAAATTTTAAGAGTCTAGCAATTATGGTTCAATAATTAGACCACATTCATGCAAATCATGTCAATCATGTCACATATCGTCGCGTTTATTCTTAAACCACGTAAGCGCCAAAAAGTCGTTTTTCAGAAAACAAAAAAAACTTAATAACTTCTTTAATATGGGTTTGAAAACAATTTTTTTTGCAAAACATGGCTGTGCGACTTTCTAAAGGGTATAGAATCTTTTTTTTTGTAAATTTGTTACTTACAATTAATTGTAGCCAAATCTGTCGCTTATGTGGTTTTGGCGCAACCAGCAAATTGCAAATTTCTGTGTGTAAATTACCATTTATTTTTGTATTTATCAAAAAAAAACTTTTAACTTTACCAAAAATGCTCCAATTGCCCTGAAACTTTCCTGATTTTTTTATTCTTAAATACAAAAAACTTAGTGGTTGAGTCTTTAACATTTCCAACTTGAAATATAAAAACCATTATATTTTGCATGCAAATGTTATTTGTATGTAAAAATGGATTTTTTTATTTTTCATACAAACTTGTTAAGATGAGAATGTAGTCTGGTGGCAAATGTTATTTTCTACCATAAAAACCAAAAAAGTCAATTTCGAAAAAATGACGCTTACGTGGTTTAAGAAGAAACGTGACGATGTACGTGAATAGCACGTCTCTATTCGAACACGCTAAACGTTTTAGTACTTGTTACTATAGCGGCCACAGTTGTATACTTCTGTGAAAATTTCAAGAGTGTACCTATTACGGTTCAAGAGATAAAAGGCGCTGACAGACGCGCCCCTGTCAGAATAACTTCTCACATAAAAAGACAAGTTTGTATCACTATTAGAAAGGATAATAAAAAAAGTAATTTTTTCCCCTACACCAAAGTTTCAGCTTAATATTGGCTATCATGTAAAATACTGTGATAAATAATAATTTAATTTTTTCTCCAACCAAATGTTTTATGTTAAACTTTTTCTCATACAACCTTATAAATAAGACATTTTGACAATAATTTGCTATTATTTTATACATTTAATCGATTCAAATTATTCATAACTTATGCTTGATTTAGCGTAACGACCATAAACTTACTGCAGAAAAGTCATGAATCAAAACCATTTGTGCCCAAACCCTCCTCGATTTGTTGACTTTTATTATTATAAGAATTAATTGCGAAAATAATTTTCAGTTCAAGGTAAAGTCTCTTTTTCGCCTATTGTTGTTGATATTTTTAGAATTTTATTGGGTCATATTTGGTATTTAACCGTATAATGTTCATGTCAGTTTAATACGTTTTCAATGACTTTTTTATATTTTTTGTTCAATGTATTATTTGGATATATGTATGTATGTATACTTACAAACATATGTATGTAGTTACGTAATTTGTAATATATTCACATTCTGTGTTATTTTTTAACCGACTTTAAAAAAGAAGGAGGTTATCTATTCGTCTGAATGTTGCTTTTTTATGTATGTAACCGCAGAACTCAGCCATTTCTGAACCGATTTTAAAACTTTTTTCTTTATTTGAAAGATTATGCTTTCAGGTTGGTCCCATTTTAAAAACAGTTCATTATATTAAAAACTAAAGGGTGTCCTCCTACAACATACATGTTTTTTACGTGTATTAAGAACCGTAAAGGGCACCAAATTAAAAATTAAAAAAAATTGCGTGTCGCTATAGCTAACAACAGAAGAAATTAATAAAAAAAAAAATAAATTTAAAATTTAAAGGGTGCCCCATAGGTGACGTAATTAGACCTATTTGAGCCAATCTTTTGAACCGTTATAGGCAAAACTTTGAAAATTTGACAGAATGTCGATTACTATGACCCCGTTATAATAAAATGTATAAATATTCAAAATTTTAAAGGGTGCTCCAATAGTTCATTTAATTTGATGTATACTTTTGAACAGTTGTACAAAGACCGCTGAAATTCACAAACCTGTATTGCTAATAAAAAGTATAAAATTTGAATTTGGAAATAAAAGGGTGTCCCAATAGTTAATGTAATTCTATGTATGTGGCCAAACTTTTGAACTGTTATAGACAGACAGCTGAAATTTACAAGGAACCTGTATTGAAAAGTCCACTATAGCAAGTATACAATTTGAAGTTATAAACTAAAGGGTGTCCCCATAAATTATGTAATTTGATTAATATGGCCCTATCTTTTGAACCGTTAAACACAAACACTTGAAAATTAGGCAGAATATCCACTACTTTGTCTGATATAATAACAAGTATAAATATTTGGAATTATAATGTAAAGGGTGTCCCAATGGTTCATGTAGTTTGATATATATGGTTAAAGTTTTTAACCGTTATAGACAGATAGTTGAAATTTACAAAGAATCTTTGTGGCCAAGTCCTCTATAACAACAGATCTTTAATTTAAAATTGTAAATTAAAGGGTGTCCGAATAGGTGATGTTATTTGATCTATGTTACCCTATCTTTGAAACCGTTATAGACAGAGGCTTGAATGGTGTCCCCATTAAGGACGGATGCTAGTGAAAATAGCTTAAATTATAAACAGTAATAGGTAGATGCTTGACATTCACATAGTCTTTTCTTTTTTCGCTAATTTTAGCGCATCTATTATTTGGTTTAAATCTAATTCTTACAGATTACTTCTTATATTTTTAGTTTATAATTGGTGCCCTTCTATCTGTTTTGAAGTCGGTTTTTATTGGCAAAAATTATCTTTTTATTACTAACAAAATAATTTATTGTAGATGGTGTCCTACAATTTACACAAAATTTAGTTTAATTCAAATTTTTATTTTGTAAAATTGTTACAAAAAAACTTTCGATAAAAATTAAAAAAAAAAATTTCCGAAAAAAATTTTACGGGATCCCAAAGATGAGTAAAGAAGCACAGCTACTATAACTAACACGATGACCGCAGTTTGAAACTAAAAAATATATGTATGTAGATCAAGGCTCCCAGAAGATTTTGATGAAAAATCTGCACTTTTTGGGGGAAAAAATCGGCATTTTCGGCACTTCAGTTTTGAAAATCGGCAAGAAAATCGTCCTAAATAAAACTAAGTATTTGTTGAGGTTTTATTTGATTTTTATTAATAAAAAAAACAAAAGAAATAACAAATTCTAATAGTTTAGTGGATTTTATAAACATAAATACAAAAATGAACACAATATTTTTTAAAAAGATTGTTGATAAAATAATTCATGTAAATTTTACAAGCTAAATGTATGATGTCAACTGACGAAAGGGACCTTATGTTGCCAGGGGTCAAAATTGAGTCATCTATGTTTTTCGATAAAGTACAAAATTCTTGACAGAACGCAAAAAATCAGGCACAAATCTGAGAAATTAACGAAATTATGTCTTTTTGAAGTTTTTAGTTCAAAAGGATAGTTTTGATAAAGTTAAGGTTAAATTTGAACAACAAATTAGTTAAAAAAAATCTATTTTGTAGTTGATTGGTGCAACTGACACCTAAAATGTTGTGTTGTTCTTTCGTCAGCTTGGTCACATATATGTTTCGTATATAGTAAGAAATACATTTCTGAATTTTACATTTTCTCTAAATCGTATTTAATATCATAATAGATTTATTAAGTTTTAAATAATCTTTAGAAAATATTCCATCAAAAGTTTCTGTTCGAAATTTCACAAATATTTCTGCAAATTCAAGAAAATTCAGTTCTCGGTACTCCGAATCTAACGCTTGTCCTTCATTTTTATCTAAAAAATTCGGAAAAAATTCCTATAGATTGAAATAGATTTAATTTTGGTATTCATTATGACATATGGATTTAATAAACTTAGTGATTTAAAGCTGGTTTCAAAATCAAACCGTTTCCGTGAGCATTTCTATATAAAAATTTACGCATTTATTAAAAATATTGTGAATTTCAGATTTTAATATTGAAGCTTTAGCATAAATTCCCAAATCAATTGATTTCATAAAATCTGCATTTTTCTACCAAAAATCGGCAATCGGCATTTTGTAATTTTTTAGTGTAAAAATCGGCAAAATGCCAAAATATCGGCACTTTTAGCAGCCCTGATGTAGATATTTTTTGTAAAGTGTTCGCAAGAATAAAAATAATTTGACAGCTGATAGTTTAAGGTAAGTGAAAATAGAGTAATATACGGAAGAATCACGCATTTTCAGTAGTATACATTTTGGCAGTTGGGTTTCAGATAACCGAGTTGAGATTTTTGAAAACAAATGCATCCTCAACGTGTTACTGTTTTGTGCAGATTTTGGAATAAATGTTTTTTAGAGAAATTGAGGCAGATCCTGCAGTGACTGTTATTAGCGCTGTATATCGCCATCTGGTAGCTGACAAAGAATTATGACAATCATGGTAATTTTGTCCCAACTGGGGGTCATATTGTCCCCCCAATATGCCTACTGGCAGCTCCTGGTATTGATCCCACGAGACCTGTATGAACTCCATGCGATCTACTGGTCGCGGTCTAATATTTCTTTAACAAAAAACAGCAAAAACGAATCGTTACAACCGAAAAAAAAAACAAATTGAAAAAATTAGGTGGGCGTGGTTTTTGCTACAGCCTCGAATGTAATGGTCTGATGTTGCTAAATTGCATTAGCGAAATTTTTGAAAATATGCCTGGCAGATTGGTGGGCTTAAATTTTCTGTATCTCTTCTGATGCCTTGGCAAAGTTGATTTCAACACCAACACGGACAGAGGGACATCGCTTAATCAACTTCTCTATGCATAAGTATTCAGAATATATATACTTTATGGAGTCGAAAATGAATATTATAGAAATTACACACGAAATGAAAAATATATAAGTTTTTCCACCAGTGGTGAAGGGTATAAAAAAATATTTGTACTGCGCACATATTATGTTATTCCTGCTGCAAAATCAAAACGTTTAAGCTTTTTTATTTGTTATTTCATACACACATTTTAAGTTTAAAAATGTTTGAAATTATTCAATAACTTTCACACGCAATATGTTTTCTATTTATTTAAATTGCATGTTATTGTAACAAATTTTTGCCTAATATGTGGGAAATCATCTTTCGATAAAATCACTAAACAAGTATAAAAAGCAAACCACTTGTTAATTTTTTTATTATTATATTTGCTACATGACTTTTTGAAGGAAAAAATCAATACAAATATGTTTTTTTGTTCATGCAAATCAATGTAAATTAAGCAATATGCAAAGTAAACTACACCTAATTCTGTTTTTACACGGTAGATTGGTTCCAGAAAAAACCGTGTAAAATGAGTGAAAACGAGAATTTTTTTAAGAGCAAGAAATCATGTTTATTTTACTAAATCATAAAAGTAATGTGTATTTGCACCGTTTATTTGCATCTTTAGTGTATGATGAAGACTTAAGAGATAGTTTCGTTTCAGAAATCAACGATTGCCTAATTGAATTTAATTTTTTTTATAGTTCTTACTGTCACTTCGTCTAAACCGAACATTTTGCAGAGAAATGTTGAGCCTTTTCCATTTCGAAGGCGATCTAAAAACTCAATTTTGTTTTCTAAAGAAATGGCTTTCCGTTGATTTTTTTTATTTGTAGTTTTCATCGTCTTCTTGTAGAGATGCATTGATAGTTCACAAAATATTAACACATTTCAATTGCTCTAACAAGTAAAAAATGCTTGTTTGCAAAAAAAGGGAATTCCTGTAAATTTTTGATATAAAAATATTTCGCAAAACTGAAATTTTACAAATAAAATCTAAGCCCAAATAATTTTGAATCGTGCTAAATGGAATAAAATCGTGTAAAAAAAATATTTTTTTTTTATTTTCAAACCGTGTTAAATCAAAACCGGGTGTATTTGTAAAAGCGACAGATACGAACGAACATTAAAATGCGTAACTAACTGCTTTTTGGTATATTGTGTTTGAAACTAATTCGCATCAAGTTGTATGTGGTACAAATATGGTTTATATGTTTACCTGATATAGAGGAACTCGTCTCTGGGTTATCATGAAGGATTTTGCAGGGTTGATTTTATAAAAAATTTAATTATTGTAGAGTTCTGTAAATAGAGTAACAAATTTTTCGTTTACAAAAAGTTGCAGTCATTTTAGTTGGTAATGTTGTGTACATTCGTAGCAGCTACACAGCTACATGACTACAAATGACGTTGGCTACAATCGTCGCCGTGTGGTCAGCTACTGAATTATACTACATACTTCAAAAGTATTAAAATGTTGTAGAAATACATATTTAACTTATAAAAAAAAAATACTTTTTCAAAAAATACTTTTATCATATCAAAACAAATAAATATATGTATTTGCTCAAATCCTTTTGATTGTAAATGAATTTGTATATTTAATTTTGTGACAATTTCTTCTGTTGAATAAAATAAGATTGTCGCAAACAAAAATAGAAATTAACCTAACTTGGCTACAGCCACAACGGTGGTCGTGTGTAGTCATGTAGCTATGATGTCGTCAAAATAATCGTCTTCATATAAACGTGTGTAGTTTAATTTTGACAGGTTGTAGTCGGTATCCTGCTGTCGTCTATGTGTTTAATGTTTAATACTATTTGAACCCAGTGTGCTTCCCTCATCGTTCAAAAAATAAAACAAAGATTTGTAAGTCAAAGTATGACCAAAATATGACTCGAAAACTCGAATCAACGACTGAAAAGATTCAGCTCAACATTCCAATTAGAAAGACCGAATGACATTGTACACATAAGACATTACGATACATGAAACAAAACATAAACATGACGCCGCACGGTGGTTCAGAATTAATTTTCATTGGCCAAAACCTATATTTTTTGTTGACACAGATTCTTAAAATTTTTATGTCACCAGAAAGAAAACAGATCAAAACTAAGGTAGCCGAAAAATTGGGTCAAAATATTCGCAGTAGTGGGCGTAGCATGCTGCTAAAGGCAAAGAATTTATGTTAATTTAAAAATAAAATAAAAATTGTAATATTTGATCTCATATTAATTGCGATGTCTTAAAAACTGTTATCGATATTGAGCTGCGGTTTTTTTTGTTATATTGGGTGAACTGTTGTTTGTAAGAAATGGTATATGCGCACCCTGTATAATTTGTAAATAGGGTGTTATGTTTAAAATTGGAAACCTCCATATATTCGCAAAGTTTGAAGTTTAGTAGTATATAACTTCTAAAGGACAAAAAAGGACAAAAAAACCGAAACCACCCAAAGAAAGGCAAAAGTGTTCTCTTTAAGCCTATATATACTTTTGCACCCGCCCGGATCCGCCCGTAGAACACTTTTTTCTATTTTAATAAAAATACTCAACATTTTTACAAACAAATTTCTATCAAAATTGCTAGTAAATTTACTTTAGGAGTCATTCACTGCCAAAAGTACAAATTGCAGATAGCAAAACGTAAGGGGAAAGAGAGGAATCTAACTAAAAAGTTAATTTTATTCGAAAATTGAGAATTTTAGTACACAAAACAATTTTTGGTAAAATTTCCTTAAAATCCAGTATAAGTTGTATATGACAAATTTTCCCATAGAAAATTTGTATAAACCGAATCAACTTAGGTAGTTAAACTTAGTTTTTTGTGTTTAGGTAATCTACTTTAGGTTTAACTGAAGTACTTGCGTGCAATGAACTAATTAATGCTAAAAAATTTGGTGATTACGCCAAGGAAACCGCTGCTATATATACATCCAAATACAAATATAGAAATATGTCAGCAACAGTGCATAAAGTTCTTTATCATGGAGAAGAGGTCATTAAGCACCATTTATTACCGATTGGAGATTTGTCAGAGGAAGCCCAGTAAAAAAGAAACAAGGATTACAAGTTTTACAGAGAACATAATACCAGAAAAATATCACGAATTTCTTCAAATGAAGATTTATTTCATATATTATTGGCAACTTCAGATCCCTTCATCTCTAGCATTCGAAGTCAATGGAAATTGAATCATTCGAAACTAAATGCCGAAGCTAAGGCACTGCTACAGGGCACAGGTAATACAGAGCAGAATATAGAATATTTACAGGAAATATTCCAGCCAAATGAATAATAATTATAATTTGAATTTAGTATTTGAATAAAATAAAGTATACAAACATTAATATTAAATGTTATTTTATTTACCTAGAATCTATTTATAACTATAAATAAATATGTATATAATTAAAGAAAAATTAAATTACATTGTTTTGTTTTAAAATTGACCAAAAACTAGGAAATATGTAAGTATTGTTAGGCATAAAGTTGAAATTTGGGCAATCCTAATGAAAATACGGAAAATACCTCAGTGAAAATAGGGGCCACCCTAAGGATAGCAAAATATTGTATTGTCATCCAAGATTGACCCGTGGACCAAATTTGAGCCAAATTGTTTAAGGAAAAGTGGGTCAAAAATGAGTTGGCACATTTGAAACGGAATTTCAAACAAGAAAAGCAAATCGAAAGTTCAACTTTAGGCTTGAATTTCTCAGCAACCGCTGCACCGATTTTAATAAGGCCTAAACTCGGTAAAAGCTTAAGATGTTGTCTATTGACTATAAACAGAAGTTTTGGCCAATGAAAAACGTTTCTGAACCACTATGCGCCGCACAATGGTTCCTGCTAGTGTAAGAGCGTAGATAAATTCGAAATTCGAAGTGTTTGAGACTTAATTTTTATTTGTTTTTTTAATAAAAATATGTACAAATTGACTTCGTTTATCAATAGATTTTATTTTTTTTTTTTAGGAAATATCTTTGCATAAAGTAGCTATATATGTGTGTGCAATCAAAAAAGTTGACTTATAACACCTAAACGTTTGAAGACCTATAACTTTAAACGTATAAGAGTCATACTTACGTATTATACATTTTTAAAAAGGTGATTTTATTGCAAATAAAACAGTGTTAAATTTGTATCAAAGTTGTTTAAAAAAATATTTTTCGACCAATTGTTCGATCCATCTTAAAATTTAAGAAAATATGTTTTTAAGATGGAACTACAATTTTGCCTCCACTCTCCTCCACTAAGATATTAGTACAGGTATTTAGCTATATGTTTCACTTATTCGTCGTAAAAGTTTAGCTGCTAATACCTGCTAACCTGCAAAATATTTACAAAATACTTTAAGAGCTATATTTTGGAATATGCATTTTTTTCTGTATATTTTTTGGTACATTCGTTGAATAAAATTGGATTTAGCAATGCAATATAACGCATTATTACTTTAAAAAAAGTATGTGGATTCAAACATCCATTTTTTATAGAAATTTATATTTATTAATAAGCATTTGCATGCTTAGGTAAGATCTTATATATGCTTATGTACATATGTTTTAAGACACTTAGCGGTTATTTAAAGAGGAAACAATTAGAAGAAAAAAAATTATTTTTTTGCTTTTTTATTAAAAAGAAAAACTTGAAAAATAACTTAATGTGAAGATTATACGCTATTTAAGAAAAATGGTTTAAGTATTACATCATTGTCTCTAAAAATTGCTGTTTTATAGTATTAACACCACAGGCTCTTTATAAATACCGATTAAAAAAGTGTCATTGACACTTTCATTTATAGAACTAGAAAATATTCTTTTGACTTTCTTATGAACATTTTCATTACTTACTGCCCTATTTTAAACTAGATTTTATTACGTGTGAAAAAGGATAATAATTGTGGTCTGTTTTACGAAAAGTATTTTCGGGAATGGCCAGAAAACAGGTAAAATAGTACTCATAAATAGTAGTGTTGTAAAAAAATAAGCAAAACATTTTCAATTGGACCTTGAAGAGAAATATAAATGGTACTATATGTCCTCATCGATACACAAACTCCTTATTCATGGAAAGGAGATTATAGAACATTTTGGGATGAATCCCATTGGCGTTCTATCAGAGGATGCACAGGATTTAAGAAAATGCTTGAGATATGTTACCAATGAAGATGTTTTTAATTACCTATCGTACTCTTCAGATCCATATACATATATCATCCTTAAGGAATAAATATACCAAATATGTAAAAAACACTGGATGATGATGCTATAAAGCTGCTTAGATTAAAATGTTTAAATAAAAAATGTTGAACAAACAAAATTGTTGTAATATAAAGTCAATAAGTTTATGAATCTGTTATAGTATAGATCGCAGGTATACTTTTTTGTTTCTATAAAAAAACAAAACTGGAGTGGCCTACACTCAACATTACAATACCGAATGGAAACAGATATTTATATGGATATATTACATAAAGATTAAAAGTTCAAAGTATATTCAAATCGCAAAAATTAATTATTTTCGGTTTGGGGTGTTAGGTAAACTACCCCTTGCTCCCTCCCGATTATGCCCAAAAACTATACAGCTCTTCATCTCCACATACCAACGGCACATACTAAATTTCATTTTGATATGTCAAACGGTATGACCTGTACAAACTCCACAAAAATAGTGGCATACACACAAACCCACCCACCCACAGACTTCATAGCGAAAATAGCCAAAATGGATTCAGGAGACCTCTAAACGTATAAATCCGTCGAAATCCTGACCTCAATTTTGTTTCAGGATAGCTATACTTTACCTTATACTACGTATGGTAAAGTAAAACACAAAGGAAGTATTACTTGGAAGTAAATGTAAAAAAATAACTTTTATAACTTTAAAACTAATTTAAGTATCGACTTCGTTTTTCGCAGATAACTAGAATGTTTACTCGGTAATGTTCCCTCCAAATTTTCAAACAATCTGATAATAAATAAGAAAGTTACAGATTTTAGCTACGCAAAACCCAAAATGGATCCACTGTGCGCCGCACAGTGGTCAATTTCGCGAGATAGCGGTCAAAACTCTATAACTTTTGACCGGATTGGTATTTTTTTAAGCAATTTGTTTTGTTCAATAGGAGGGACTTTAAGCTTCAATTTGCATGGTCAAACGTAAAAATCGAATGATAGGAACGTAAGTAATGTGGAGTTAAAAATGCATTTTAATTTTATGTTGAGTTTCCATGTAAAAGTTAAATATTTTGACATTTTAAATAGGTATTTTTTTATAATTTCTTATTTTCTGCAGTCGTATTTTACAACCAATACTTATTTATTATTCCTAAACTTAATTTTGGTCAGAAAATGCCAACATTTGGCCCCTGACATTTATTTAGTCTCAATATTCACAGGGGCCAAAGGTTGGTCTTTTTAGAAGAAAGCTTATTCTTGTGAGAATTAAACTGAAAAATAACACTGAAATTCCCAACAATATCAATACCATATGGATATATTATATACAGAACACAACATCGATAAAATTTTAAGTAAACTTTTACTATTGATTTAAAGTGCACATATGTTTTATTTAAATGTATTAATAAAAATTTATACTAAAATTAGAAACAAATTATAATCTTTAAACTAGTATTAATTAAACAATACATATTAGTAAAAATTATTTCCAAATAGCTTTGATTTTCATTTTGCAGTAGTTGTTTAGCTTCTTCATCTAACTCTAATGAGGTTGATTTCCATTTTTGTCGAATACTGGACATATATGGGTCTAATGTGCACAACAAAATATTAATAAGATCTTCATTGGTACAATATCTGGAAATTTTTCTTGTATTGTGCTCGCGAAAGAATCTGTAGTCTTTGTTCCCTTTTTCTTGCGCTTCTTCTGAGAGATCTCCAATTGGAAGCATATTGTGCTGAATTATTTGTTCCCCATGGAACAAAATTTTGTGAACTGTGGTTGGCATATGTCTCCAAGAATATTTTTGGTTGTAAAGGGTTGCTGTCTCATTAGCATACTGACCAAATTTTTTTGCATCTATCTTTTTGCTACATGCTATAACTTCTAATATGATTTGGAATCGTCGTATTAAATCATAATCTACTCCAGTTATAGAAGCTGTATTTTTCTTGAATATCTTTTTTTTTATCTTTAGAAATTAAAATCATGCTGCAATTTTTAAACTTCTTTAAATAGTCAGCATCAAATGTCTTTAATAATCGTTCTGCAGTGTGTTCAAGAAGATCCCGCAATTTTATTTCTGCTGAACTTGAAGTTACACTAATAGCAGTTGGTGAAGGTAAGCAATCTTTTTTGGCAGAAACTATATCTCGATATGATGGAAAAACTCCACAATTTTTTTTTTAATTGGTTCGCTTCCGCAATTCTGTATATTGGTTTTTAGTCATTTTCAAATCCAAAAATAGTGCAAATGCTTCTTCTGGAGTAAATTTATTTTCTTCAGTTGGTGTCGGCATACTTTCTAAAATCCTTTTTGTGCGTCTGGGGCTTGCTTCCACTATATTTTCAATGATAGCAATTTTACTCTTTTTAGTTTTCGATGGTTGAATTTGATGCAGAAATGAATCCTTTATGATGCTACAAGAAACTTCTTCATTGATATGTTTAAGCTTGCGTCTTCGTGATCTTTCACTCGATTATCAATTGGCTTTGCTGGTCGACCACCTTTTCCAGTTTCCGTGGTAGTTACTGATGGCTTTTTAAAAATAAGTTTATTTCTTAACCATTCCTGGTTGCGTGAGTAAAACAATTTCTTGTTTCTGGAACATTGATTGTACCGTTTTCTTAAAGTATTTAAAAAGTTTTTTATTTCTAAGTTATGAATTTTAATTTCTTGTTTGTCGCATATTTTGAAGAATGGATTATTCATTATATGTAAAATAATGTCGTTTTCATCTTTCCGTTCAAAATATATATCAGATAGAACACTATAACTGAATTTAGCCATTTTTTAAACAATAATGAAGAAAAAAATGAATGCATGGATTAATAAACTATTGCTCGAAGTTTCAACATGATCTTTTTTACCTCTTTGAAACATAATATAACAGGTACTTGGTTTTATCAGTAATTTCCATTGGTTTTAAATTTATTTGCAATTTTCAGGTATTTAAGTTGTTTAATATTAGATGGCAATAAAATCATTTTTTACCTTTTCCAAATGAATTGCCAGATACCCCATAATTTGAGAGTTATATTGTCTTTTTTGTCAAAATTTTGATATACCCTTCTATGTGGACTAGGTCCAAATATGGGCCAACTTCTCCTAATTTCAACAGAATTATTTTTTGGGTCAATAAGAACTCTTGTACAAAATTTCATCAAAATATATGCATAATAGCCACTTTCACATACAAATAACTTCTCAAAAAATATGACGTGCATTTGTACCGAATATCTTACCTTGGGTCAGAAAAATTGCTGTAGCTCAAAAAGTGCAGTCCCGATGCATGGACATGTATATATAGGAATGTAGGGGAGAGTTAGGACTACAAAATAGTAAATTTGTGTTTTGACTCAGCTTGACTCACAGGAGTTGTGCTCTATGAAGTTGGAAATTTCCGAGAAATTTGACCTTTTTTAAAAAAAATATTTAAATTGTTTTGAAAACAGTAGAGCTTCAATTTTTTTACCAGTAATAGGAAATAAGTTAAGTTACAACACAAAATTTATTTCGTCCAAAAATCTTGAGAAACAAAAAAGTTATGATCATTTAAACTTTAAAAATTAACTAAAAATATCATAAATTTACTAAATTCTGAAAAAGCCCATTTTGGACCACCCTGTTCTCAGTGAAATAGTTTAAATAGAGTTCTAATTTTTTGGCTCCCGAGGTTTACTACTGTCTACTTTCATATGAGTCTAATAACTTTAAAATCGGAGAACAAAAACCAAAAGGAGTTTTGGCCGCTATCTCAAAATATTGACCACAGTGCGCCGGTAGAGCAACTGAATTAATTTGTGCATGTTGTTATAGGTGACGAATGCGTGTTTATGCCATTTTCTGTTTAAACATAATTTTCTGTTTTCCAACAATTTTGTTTGTAAGCTTATTGCACAGCAAATAGTGAGAGTGCCATTGCTCAACAGATGGCGCTGTTCGAAAATACTACTGTCAACCTAAAATACAACAACAACGTCATTGTTATGTTATAAAAGAGTTTTGATAACAAATGTTTTAACAACCATGTTAAGACTTGGAAATAACATTAATACTAACATGATGTTAGTGTTAATGTTTCTCATTTTATGTCCAATGCATACTAGGGGTAACTTTTCAAGTGACAACAAATAATCATAATATAAAAAATTGAGAGCCTTTTGTTGATATATATATGGAAATATATAGGAAAATGTAAATGACATATCGCAAACCATCACAAACCATCCCCCACATACACTGAAAGTGTGGCTGAAATCGGTCGAACCGTTTCCGCTGTTAGTGGTGACATCAAAGTGTACACGTCTTTTTATATACATATACATATATAGATATAGATTTTCTCTTGGAAATTACAATTTTTTAATAGGAAAAAGTATCCTATTAATTAACTGCTGTTTCTATGGTACCTTTGCGCAAAGTTTTAATTAAATTCATGAAGTTGTATTTACGAGATGCAGACGAAAATTTCAAATAAAGTTTTTTTTTTTTGTGTTACATATAGATCTGCACCAGCAAGATTAACATTGTCTCGTATCTGAGGGTGGTCTTGCTACCAGGTGAAAGGTAAGTGTAGACTAGCACCCCCCTTGTGTAGTACAGCACACAATACCATACTTATGTAAAAAAAACCTGATATCGCCATCGAATCTACCACACAGTCACAATGAAAAGCAATTTATAGAGACATAACAAGCCTGGACCCATGTTCTCACCTCTTATTTCGGGGTTTGGAGACTATCCAAACTCCTTTCTGTTGAGAGTTGCAACAGCACACTTAATTGACCATGCACCATCTCTGCACATATCGATTTAAGCCACAACTACCACATGAACTCCCGAAGAAGTTCTCACCAACAACCAGGCACATAGAGGAGCGGCTCTCTGTGGGGCTACTGGTTCCCGTGGTACCAGTCCTTTGGATACTTGTTGGGCCTTGAAGAGAACCCATAGTAATACAGACCTGTTCTTCCAGATTCATGCTCCAGGAACCCTGGCGTCTGATGCCCCCATTTTCCCCGAGAGCACTTTGTCAAAGCTTTTGAAAATGCTGCGGTGACAGTTTGTAACCCCGGGGGGAGAACAAGATTTACAAAAAATACTTCACGTAGGGACATGGCCCTGTTCCAGATTTATTATTGGGCTGAAAATCCTTGTGTGTTACGAACCAAATAATCAGCTGCGTGTAACTGTTTTGCATTTAGGTTACTAATTGAAAAAATTTAGTTACTAACATGCTTTCAACAAATTCAAATTTTTAAATATTAACTCAAGTTAACAAGAAACCAACATATGTATTTCTAAGTAACAAGAAAATATATACATATAAAATAAATTGTTTTGCTGGCCATTAAGAAATAAAGAAATAATATTTAATAACAAACTTAACAAAGGAAGTAATTGCGCCTCCACACACTTGGAATAAACGAACATACATGAACATTGTCATGGCTACACATTTGGCAGTATTTGAAGGCAATATATAACAATACCTCTCTGAGTTTAACATACATATTTGTTCGAACCTAATTATAGAAACCCACGATCTGTATAGCCTTTGAGAATATGATTCCAAAAACTTACGTATGGTATGGCTTTAAGGTACATTGCTACATGCATCCATACCATATATGTACATGTGCTTTACAACTAACAAATAAAATTAAATGAATGTTGAGCAGTCATAAAAATTGCTTACAAGCTAAAACAGTTTATTGACAGTTGCACAAATTATGGCCTTAAATTTTCATTGAGATTTATGGCCGCCGTGTAAAAAGAAAACAAAGACTGAAAATAAGAAAAGAAAAGACAACCTGGCACACTTGTTATCGTGGTTGTTGGCCAATTTGCATATTACGAGTGTTGAGCGAGAAAAAAGGCATGGAAAAAGAAAAACTTAAGATTATTTGTCAAAAAACAAATAATTCAAACAGCAAACATTTTTGTTAAAAATCATAGATGAAATGGAAACAATGAATAAATTTATAGCTTTGCGGTTGGCCTTTTCAACAGCTAAAAATGTTGTTTCAATTTACAATATTTTATGCAAATTTGCAAAACATACGGAAAGTAATACTACTCGTAAAAGAAAATTGCCACACCTGATATTTAACCAAGTGGTAGCTTTTGTTCAGTACACTTTGAATAATAAATAAATTTTTAAATAAATCTTATTAATTTTCTTACTAAATACGTATAATTGAAAGGAAAGTTTCTGTCACAGCACAGTGGTTTTAAAACTTTTGAGTTTGATAAAAAATTTGGTATCATGAGATACCAGATATGTACATTTTTAAAGGACTTACTATCTACATACATATGTAAATTCTTAAAAAACTTAATTTATAAAAAAAAACGTGATGTCCGAGGTTCATAACTTTGGGGTCTTACTCCAATTCCAGGGGGCCGATCGCAACTCTTCTCGAAAACTTTTTCGTATCTATCTACTTTCTTTAGTATTTAGCTGTACAAATCATATATTTAACCAAACAAACTTAGATAATAGAATACGAGAATTTGTATTGCAATCATCTATTGTCAGTTGGTGAAAACGAAGACTACCACTATCTAAGGCTTCCATTTTTTCATGTGTATTTTTTAAATACTTATTACTTTATAATTGTTGTTGCGCAGCATTTTATTTATATTTATTTTCTAGTTGATATTAATAATGTATTAAACAAAACTTTGTTAGATAAACATATATGCGCGATATTTAATCAGCACATGAAATTAACTTTTCATTAAAATTAAGGGTGTTGGCTGCTTCCAATGGTTGTCAAAAATAAATTAATATTTACAGGGAGCTCGACAGAATTCCAGTAATAAATAACGAAACAGCAGGGTTGTATAGAAAATTACTGTACTTCAAACACAAGGATCTATGAAACTGTCTTTAAAGAAAAATATTTTATAAATTTTAAAAACAAATCGGTCTATAATTTTGTTTACTCAAAAATAAAAGTATTTTTCTTGATTGAAAAATATTTTTATTATATTTATAATTCATTAAGGTACCAAATACTATTACATTTATAATCATAATTTATTATCTGTATAATAGTTAAATTAAAGGAAAATATTTTTAACATGGAAATACTTTGCGATAGTTGTCATATATGTATATAGGAGAGACAGAGGAGAAAATCGCATTGGTGGAGGCGTACTGATTGCGGTATCAAATTCTTTGCCATTTAAAGTGTTTTTGATTGGTGATGAAATTGAGTTTATATCTGTTAAAATCAAACTAAGTAAAAGAAATATATCTGTATCCTGTTCTTATACCTCCGTGCTCTGAAAGCTTTGTTTATGAAAAGCATTTTGAAGCCGTTGAGTACATTGTAAGCTCTGTTAATTTTAGTATTTGGAGATTTTAATTTGCCGTCGGTTTCATACAACTGTCCACCTGATTCATTAAACCTAGTTCCATTGATTTTTAACGATTTCTTAAACCACATAATGGATTTATGCCTCTACCAAATAAATGAAGTTTATAATAAACTGCTGGACTTAGTATTCGTCAATGAACCTTCTGATTGTACAATAAATCGATCCTGCCCTATCACTACGCCTGAAGATCGACATCACCCAACTCTTCCAGTTCGTTGCTCCTTGTTACTTCCAGAGTCCTTTAGCCCAGTTAGAAAAGACAAGAATGTATTTTGTGTTCAACGTGGCAATTATAACATAATGAATCGATTGTTAAGTAATACTAACGGGCATAACTTGTTATTTATCTCAAATTGTACTCCATTAAACATTGAAATGATGATTACTACTTTTTACAAATCTGTTTATTCTTTAATGGAAAAATGTATACCAAAACGAACTATCTTCAAAGGCTCTCGTCCCCCCTGCAGATCTAAACATCTATCAAGCTTAAAAAATTAAAAGAATAAACTCTACAAAATATACAAAAATCCTAATTCTACTGCTGATTACGCCAGTTACTCTATTTGTCGCGCTGAGTATAATTTGTTAAATATCAATCTGTATAAAAATTATGTAATTAGAATGAAATCAAATTTTAAAAACAATCCCAAATCGTTCTTTAATTTTGTAAAATCCAAACGAAAATCTAATGAGTTTCCGCCTGTAATAAAATATGGAAAATGTGAATCTGATGATTACGCTCTTATCGCCAATATGTTTGCGGATTATTTTGCTACAACGTACTCTGATACTATATATGATGACACCAGTACTTATTCTTTTCAAATGTCTTCAAACCTATCAATAGACTTTCCAGAAATTGATTCTGCTAAAATAGAGTTCAAATTAAAAAGACTTGAAAGAAATTTTGACCGGATGGTATACCCAACTGTTTACTGAGGTAGTGTGCAGCTAGTTTGTCGAAACCTTTAACCTTAATCTTCAACTTGTCTATCAGATGTGGCTATATTCCTAGTCAATGGAAAAGCTCATATATCATTCCATATTCAAATCTGTCAGTAAGTCACATGCAAAAAACCATAGAGGTATTGCAAAACTAAGTTCAAGACCTAAAATTCATCTGAAACTTTCTAAGCCACAACATACCGCATCAACATGGATTTAGAAAAGGATGCTCAACCATTACACACCTTTTACATTTAACGAAATTAGTCAATAAAGAATTCGTAAAAAATCAACAAACTGATGCCATTTATATGGATTTCAGCAAAGCTGTCGCGAAAATCAATCACAAACTTCTCCTTAATAAGCTACATATGCTAGGCTTTTCCAGAAATATTCTAAATTGGATTAAATCTTATATAAATGATAGAAAACAAAATGTACTTTTTTAAAACCATATCTAAACCTATAAATGTTTGTTCTGAAGTACTGCAAGGCAGCCATCTTGGTCCAATGCTGTTCTCTTTATTTATAAATGATCTGCCAGATGTTATAAAATATTGCAACATACTTATGTTTGCTGATGATGTAATAAATGTTCTTACATACAATAGAAATTCGGATCATTTTTACCTACAACATGAAATTGATAACTTTTATACTTGGTGCAATGTAAACCTAATGGAACTAAACACTCACAAATGCAAGCACATAAGATTTAACAGGGGCAACTTTGTCAGTGTCAACTTTTTTTGGGCAAACAACCTTTGGAATTAGTTTGCTCCATCCTGGATTTGGGAATATTGCTTGACGTTAAAGCTTAGTTTTATTCCGCACATTAATATGATGGTTAATAAGGCGAGAGGCGTTCTTGATTTTGTTAAAAGATGGGCAAAGCTTTTATGCACATCCTTAGTTAGGCCTATTCTTGAAAATGGCTCAGTTGTTTGGGATCCGTTGTATAATGTTCATAGTGATCATATTGAGTCTATTCTAAAACAGTTTTTGCTATTTAGCCTACAAGGCTTAAGATGGAATCCAACATTAAATTTGCCTCCTTATCAACAAAGATTATCGCTAATTAAGTTACCTTCTCTTAAAAGCCGAAGGACTATGCTAAACGTTACGTTTTTTGTTAAGTATTCTTAATGGCGATATATGTACATTATGAATTCATTCTAAGCAGTATATCATTTAATGATCCACATCGACCGACAATTTACTTTCATCCTCTGGCAATTAAATGTTTTCGTATGAACTATGCTTATGCTGATGCTGTGCCAATTATATCAATTTATTGATTGATTACTCTTAAAGCTTAAACGTTATAAAACGCAATATTATAATATTCCTTAATTGTTAATTTTTTTTCTTTTGTCTTTGCAAATTATTGTTACAAGTAATTATTAAATTTGTTACTAAAGTCTGTATGAAATTATTATATGGTCTTTTATATTTTAAATAAATAAAAATAAATAAATAAATACTTAACAGTTTGCGTGGTTCGACATCTCATCTAATATTTGCGCACCACATTTTGTAAAGCAATTTTGAGTTCCTGTGCTTAAACGCTACATAACCCTATTGTCATCGCCCTCTATCATTGGAACCGTAAGAGGTGGAAGTTGAACTGTTTACAGAAAATCTTAAAAGTTAAGGGTGTCCTGATAGTGGCATATTCTTTCACATAGTATGTATTGAGTGTACAAGTCATATGTACTGTCAAAATTGCTGTCCTTATGGAATTTCATGCGTATGTCAAAATCAGTATTTTACACATGGTTTATAATTTTTGTGTTTAAACGTACACATGTTACGTACATATGACATAACCTCCTGTTATTAAAAATAAAAATCAAATATTAAAAACAGCTGGTCTTCAAATTGTGGTTAGATGGATTATTTTTTTTAAATTATTGGTCTATATAGTAACGAGTGATTTTTTAAGAGCTTGAGAACTTTTTTTTTAAAAAAAAACGCATAAAATTTGCAAAATCTCATCGGTTCTTTATTTGAAACGTTAGATTGGTCCATGACATTTACTTTTTGAAGATAATTTCATTTAAATGTTGACCGCGGCTGCGTCTTAGGTGGTCCATTCGGAAAGTCCAATTTTGGGCAACTTTTTCGAGCATTTCGGCCGGAATAGCCCGAATTTCTTCGGAAATGTTGTCTTCCAAAGCTGGAATAGTTGCTGGCTTATTTCTGTAGACTTTAGACTTGACGTAGCCCCACAAAAAATAGACTAAAGGCGTCAAATCGCATGATCTTGGTGGCCAACTTACCGGTCCATTTCTTGAGATGAATTGTTCTTCGAAGTTTTCCCTCAAAATGGCCATAGAATCGCGAGCTGTGTGGCATGTAGCGCCATCTTGTTGAAACCACATGTCAACCAAGTTCAGTTGTTCCATTTTTGGCAACAAAAAGTTTGTTAGCATCGAACGATAGCGATCGCCATTCACCGTAACGTTGCGTCCAACAGCATCTTTGAAAAAATACGGTCCAATGATTCCACCAGCGTACAAACCACACCAAACAGTGCATTTTTCGGGATGCATGGGCAGTTCTTGAACGGCTTCTGGTTGCTCTTCACTCCAAATGCGGCAATTTTGCTTATTTACGTAGCCATTCAACCAGAAATGAGCCTCATCGCTGAACAAAATTTGTCGATAAAACACTTTTCGAACCGAACACTGATTTTGGTAATAAAATTCAATGATTTGCAAGCGTTGCTCGTTAGTAAGTCTATTCATGATGAAATGTCAAAGCATACTGAGCATCTTTCTCTTTGGCACCATGTCTGAAATCTCACGTGATCTGTCAAATACTAATGCATGAAAATCCTAACCTCAAAAAAATCACCCATTAAAACTAATAATATTAGCTTTGTTGCAATATGCACTTTTGCATGTTTTTGCCGCCAATTTATTTTATTAGAAACCCGCTAGTGTTGTCAACTATGCAAAGAACTACCGTTTTGTGTTATCATTTGGGAGCTTCTACAACAGTACAGAAATCAATTTGTAAGAGAGAAATTATATAAAAACAAAAAATAATTATAATAAATAATACAATAAGTATTGATTAATATCATTTGAACTATATCAGCAACAATTAAATGAATAATTTTGTTGATGTTAATGTCAATTTATTTTCGCTCTTTTTTATTAGGAGTAAAATATTTTTTGTCCTAATTCTTATGACAATAGAAAAGAATTAAATTTCTTTAAAAAGCCGTTGCTTTTGAAAATGAAATAACTCCATTTTATTTTATTTAATGATTTGCAATTGAATGGCGTTAAAAAAATCACAAGCCGTAATAGACTTATTATTTTGTGGTCTTTTTGCATGAGGTTTTTGCATAAGGTTTTAGTATGTGCCAATGTAGTTGCCTCATTTTCAAAGGCAATCTTTGATGAAAACGTTGATTTTCTTTTACTGGAATGTAATTATAATACCAAAAAATTTAATAGTATATTTACTTACATATATACATATTTAATTTCAATATCATTTCATTCTTCTTTGGTACAGCAAACAAAAAACCAAAAAAAAACTAAAATTAAATTTAAAGTAAAAAGTAAAAAAAGAAAGAAACAAAATTACATTACTTATCTTTCCTAGGTTACATAGCGTAGATTTTTTACCATAGTTGCAGTATGATTGCTAAATTCTGATAATGCTTCTTAATATATTGCAATATAAAAAATAGAACTATTCAACATCGATTAAAAACATAAAATTTTGTTTATTTGTACTAGAATTAGGTTTTATTCAAAAGCAACGCCTCAATTAGGTGATTTGCAGCAGTTTCGATACCCACAATACCTCAATAGCATTTTCTTGTCCTACAGTCCAAAGTTGTTAATTAGGTAATATTAAAGTTTACACAGTTACCGTCTTAAAAGAGATTTGAAAAATTTGGCACTATAGTAAAGTAAAAATTTAATTTAATTCAGTCTTTCTTAGTACCGGTAATATAGATAAGCGCACCCTGCCTTTCATTACTATACATTTATGAAATTGTTTTCTCAACTTCTATTAAAATTGAGTCATTTGTATAAAAATGTCCCTTATACCCTCCTGGCCATAGTTTTGAAAACAGACATATCCCAATGGACCCACAAAAAATAAAGATCTGTCTATGTTTTAAATATCATTAAATTCGATTTGCCGTGATTGACGTACAAATAATCAAACTTGCAAATAGATACATATATAATATATGTATCTATATTATATTACATAACTTTATTATTAATATCACCTATTACGTATCGATATAAATCTTCGAACATTAAGTTACTAACAAAATGTTAGAATAAAGATATTGGTTAATTTTAAACTCCTTAAATTCATGATAAAAATGTATGAGCGGAATTTTTGAAAATAAAAGTGAACATCACTGAAAACAGCTGTTGCCATATAGTTTTACATATCAAATAGAGCGTGCTTTAAATAAAAAACTAACACATATTATTGCACATAGGTAAAAGTGGTTTTACACGACGTGTATTTGTCATATGACTTGTAAGTTTTCCATGTGTATATTCTAAACACGTCGTGTGAACCCTTTCAAACATAACATGTGTATTTTCCATGTGTACAATACATATGACATTTTTCATTTAGAACGTGTTCTATTTTGATGTGACAAAGCATCTGACATCCTGTAATGCCAACTTGATATTTTGCTATTTTAGGTTTTTTGTGGTACCAAAAGCACAAATAGTGTGGCAAAAGCACTACGTTTCCATCTTTGCATAAGCTGTGCTTGGCAATACAAAACTGTGTGGCGGAAAAAATATATATTGTAGGTTATGTCAGATGTAACTACACATGTACGTTTGAAAGCAAAAATTATAAACCGTATGTAAAATGCCTATTTTCACAAACACATGAAATTACATATGGGTTATCAAACTGACAAGTCATATGACAAACACACGTTGTGTAAAACCACTTTAAATAACATATGTTGAGTCGTAAAGTAGCTTTGGATTGAGGAACACGTTCGCACGTTATTGTCATTATAGTTTAAGGTCAATCAGGCCGTCCTTGTTGCTCGGTCTTCAAGTGGTTTGCGTCTCCCTCTCGCACTTGCCGATTGGCTTCCACGGTTAGCTGTACTGTGGTACAGTTAATTTGTGTTTGCATCAATCAGCCACGTGTAATCGCTTGGTTTATCGTGTATAACCTAAATTATTCGAAATCAAGAAACCACATGAAAAATTAACAAATAAATTTTACACACATTTGACGAAAGGAAAAAAAGAAGGATTTGCAACAAACAAATAAATAACAACTACATACAGAAAAACTAAAATGAATAAAACATTGTTTTCAACCTAACCGTCGTTTCTGGACATGACCAAAAGCTGCAAATAAGAACCTAGTGTTTACGGCAGCTTTTTACCATTTGGCACCAACATTGTTGCTCTGTATGAGCAACAATCCAGAAGAAGAAGAATAACTTATGTTATGTTTCAAGAGGTTTACACTATATGTATAGTTTTACATATGGAAAATTTGACATTCCATATGACTTGTACACTTAATCTAAACACACCTTAACAATGTACAATAAAATATATGCTGGAATAAAACACTTTTTTTTAGCAGTATATAAAAGAAATTTTAATTTCACATCACAAATGAAACTTCTTGTTAGGATTGATCAAAAACGATCATTTATTAAAGCGTGTTGTTTTACTTTTCAAAATATTCAATGGTGTATTGACATGTTAAATCAAATTCTTTCACCACCGATATCAGCATCACTCTTATTCAGAAGCAACAGCTACTTCCACTACAACCACTAATGTCATACATAACAAACATTATGTCTTTATAATACTGGTGCGAAAACGTTCGATAATTAAATGGCATTTTTATAATATTATCTTTATTTTCTGTTAATTTTTGCAGAAAAAAAAAATTTATTTTCACTTTGGCTCTAAAATGTAAATAAATAACTTGTCAGTTTGAAGACAGACAGACAGGCAGGCAGGTTTGTATGCTGACAAGATTCAATAGATGGATAGAGATATATGTATGTATGTATAGATGAACTGATGGCTGAGTGATGCCAAAAGTTAAGTATCAGAGAAACTTTAGTTTTAGATTAAGTTAAACGCCTTGGGTGCAGGTTGCATGCAATTATGGCAAACTGGCGGCCCAACTATATTTTAAAGATTTTAGTGTTCACTTCTTGGACGTAGAAGAAACATAAAAAAGTAAGTTTTGTTTTTAAATATATTTTTATTACAACATGACTTGTACATATGTATGTATTATAATAACAATTAAAGTGAGAAAAAACGAATACCCTGTGCTAGTTAATAGAGTATTATAATTATATTAGAATTTATTTGTAATTGTATTGTGACATTAAAAGAAAATATAAATTATTTCATAAATAGTATGGTTTTGTCGTTCTACAAAAAACGTAAAAACTCGTTTTGAACATAACATTTTTCATAAAGTGCAAATATTAATTGTTTACTTTTGCACTTCAAACACTCTTACGTAAATACTAGCTGTGCCTGCTACCTCGTAGGCATCCTGACAATATTTTGCTCTAGTTTGCTTTGAAAGTATTCCACACCAATTGTAAGACTCTTACTTTTATAGTGCTTCAGTTATAGTTTATATATTTACTTTATATAAAGGTACCCATCCCTGAATAAAATTCTAATGTTTATAAAATGTTCTAGAAATTATTTTAAAGCTATGTGAAAGGTGTTTGAAGTATTTTAATAACATTGTAATTCCACAAAGTAAAAAATCAAATCAAATACCAATTTTATTCAATTGGCTATTTGGCTGTAAATAATTAATATTTCATCATTATTTTAAAACAGCGACATCTGTTGCGCCACCATGTTTGAAATATCCTGCTTTCAAAAATAAAAGATGCCTTAAAGTATGCAGTATCTTTATTATTTCTGGGAAATAAGGTATTTTTGCGGAAAAAAAGTATCATATATTGGCATCAGGATGCTAAAATACCTCCTCACAAAATTTTGTTAAAACACATCCAGATACATATTTTTTTTACATAAAGTTATCCAGCCTTGGATACAATCCAAAAATAAATAAAAAATTAATGTGCAATAGTTTTTAAAATATCCCACTTTCAAAATAAAAATATACCAGTTTTAAAATATCCCAGTTTTAAAACGAACATTTCAGTACCTTTAAAACATAAATTGCGTTTTTTTCACTGCTCTTTCTCCATTTTCTCTTGGAAATGAGATAGTTTTGCAGAAAATAAGTATCCTATATTGGAACCAGGATGCTATGGTATCTCCTTACAAAGTTTTGTTAAAATCTATCCAGTATTTTTTACGTGATGCGAACGCAAATGAAAACCAGACAGACAGACAGACGGAAATGAGTTACTATTCTATTATATGTATAGATGCTAGATACATGGACACTTGGTAAGAGAAATTCCGAAACATATTTTAACTGATATTTAGACACAGGTTTATCTTAATAGATAAACTGTAAACTGTAAGATAAACTGTAAACTGCCCTGTGTCTAAATATGAGTTAAAACATGTTTCGGAATTTCTCTTACCAAGTGTGTTAAAAACACACGTTAAGTATTTCATATTTTTTTTCAACGATTAATCGGCTTAAAATTCTTCGATGATTGATCGAGTGGATACTCATCTTGTTAAGTATAATGGAAGAATTTTTTTCCTTTTAGACTTTCTCTTGTCGCCCGAATTCGATAGAATTATTCTCAAACAAACAAATAAGAAGTAAAAAATTTAAGATTTTAATAGAAACTAATTTTAGTCGATTTGTCGATTAACCGATATCAGTCTTTAATCGAAATTCGCAATTTTTCTTACACGAACGATTAATCGACTTAAAATTCTACGATTAATCGAGTGACTAGTTAAGTATAACTAATAGGAAGAATTTTTAGACTTTCTCAGATTGATCCCTTTTAACTTGAAACGTGTTTTAAAGTAAAATTTTGTTTGCAGCAATTGTGTACAATTGACTAACATTCAGGGTGTGACTCTTACCAATGTCATGCATTGAGGCAGAACTAGAAGAACGGCTTATGGAATAGAACACACAAAATTAGTAGAGCCTTACCGATAAGATACTAGACACATTTTTGTTTGTTCAAACATAAGCAAATAGTTACTTGGGAAAATGTGTTTACCGTGTGGTCACACTAGAGCAAATATTTGACTAAGAGCTTAACCTAAAGAAGCGCGTAAGGCGTAACGACGTCTAAAGCATAGCGCCTAGCCTTGAACAAACCCAAATAAGAGCGCAACGTTTTTTAGTAAACAGTAATGTTAATATATATTGTTTAGAAAAATGTAATTAAGTAAGGCGCAAAATAGATAAAATAGCTAAAATGGTGCCATCTTACACAAAAAAACAATAACATTTTTTTATGCACCCAACTTCACTATATAACGCTCTGTTAAAATTGGATTTTCCAATTGCCAATTGCATTGATGCCGCTATATGGGTTTGCTTCATACATTTTGTATATATGTATGTATATGAGAATTTTTGACAGTTATTTAGTTTTAGGTTAAGCAGTAAGAAAAATATTTGATTAAACTGTCAAAAAACATAAATTTATAAAATATGTACATACGTACATACATACATAGATAAAAAATATACATAAATAAAAATTGATATGGAAGAATATTAAAAAAAGCTTAGAGAGAAAACTGTAGGAATATTTTGCGTTTGTGCATGTGCGTACATATCGCACATAAAAACCTAAACAGTCACAACTCAAAATTCACAAATGTTTAGGAGAGACAAAAACAGTTTTTAAAAACATGGTTTTAATGATTTTAAGCAACATACAAATAGTCATAACGGAATTTTCCCTATTAAAGAAGGCAATAATGCAAACGAAATTTCCGTGATCGTTAGAGATTGGATTTGTGACTGATTCGGCTGGTAACTGTCGGCCTTCTTTCTCATCACGCAGTCTCGTGTTATTGCTAGCATTTGTTCAAGGCTAAGTCGCCCCATAGCATTCTCATTGAACAAGCTTCTAACAGGGATCCTGAGTCTTATGCTAGCCGTGCTGGACATTCACACAAAGATAAGATATGAAAATATTAACAACTTGAATTTTTAAAGTTGTACTAAACATAGTATGGAACCCTACGTGTGAGATTAACTCGCACTTGACTATTTGATTTTAAATGTTTGTGACAATAAATTAATTGTGTTGTAGTCAATTTTAAAGTTTCGTTGAAAATTAAAACAAAACGACTACATTTCTAGCGCAAATCTTAAACTATTAGCGATTGGGAACAAAAGTGTTTTTGTGGGTAATTTGAGAAAAACATTAAAATTTGATCACAAAAATAAAATGCTCTTAACAGGAAATGAAAGTTGTATTCGTTTATTACTCTTAAAAGATCTTAAGATCTTTTAAAGAAAAAAGACTGCAAAGAATAAACTAATGATTTTAGTTAATTTAACTACATGTTTATCCTATTTACACCCTATTAAATAACGAAAAGAAAATAGTGATATTTAAGAAATTTCTTCAATATAAGGAATTTAATAAAATATTTTTTTTTACGAAAATCGTCTGTAGAGATTTGACTAAAAAATTATTAGCTGCACAATAACATAATTTTCTCCAATTCTACACCCCATACATGATTGGGGACATGTATTACAATGGAATATATTATTCAGAATAATTTCCCACGCAGATACCCCAGCCAGTATTCCATTGTTTAGGCAAAACTAAAATAATAAACTAAGTAGAAATATTCCCATTAAAAATTATTAATAGTGTTTTTTAATAATAAAAATGTATTGTTATTTAAAAATTTCTTTCTATAATTTAACATAAGAAATAAATAATATCTATAATGACTGTTAAATAACACATATCCTTTGTTACGCAATTAAAATCGAAATAATTTTAATGCCAAGCACTTGCCAATAATGGTTTGTTCGTAAAAACTAAACTAATGGGTGATTTTTTTGAGGTTAGGATTTTCATGCATTAGTATTTGACAGATCACGTGAGATTTCAGACATGGTGCCAAAGAGAAAGATGCTCAGTATGCTTTGACATTTCATCATGAATAGACTTACTAACGAGCAACGCTTGCAAATCATTGAATTTTATTACCAAAATCAGTGTTCGGTTCGAAATGTTCAAATGTGACAAATTTTGTTCAGCGATGAGGCTCATTTCTGGTTGAATGGCTACGTAAATAAGCAAAATTGCCGCATTTGGAGTGAAGAGCAACCAGAAGCCGTTCAAGAACTGCCCATGCATCCCGAAAAATGCACTGTTTGGTGTGGTTTGTACGCTGGTGGAATCATTGGACCGTATTTTTTCAAAGATGCTGTTGGACGCAACGTTACGGTGAATGGCGATCGCTATCGTTCGATGCTAACAAACTTTTTGTTGCCAAAAATGGAACAACTGAACTTGGTTGACATGTGGTTTCAACAAGATGGCGCTACATACCACACAGCTCGCGATTCTATGGCCATTTTGAGGGAAAACTTCGGAGAACAATTCATCTCAAGAAATGGACCGGTAAGTTGGCCACCAAGATCATGCGATTTGACGCCTTTAGACTATTTTTTGTGGGGCTACGTCAAGTCTAAAGTCTACAGAAATAAGCCAGCAACTATTCCAGCTTTGGAAGACAACATTTCCGAAGAAATTCGGGCTATTCCGGCCGAAATGCTCGAAAAAGTTGCCCAAAATTGGACTTTCCGAATGGACCACCTAAGACGCAGCCGCGGTCAACATTTAAATGAAATTATCTTCAAAAAGTAAATGTCATGGACCAATCTAACGTTTCAAATAAAGAACCGATGAGATTTTGCAAATTTTATGCGTTTTTTTTTTTTTAAAGTTCTCAAGCTCTTAAAAAATCACTCGTTAATAATAAAAATAAAATAAAACAAAACAAAACAAACAACATAATTTTTTATTATTAAATAATTTTTTGGCCACAGAGTAAAGTTGGAAACGATGTTAAAACAAAATGATTTCTTTTTATATCTTTGGAAACAAATAAAAATGGAATTAAGTTGTTAAAGCTTTAACGTCTGTTTGACCTTGAATGGCAGAAGAAGTTTTGATTTGATATTGCGCAATGAAAACGTAATATTGCATGTTACTTGCATTGGCGAGTGAGCAAAATACAAAAGACTTAAGACACACACAGATTAATCAACAAGCTGACAGTTAAAAAAAATAAAACATTTATGATCGGCATATAAGTACACCCAATTCAGTTTTTACACGGTCTTTTTTCACGGTTTTGATTTCACAGGGTTTGAAAATAAAAATATTTTTTTTTATACGATTTTATTCCATTTAGCACAATTCAAAATCTTTTGAGCTTAGATTTTATTTGTAAAATTTAAGTTTTGCGAAATATGTATTTTCATATCAAAAATTTAGAAGAATTCCCTTTTGTGAATACAACCATTTTTACTTATTAGAGCAATTGAAATGTGTTAATATTTTGTGAACTATCAATGCATCTCTAAAAGAAGACGTCGAAAACTACAAATAAAAAACTACAACGTAAAACCATTTCTTTAGAAATCAAAATTGCAATTTTAGATCGCCTTCGAAATGGAGAAGGCTCAACATTTCTTGGCAAAATGTTCGGTTTAAGCAAAGTCTGTGACGTTGTTAAAATTCAATTAGGCAATCGTTGATTTCTGGAACGAAACTATCTGTTAAGTCTGCATCATACACTAAAGATGCAAATAAACGGTGCAAATACACATTATATGTACTCGTATATACATATATGTGTAAAAATAAACATGATTTCTTGTTCTTAAAAAAATTCTCATTTTTTACCCATAAAATCTAAAACCTATTAAAGGTTTTAAATATAAGGAACCAATCACCTATTTTTGTATATGATCAATGTATTTTTTTACACGGATTTTGCTGGAACCAATCTGCCGTGTAAAAACAGAATTAGGTGTACATACATATGTATGATAAAACGAAATATAATAAACTTATTTAAGTATACGAATTTAAATTTAATTCAATTAAAGCTTGAATAACAATTCTTTCGTTAATAATCAATTTTTAAATCTTGTTGATTTTCGCTTTGTTTATTGTATCTTCAATGTATATGAAATATCAATAAGTGAGGTAAAAAGAAAAGAAAAAAAAATGAAAAATAGACTTAAGTGCAGCCAGCGCCAGACAAAAAAGTTTATAGTGCACAAAAACGCAGTAGGCCTTGCAAAAACACATTATGCACTCACACACACGTTGAAAAACATAGTAGGCCTTTTTGCAAAGCCTACTAGATGTATTTTGTATTAAAAGACGCTCACACACACATATGTGAATTTATGTGTTGTGTATGTTTTTTCTCTCTAGCTTTTATATAGTTCTTTTCCAAGCGTTTAAGTGACAACTTGTGCTGTCATTGGTATTAATAAAACAAATTTGATTCTTTTATTATCTGGAATTTTGGATTGGAACTATTGTTGTGGATTTTCTGCAGTTGTTGATATCATTTTTGGGTTGTATCTCTAATTTCTAGCAAGAGAAGCAATTATTTTATTATTTTTTATTAAATGGGAGAAAATGAGTCCCGCAGCAGTGTGAATGTTCTGTGAGTACATTTTGGTTCCTTAATTTTTACTCTTTACTAGCTATCCCCGGTGCGCTTCGCTATACCCATCCACAAAGAATACAATAAACACTTGGAAGTAAAGTATGACCAACTTTTAGTGCGAAAATGCACGTTATTCTCAAGTGAAAAATGTTCCCATCCAACCTGTTTTTTGCTAGACTATAAATATTAACACGATCACAGTTTTATACTTTCAATAGGATGTGCCACTTCCAGTATTCTTATCCCGTCTTTAATTTGCTAGACTATGCACATTAGTATAAGGGTTACTTGTGCAAAGTTTTAAGACTATACCTAATGTAGTTCTCTAGGTATGCGATAATAATTTTTAACTTTATATAGGAGGTACCACGCCCTCCATTCACATTTAGTTTGTGTTTATCTACACAATGTATTTTAATATGAGGGTTACTGATGCAAAATTCCAAGGCGCCACCTAATACAGTTCTCTAGATTTTTTAATTTTTTTCTTTGTATGAGGGGTACCATGCTCACTGTCCCAATGTTTTTCTAAGGTATACGCATGAGTATTGGGTTTACTTGTACCCACTTTGAAGACCATACCTATTATAGTTCTCTATATACACAATAAAAACTTTCACTTTGTATGGGAGGTACCACGCCCACTGCCCCAATTCATTCTGTATTTTAGAAGAATATGCGTTTTAACACAAAGGCTACTCTTCCAAAGTTTCAAGGCACTATCTATTGCAGTTCGCCACGAACACGATAATAATTTTTGACTTTGTATTGGCTGTACCACGCCAACTATTCCGGCTATAACTCATGAACTAATACACATACAGAGACCGTTTATACATAAGAACCTTGGTATTGACGTCACCTTTCATATAAATTTTGCAGAAACAAATTCGGTTCGCGCATTTCAGAGAACATCAGTTACTAACACAATGCAACTTATTTTTATATAGATTTTTGTTTAACCACAATTTCAAAGAAAATTTGTGGTCCTGTTAATATTGGAATGCCAATTGAGGGCTTTGATGAATGCTTAGAATGACAGTGTTGTCAGCAAATATTGAAGTTTGGACTCGGTTGATAATTGGCATATCTGATGTGTTGATCAAATATAAAATGGAACTCAAAAAACTACCTTTGCGTACTCCCTTTTTAATTAGCTGAGGAGAGCTTAGCAAGTCTCCTTCTTAAGGTATAAACTTGCGAGCAGTAAAATAACTTTTAACCAGTTTTGACTTAATTTATAAATTAGACGCCAAATACATAATAAATGCTTTAATTTTAAAAAGGTTTATAGAAGAAATTTTAATACAAAATTCGTTTCATTTCATTTATAAACCGAAAATATTTTTTTATGAATATGGTCCTAGGCCTTCATGTCATACTTTACGATTAAGATAAGTCGAAGAAAAGCGCAGAACAATATTTTTTCTTTAAAGTATGTTCAGAGCCGCCCCATGGTGAAGGGGGCGCAAACTTGTCTAAGGGTGAAAGAAATATCGCCGTCGGCTTTATGGATAGGAGCACGAACATTGAATATTTGACGAAGAATTCGAATGTAATCTATGACTATTAAAACAAACAACAATAAGTCGTAGAAGAGCACATACTTATGTATGCTCCACTCGTGGCTGAATGGTTGCCGGGTGTAAACACCGTTTTTCAAATGTACAATGAACTGTGACATTGACGATTACCATTACCAATTACCATACCATAAACATTTAGTAGGATTATTACGACCTGAATAATTTTTTACCATCATGCTTAAAAAACTGTCTGGAGCACAAAGATTCAATTAGTAAGAGAAGAGGAGGCAACGACTGAAGGTCCTAAACAGTGTTGCCGTTGGAAAATTTTTTTTTTACCCAAATTTTTCCAAAAATGGACCAAAACCGTTTGCAAAAACATTTTATTAAGTAAAATAAAGGTTTTAGACAGAACTTATTTGATTTAAATAATTTAAAACTTTGTGATGCCGAGAACTAAAATAATCTTATTCAGTCTTTTTGTGTATGTATTTTACATTTACTGTTAAAAAAGAATAATGAAATATAACACATTTTGTATGATTATTGGCATATATTAAATACATTAATATCAACAAATTTTTCAATCTGTTTAAGATCATTTGTAGGACAAAGAATGTTAATTATAAAAAATTATTTAGGTAAAATATTTCATTATCACTTAAAATTAAATTATTTTTTATTTGATTAGGTATGTCTCTCTTTGCTGACCACATATAGTGTGGATTATTTATTTCAATAATTTTTTTTCAAGACAAAATACTGTTGATAGTATTTACTTCCAGTTTATGTCTTAATTTGATTTTTATAAGCGATAGAGTTACAAATTTGCGTTCAGCAGCCACATAGCGGCGGAGCTATGTGGCAGAGATAACAAATTAATTATAAAATTAAAAATATTTCCAAAACATTTTTCGCTTAAACCGATTTTTATTGATGCTATTTCTTGCCAAAAGTCATTAATATTTACATTAGCAGAAATTTTTATTTCGCTGAGCCGCAGCAAATTCCATTCTGCTACTATTAAATCAGGATCACATTCAATTAGTTTAGGAAACTTTTAAAACGTCGTTTATAATTAATTTGTGAACGTATATCGGTGCCGTACATTAAAAATTAAAAGAAAATTGAATGAAAAATAATAAACGACAAAACGGACTAAAATGGAATTGGTTTTTCGGAACAAATTTGGTCCAAAATGGCAACGCTGGTCCTAAAGCTCACTTCCTATTTTGCTCCTTCTAGTTCTTCGGCTGTCATCAGTGAAGTACACTAATGAAGTTGAAATACCAGATTCAGATTCTAATGACGAAGATATTAATGAGAATGAAGCTGACAAAACGATATTCATTTCTTCTCCATCGTTTTGGCCAGAATTCAAAAATAAAAACGAAAAGAATGAATTAATTTTTAAAATGCCCTTGCCATTAAAGGCTGTTAACTATTATCCAAAAATTACCCAAAAAAGATATTTTTGTAAACAACATCAGCTTCATTGTGTAGAAAATGGGGAAAAAATAAAACGTTTATGTTTACAATTCCAGATTTCATTGAAACATTTTTTATTTACATTCCTTGACTTCATGATTCGAATTATAATTTAAAAAAAAAAAATTCTATCTTTTATATATTTTTTTTTACTACATAATATGTAACCCTTTTGTAAATATTACTTATAATTATTTAAAATCAAAAAAAAAAAAAAATTATATGAGAAATATAAGTTTAAACTACGGAGGAAACTATTTTTAACCAGGGAATTAAATATTGTAAATAATAAATTCATTCAATAACAGTTCTTGTCCTCGAAATAGACGAAACTTAGCCAAAATTCAACTGTAGTTCAGAACCACGTACCAGTTATCGGCAAAAGTGTCGCATTATAATCAATTATTTTAATTTTTTTTTAATTAAAAAAAAATATCTTTTAGTGACTTTTTTTAAATTTATATATCTTTTTTAATGTGGTTTACTGTGTACATCATAAAAATGTTATAGTGGGGCCATGGTGAGATTAGAAGTTATGTTAAAAATAACTTCATATTTTCTTCATTTTTAATAAAAAAAAATTGCAAAAATGTCTATGGTATAAAAATTTTCATTAAAAATTAAGAAAATATGAAGTTTTTTAACATTACTTTTAAAAACTTTTTTATTTATTTAAGTTAAAAAAAATCATGAAATCATTTTTTTTTTTTTTTGTTGAAAAAACATGGAATGACTCAATCGTGTTAGTTGAAAACTGTAATAAGTAGAATCATGACTTTCGTACACAGAACTCCCTTAATGGAAGTAATATAGTAATATAGCAAAAACCTGACTGAATTCACATAGTGGACGTGGTACCTCGCATGCAATGTGGAAAATGATTATTGTCTACCTAGAGGACTTTGATAGGTTGGATCTGTAAATTGTGCAGAAATAACTTTCATATTAATAGTTTAGTGTAGAAAACACAGACTGGATTGGAACAGTGGTCGTGGTACCTCATATAGAATGTGAAAAATTATTGTCGTGAATCTCAGAAAGTATAATAGGCAGAGTGTTGAGTGTTTTTTTACTCTGATAAAATAACGTGCCATATGTTTTTCTGAGTTTATCTTGGAAATACTTTTACTTCCAAGTGTTTATTTTTTGAGGATGCGGGTAGCGAAGCTCACCGGGGATAGCTAGACAAAAAGTAACTTTATTTTCTAAAAGACTTGTTCATCGTACGTCGGCATAAATAATATAATAAACTTATCGCAGAGTTCGTTCCAAACGGCGAATGTCGTCGACTTATTTTATTTTTTCGACAAACACTCGGAACAAAATATCCGTTTATCCGAATTTCTTGTGCGATAACTGCAATTTTTCGTTGAAATGCTTATTATAATTTTTGCTTAGAAATTTAGCTTTTAGTTGCTTTTTAGACTAAATAAATTTCATGATTATGATTCTTTCATTAAAAATTTATTTTTGAAAATTTTGAAATTATCATTAGTCGAAGTATTATATAAAGGGTGTTTTTTATAGAGGTATAGAACTTTAAGTTGGCATTACTTTTCAAGATGGCTACCGATTTAACAGCTGTCAAGTGATTTATTCTCAGTTTGGTTTTGCAATTCATCATGAATAGACTCACGCCTGAACAACGCTTACAAATAGTGCCCAAAGCGAGATTACCGTTGTTCCCGATTTTCATAAGCCAATTTTGTTTAGCGATGAAGCGCACTTCTGTTTGAATGGCTACGTCAACAAACAAAACTGCCGCATTTGGATTGAAGGTAATCCTCAAGTGTATGTCGAAACACCGTTACATCCAGAAAAACTGACTGTTTGGTGCGCTTTATGGGCTGGTGGAATCATTGGTCCGTACTTTTTCAAAAACGATGGTGGCCAGAACGTTACAGTCAATGGTGATGACTGTAACGTTCTGGCCATGATTACTAACTTTTTCATTCGTGAATTGAATATCCATGATGTCCAGGAGATGTGGTTCAAAACAAGACGGCGCAACATGTCACACAGCTCGTGCCACAATAGATTTATTGAAAGACACGTTTGGTGACCGCCTAATTTCACGTTTTGGACCTGTGAATTGGCCTCCAAGATCTTGTGATTTAACACCGCTAGACTACTTTCTTCTTTCTATGTAAAGTCATTGGTCTATGCGGATAAGCCACAAACGCTTGACCATTTGGAAGACAAAATTCACCATGTTATTGTCGATATACGGCCACAAATGTTGGAAAAAGTCATCGAAAATTGGACGTCCAGAAATCATATTTAAAATGTAATGCCACAAGATTATCTTTCGGATAAATAAAATTCATGTCTGCTGGTGTCTAAAAATTAAATTTTCCCAATTTTTCTTAAATATTATCACCTAATTTGTAATTTAATTTATTCTTTCTTAGAGAGAATAAAAACGAACTTAAGCTTGACTATAAATTTCATTGTATTAAATATTTATTTAATAAATTTGTTATACTAATTTTATTATTATATATATTTATAAATGATTTACAATATTCTATTCACCCATTTGTTTTATGAAAAAAAAAAAATATATTAAATGTATTTTTAATGGCAAGCTTCTATCTGCTGGCACCTTGTGTACTGTCATTATTGTTAATGTCTATTAAAGAGCATAATTTACAATCATAATCATTATGGGCTCAGAAAAGGCTTGTGTTTCTTAATTATTGGGCTTTAAAAAAATAGTCTACATCAAAATTTTGATATAAAATTATAGATTTTCAGAAAATTGCAGGGTTTACGCTACTAGCAAATTGGGAATTTATTCAATTAAAGCGGCTTTTCAGAAAACTCCTGAATACTATTTTCAAAATACTTAATGCGCAAAATAATAAATATGCTCCTACGCACGGCTAAAAAAAAATTAAAAATAGTATTTCAAACATTTTCGGAAAGTTAAAAAAACACTTGTCATTCATTAAAAATTGATCAATTAATTTTAAATTATAAATTTTTTCGCTTGAATAAACTAAAGCCGTCCTAAACTTATCAATTATTATTTATTAAAAACTTATTTAAGTTTTTTTTTTTTAAAGGAGCATGTAAAATAATACTTTTCGAAAACATTTATTATTCATAAATTATTTGAGTTGTGTATTTCAACTCAGACTGAAGTCGATTTTTTGTTATAATTCATTGCCTTTTTTAACATCAGTTTATCAGCAATTGAGGTTTTTGTTATGTCCAAATTATCGCAAATATTTTTGATTTATTCATTTAAATTTTCACTTTTCATTTCGTTCACATCACATTTTTATCGATGAACGAAAGACTACAGCAGTCCGGCAGTAAGTAGCCAGGCATCATTGAATTGAAAATGAAAGTTTATAAAAATTTATTTTTCAACTTTTTTTGCATTTAGTTTCAGAACTGCCGGCAACTTCAATAACTTTAATACCGCTCAATATTGGTGTTGCTTCATTGTTGTATGTAGTTTTTGTTTCTTAAGCTGTCACAACTCGCTCTCACCATGTTTGTAGGTGTTTACGTCCATCCATGAAACAACCATTTACCTTTTTATATGTATGGACATACATACACACAAACATATTTTTCTTATTGGGTGCCATTTTTCATCTTAGCACTTGAGTGACCAGATTAGTTATTTACTTGATTTAAGTAAAGAAATGCTGATGATTATGCTGGTAATAAATGTATTCACCCATACTGTAATGTTTCTTCGTTCGAATGCTTATGCCGCTAAAAGCTTAAAAATTGTGTGTATAAAACTAAAACCAAAGTACTTATGCGCCAATTTGTGAAGTGAAATTTCAAAAAATACCTTTGGCTATTTTGAAAATTATTGCGTGTATTTTAATGAAATAAATTAAAGCAAATACATATATTTTAAAACTAGACTAGACTTTTTCCTTTAAAGAGCAGCACAAAAGAACATAAAGAAAATTCGATTCGATAAATATCGGGCGGTTAAATTTTAAGGACTGATGTTAAATGTGAACCAATTCTAAACGTCAAGTTTTTTTCTGCATTTAATTTGACATTTTTGTAGACTAACTAATTGTAGACTAACTCAATTTGAACAATGGAATGGTGGCAAGAAATAGCAACGTTGGGTGATCAATTTTCGAGCAAAGTCATTTCAGCGATGAGGCACATTTTCACCTTAGTGGATTCGTCAATAAGCAGAATGGCCGCATTTGGGCGAATAATAATCCAAGAGTAATTGTCGAAAAGCAATGCACCTACAAAGAGAGACTTTTTGATGCCTTTTATGGGCTGGCGGCACCATCGGACCGTATTTTTTCCAAAATGAGGCCGGTCAGGCAGTTACTGTGAATGGTGTTCGCTAACGTCAGATGATGACGTACTTTTTATGGCACGACTTGGATGATATGGATGTGGACGATTTGTGGTTTCAACAGGACGGTACCACTTGCCATACAGCGAATGAAAAAAAGGCTCTTTTGCGCGACAAATTCAATGGCCGTGTTATCTCACGTAGGGGCAATGTCAATTGGTCGCCAAGATCATGTGATTTGACACCGTTGGACTTCTTTCTTTGGGGTTATTTGAAAGAAAAGTTGTACGTCGATAAGCCAGTACGTCAATTCAAGAGATAAAGGATTAGATAATTCAGCACATTAACGGCATAGAACCTCAATTATGCCTCGCCGTCATCAAAAATTTGGAGCATGGGATGGAAGTGTGCGCCAAGGCCGCGGCGGCCATGTTGCCGATATTTTGTTCCATACATGATTAACTCTTTCAGGTTAGGTGGTTAGTTATCTAACCACTAATTGTTGCTTGTTTAAAACATGCTTTCGCGTCACCTATTGACAAATTATTAAAGAATTATATTTTTAAATACATCGCTGATCATTTGTTGCGAGACTTTGTCGCTAGGGTTCACTGGTTGTATTTATATCTTTCTTTAAATTCGGGGCATCCCCTTGCTTTTTTAACAGGTCCGTTGTCATTGAAATAAAGAAGCATTAAGTGTTTATTATTAAACGAAATCAGTGTTAATTTGTAATTTATTACTTGTTTTTTATTTTGTGATAACATATATATGTAACCAGAGCATAATATACAAAAACAAACGTAAGTAATATGGTGGTTAGATTATTAACCACTGTGACTATAGTACATTCTATAGTAAATAATTTGTTTTCCCACATAATTTTGTGTTATATACATATATGTAATTAGAATGCCGCGCATACTCAATGAACAAGATATCGTAGATATTTTGTTTGAAGATATACCTTCGATGGCGAAAGTGTGTGTAGTTTCGAATCAGACGAAGAAAGAGATGATGACCAAAAAGCCGATCTGATGGTGCTTGGTGATATACCGTCAGGACTGCAGCCAGCACTTGATGATTATTTTGAGTCAGATGATGAAATACCTTTATCAAATTTGTGTACTACTTCTGCTAGTCAGTTACCTACTACGAGCTCCGCAGTTGTGCAACCAAAGTGGAAAAAAAATTTCAAAATGAAAGAGCCGCGTGAATTTACAGGAGGCGCAGGTGTTGCAGATGATATAGTAGAGGTAGAGAATATAACACCAACAAAATTATTCGGTTTATTTTGGACAGCAAACTTAGTTGAAACAATCTGCTTTCAAACAAATCTATATGCCACGCAGGAAGGATTTAGGCTTAAGTTCTTAAAAAAATAGTTAAAATAAAATTCATGTAAAGATAAAATTAATAAATAAAATTATTATTTCCAAAAGGCAACGTATCGATTGTTTTCCTTTTCTTATATTAAATGCTGAAAGTGCTGGTGAAGTGTTATGTTTGAAATCTAGCATTTAAAGACTTTTGTTTTAAATATTTATATAAACTATTTAATAAACTAAACTATTGAGTTTTATCGCCTTTTCTGTTTAATTGAAAAAAAAAAATCAACGGCAACCACAAATTTATGGTTGCCAATTTGGCAACTGAAATTAACAATTTTTAGTTGCCAGTTGCCATCCGTAATACAATTTCGACAACTGACAATTGGGTTGCCATGTATAATTGATCCATAAATTGTTTTATTTTCTTGGATTATATTTTATTGAAACTATTTCATAATTTTATTTCTAGATATCATTAATATTCACAAAATTCTAGGTTTGTAAACTTCACTTCAACATTTCTAATACTTTTCAAAATTATTCATTTATTTATAGTTAGCAACTTTTAATGAGATTACTAAAAAACAAATAGGATAATTGAAAATATATTGTAAAAATCTATGGTAAATGGAAAAAATAGTAAATAGTAAAAAGTAAATAGTAAACAAGACGTATCATGTTTTCAAATATAAGAAAATCCTTAAAATTAGCAGTTGACCTCGTACTGGCTTATAGTGAAGGATTTGATGTTTTGGAAATTGACCAAACGTGTTGTTGGCGTACGATGCTTTCATACAAACCACGAATATATCAATTACAGTCTAGTTATCAATTTCGTATCGACAAAAAATATTATCGATATATGAAAATTAAAAAATCAGTCAAGTGTGAGTTAGTCTCACACACATAGGGTTCCGTATTATGTTTAGTACGCCTTTAAAAATTCAAGTTGTTAATTTTTTCATGTCTAATGGGGCACTCTTTATTTTTAAAATCAAAGTCATATTCGCGAAAATTGCATCGCTATTAGAACACCCTTTAAATTTTAGGAATTGTTGTTATAACGGCCATGGTACTGTTTTTTTTTTTTGGTATGTATTTTTTTGTATTTTTAGTGTATGCCTCCTATAGTTCAAGAAATAAACACACATTCGTGAACAACACCTGTCTATCGGAACACCCTATAACTTTAAAGATTTGGTGCTATAGCGGCCACAGTTATACACCTTCTGTGAAAATTTCAAGAGTCTACCTATTATGGTGCAAAACTTAGGCCCTATACATGAAAATCACACCAATATCGGAACACCCTTTAATTTTTAGGTTTATTTTTTTAGACTTGTTTATATAGCGCACTAAGTTTTAATTACTGCTTGCATATTTTTAGTGTATTCCTCCTACAATTCAAGAAATAAGCAGATATTCGTGAATAACACCTCTCTATCGGCGCACCCTATAAATGTTAGAATTTGATACTATAGCGGCTACAGTTATACCTTCTGTGAAAATTTCAAGCGTCTGCCTATTATGGTTTAAAACTTAGGCCTTATACATGCAAATCACACCACTATCGGAACACCCTTTAATTTTTAGGTTTATTTTTTTATACTTGTTTATATAGCGAACTAAGTTTTAATTACTGTTTTTAAATCTTATGTCTATGCCTCCTACACTTCAAGAAATAAACACATATTCGTGAATAACACCTCTCTATCGGAACACCCTATAAGGTTTAGTATTTGTTACTATAGCGGTCACCGCTATACACCTTCTGTGAAAATTTCAAGCGTCTACCTATTAGGATTCAAAACTTAGGCACACACCACTATCGGAAAACCTTTTAATTTTTAGGTTTATTTTTTTATACTTATTTTGTAGCGAACTAAGTTTTAATTACTGTTTTTAAATCTAGAGTCTATGCCTCCTACAGTTCGAGAAATAAACACATATTCGTGAATAACACCTCTCTATCGGAACACTTTATAAGTTTTAGTATTTGTTGCTATAGCGGCAATAGCTATACATCATCTATGAATTTCAAGAGTCTACCTATTACGGTTCCAGAGATAAAAGGCGCTGAGAGACAGACAGACATTGTAGCGAAAACAATAGGGTTTCGTTTTTACTCTTTGGGTACGGAACCCTAAAAAGGGAACTTGATATTAAAGTAGATATTTTACATGACATTTCGTAGCAGTATTAAGACATACAGCATAAGTACACATACACATGTATGTATGATTGGGTCCTGATCTGGCAGACACTACTAGTGCCATCATTGCTAGAGTGATATTTTGAGTATTGACGATAATCGACTGAAAAATGTAGAAATTTAACTTGATAGAACAGATGACTTTTTCCGAAGAGTAAGTGAATAATAAAAATTATAAGTTGTAAGTTGTAAATAATAGGTGTTAAGAACTAATGTATAAAATATTAAATATAAAATAATAAAAAAATATAGAAATAAATTAAATCACATATATAAAGGGTGCTTAAATTAAGGGCCGATGTTGATTTTGAATAAAACACAAATTATTTCGGAAATTATTGTCATTTCTTTTTATTTCGATAATATTAGTATGGTTTAATTATGTACCGATACTCCAAATTTTCGATGGCATAATTGAGATTCTATGCCGTTAATATGCCGAATTATCTCATCCTTTAGCTCTTGAATTGTTGCTGGCTTATCGACGTACATATTTTCTTTCAAATAACCCCAAAGAAAGAAGTCCAACGGTGTCAGATCACATGATCTTGGCGGCCAATTGACATCGCCACGACGTGAAATAACACGGCCATTGTTTCGTTAGCTGTGTAGCACCGTCTCGTTGAAACTACATACCGTCCACATCCAAATCTCCCAATTCGGGCCATAAAAAGTTCGTTATCATCTCACGATAGCGAACACCATTCATAGTAACTGTCTGACCAGCCTCATTTTGGAAACAATACTGCCCGATGATGCCGCCAGCCCATAAACCACACCAAACAGTTACTTTTTGTAGGTTCATTGGTTTTTTGACAATCCCTCTTGGGGCATCATTCACCCAAATGCGGCAATTCTACTTATTGACGAATCCACTGAGGTGAAAATAAACCTCATCACTGAAGCTGAGTTTCTTCGAAAATTTTCATAATAATCCTGAATAACTTTAATGCGTTGCTCGATTGTGTACACTGAACCAAAAATTTACCTAAATACTGTAAAATGGGGTTTAGAATTGAAGAAAAGTAAGTTATTATACAACTACTAAACTTTTTAGTCAAATCTATAGTCGATTTTAGTAAAAAATTAATTTTGTGAAAGTCGTTCTATCGAAGAAATTTTTTCAATATGACTTTATTTTTTGTTATTTTATAGGGTGTAGATTTGACACAAAATAAGTTAAATTAACTAAAATTATTAGTTAATTTTTTTGGATAAATTTTTATTTCTAAGAGATAAAAATCTGCAACATAATCTGAAAATTAAACCCATTACCTTTATTCCTGTTTTAAGAGGAATAAACGAATAAAGCTTTCAGTTCCTGTTGCAGGCATTTGATATTATTTTAATGTTTTACTTATTTTCTCCACGAAACTATATCTCTTCCAAATCGCTAATAGTGTAAAATCTGTTAGAAAAATTTATTCACTTAATTTTAATTTGCACAACACACCGAAATTGAGCGCAAACATGATTTATTTATTGCCACAAAAATTTAAAAAAATACATATGTATGTATGTATTTAAATTGAAAAAAATTTCTTTCGTATATGAGCTCTTGATTTTGAAAGTGGTATAAGTCATAAGTTTTTAAAATCTAGTTTATCAGCTATTTCATATCAAATCCTTATAAAGTAACATAATCTGAAGTAATTCGCATAATGCCATGAAAATTAAGTTGATAAATTGAGTTTATTTTTTGGTTGGTAAACAAAGAAAAACAATAACTGTATATTTTAATAGTGGTATAAGTCAGTCTGCTTTCAAAGTTTGGCAAAATAATTATTAATGTTGTCATGTCTTCAGATAGCGGATCAGTTATGATCAGGTAAGCCTATTAATGTAAAATTCACTATTTATAATTAATTGTAGACATTATACGGCGAAGAAGAATAAGTTATTTAATAGAATTATGTAAAAAGCGAAACCCATTATTGGTACAACAAATGGCTCGGAAAGATTTCATTTCGATGAATCAACGATTAATAGAAAGAGAAACACCAATAGAGAAGCTGTATCTTGGCTAAAAATACAATGGATTAGATTTCTAAAAAAATCTGCATATAAAATATTTTATGAAACTTCTTTGGAGGACAATTCCGAATTCAAAGTGTTAGACTATTCAATCAAAATCGGAAGGCCAAGAATATACGAAAATATTGATTTGCTTTCACTACATACAACCGTTAGAAAAATAACAGAAGAAAAAATGATGGATTTACTACCCTATATCCCACCAATTTTCCACAAACTCTTTATTTTCCCTAAATACTAAAAATAAATTACTTAATTACAATGTAATGATTTTGAATAAAATGGTAGTTTTTAATAAAAATTTTTCCTTAAGGGTTTAAGTCATTTATAAAGTCATGCACTTAATTTTGAAAATGGTATAAGTCATTTCGACCTTTTAAAATTACACTACCTTTTAATATGTTTATAAATTACGCAATCATAATAAATACTCTTTTGTTGGCACTATTTAATTGTCAAAATATTAGATTCCATAATACAAAAATATTTTTTAATCTTTTAAAATACAAACCTCTTAATATTTCGAAACAAAAAATATATGACTTATACCACTATCACAATGAAGGGCTCATATGTCAACTCAAATAATTTTTCTGAAGTTAAATTTAACGAAATTTCTTTTATTTTACAGCTCTTTTTTAATTTTTATATATTGAAGTTTCTTCAAAAATAAAATTAAAAAAAAACTTAGTAGAAAAAACGAAAATTTTGGCAAATCAACGGATAAATTAGTCACATTAACTTCTTTTAGGGATGCAAATTTAACTAATTATATGGGTTGTTTTTCTTAGAATGTTTTACTATTTTTTTTTTTGACAAAATTGTTGTTAAAGCATTAAACATATAGAAGACAGCAGGATACCGACTACAACCAGTCAAAATTTAAATACACACGTTTATATGAAGACGATTATTTTGAGGACATCATAGCTACATGGCTACATGACCACCGTTTTGTTTGCGACAATTCTATTTTATGCAACAGAAGAAAATGTCACAAAATTAAAAATACAAATTCAGTTACAATCAAAAGGTTTTGAGCAAATATATTTATTTGCTTTGATGTGATAAAAGTATGTTTTGAAAAAGTAATTCTTTTATAATTTCTACAATATTATCATAGTTTTGAAGTATTTAGCTGTCGTCTTCAACATAATTCAGTAGCTGACTATACGGCGACGATTGTAGCCAACGGCATTTGTAGTCGTGTAGCGGTGTAGCCACTGTTGTCTATGTGGTTATTGCTTAATTTAACAGACTTTTGTTTAAATTTCTCTAAGTTTTTTGAAGTTCTATTGAAATATGTTTTTAACAAAAGAAATTCTGTTGCTTTGAATAAAATAAGTTTATATGAATTAATTGTGTATAGATTTGAATATAAATTAAATTGTTTCAAATATTTTGTCGTTAAGGATTAACTAATTTTTTCGTTAATATTACCTACGAAATTTGGTTCAGTGTATCTTTCCATGGTTCAAATTGAGTTAGTCTGAAATTGAGAAATGTCAAATTAAATGCTGAAAAAAACTTGACGGTTAGTTGTGGTTCACATTCAACATCGGCCCTTAAATTTAACCACCCGATACATATAAGAAAGTATACGAACTTGTATACTCGTATATGTACGTATGTACATTAGGGTGTCCCTTATTTTTGGACGTCATTATTTTTTGCGCATACCCGCTAAAAAGTTTCTAAATAATCTAAGAAGCCACCAGAAAAAATTTTACATTGATACAAGAATGGTAAACCGTGGCGACTTGCGATCGTTTACATTGCTTTCAAAAAAATAAGCTTTCATATATATTTGTTTATATAAAAAGGTGATTCTCCTTTTTGCTCAACTGTCAAATTAATGTATTGTTTGCGGTGGCAATTTTCAATTTCAATAGTGTGTTTTATAAAGTTCGGTGCCTTAACTAAAAAAATGTCCGTCGAATTACGAAGTGGAAAACAAAAAATTTTTCTCATCGGAATGCCTTGTCATCAAATTAATGGTGCTAAACTACCATCTAATAGACAAGTTCTCGCTGTGCTTTTTTACAATATGCGCGAAGTCAAGCTCGATCTTAGAGAAAGTGCAAATCTAGTAATTAGAGAATGTGTAATTTTTTGGGAGAAGGCAAGAATTCCTACAAAGGCAATTCCGAACTGTGTCAAGAAGCTTTTAGATAAATATACACTTTGGAAAAAGTTGCAAAAAAATTGTAAGAAAAGTCTCGATATTTATAGGACCTGTGAAAGTAATTTTGAAAGTGATCTTGATAACCTATTTGATATTGCTCATGCTGCTGCCCTTCAAATTATCAAAATAGAAGAGGATAAAGCATTTTTGAAGCTACAGAGAGAGCCGGGTAGACCGGGTTGCTTTGCTGGCATAGATAAAAACTTGGCAGACAAAGAGGAAAGATCTAGAAAAAGGTTATTACTCGAAGAAACAAGAAAATTAAGGCAACAAGAATTTTCGGAAGTTGCATCGACTTCTACATCATATGCTGAATGCAGACAAGTTTTAGACGTGGAAGAAATATTAAATTCTGATACCGAAGATTCACAATATTCCCACGACGACGAAATCCAGCCAGAGGCAAGCACAAGTTTGCAGAGCGACAGTTCAAAAAGAGGAAGAAAAAATCTGATAACACCAAAGGTAGTCGCAGTTTTAGACAGGTGCCAGCTAAGTATAAGAGATTCTGTCTATATTATTCAGGCTATCCTAGAGGCATTGGATCTGAAATGCGACGATTTTGCAATAAATAAATCTTCCATTCAGCGAATTCGTACACAAATGAGAAAATCACGTGCAGAAACTATAAAAAGTGACTTTAAGAACAACGTACCTGATATCATAACCGTCCATTGGGATGGCAAACTTTTACCCGGCTTAGACGTGAGAAGCTCCAAAGAGGAGAGGTTGCCAATTATAATTTCTTATAGCGACAAGGAACAACTTCTTACAGTACCAAAATTGGAGAGTTCGTCTGGTAAACACCAAGAAACAGCTATTAGAACAGCTCTATATGACTGGAATCTCATTGACAAGGTGCAAATAATCTGTTGTGATACAACATCAACGAACATTGGCCGTTTTAATGGCGCTTGTGCTCTTTTGGAGAAAAGTTTGGGCAGAGACCTGGTGCTTTTCGCTTGTCGTCATCATATTTATGAGTTAGTGCTTAAAAGTGTATTTGAAGTCAAAATTAAGCAAAATGTTCGATCTCCAGAAATACCACTTTTTAAAAAAACTAGAGACAATTGGAAAAATATAGATTCGAATAATATTGAACCATGCATCGATTTCGTTAGAAAGCACATTCCTGATGAACAAATTTTATCCATCTTAAGGTATTACAAAGCGGCATTGGAAAAAACTTTTATAAGAGAAGATTATCGTGAATTAGTAGAACTCTGCGTTGTGTTTTTGAATGGCGATCCAGAAAAGAAAATAAAAATCAAGCCCCCCGGAGCCTTACACCAAGCACGATGGATGGCCAGAGCCATTTATTCATTAAAAATAAGTTTGCTCCAGTCCCAGATCAACATAGATGCAAATGATAAAAGTGCTCTGCAGGACATTTGCTTATTTGTTGCGATAATTTACGTAAAGCCATGGCTCGAGTGTACAGAAGCTGTAAAAGCACCTAATCAGGATTTGGGTTTTTTGAAAGCTGTCAAAGGCTATAATGAAATAGACGAAACAATTTCGAATGCTGCTCTAAGTAAGTTTTGTAAGCACTTATGGTATTTAAGTGAAGAGGCAGTCATTTTATCACTTTTTGATGACGAAGTGGATGACAAAACAAAAACAAATATGGTTGTTAACTTAAACAGGGAGGAAATATCGGATTTTAACAAACGATATATTCCAAACAGCGATGAAATGTCAGGATCGTTGTTTGGTGAGTCAAATTTATTTTTTTTTAATGTTATCTTTGTGTTAAATCATATTTTTTGAAAAATTAGTACTGAATGCTTTTATAACAACTTTTATTACAACCTTTCTTTATTTCAGCTAAAACACTTGATTGCTTTGTATCAGGTAAAAGCAAAGTATTTCTTGCAAGATTACAGATCGATGATAGTTTTCTTCGCACAAATGTGGCGTCTTGGATAAACAACGCTGCATTTCTGGAAGCCAAACGAAAAGTAAGTCTTTTACGAGTGGTAAACGATGCTGCTGAAAGAGCAGTCAAACTTGTGGAAGATTTTCACGGACTTATTACTGCTGATGAAGAGCAAAAACTGTTTTTGTTGGGCTGTGTTGAGGAACACAGAAACCTGTATCCAGACTGCAGAAAAAACACTTTAAAAAGAAGTTATCCCATATAATTTGGAATACTAAAATATTCTTAATAAAATATTCTTAATGCATCTTTTCATTTTTTCATTGTTCTCATTTACTGTATTATGTAAAACTTCTTGCCTTAGTCGCCACGGGTTACAATCATGATAGAAGAGTAAAATTTCATATTTAGGTATAATTTTCTATATATAAAAAAATTATAGGGTATGCGTTTCGAAATTCGAAAAAAAAAATTTTTTTGTCTTATAAGGGACACCCTAATGTACATACATATATAAATATGTACTACTAGACATTTTTGTTTGATATGAAGACTAAAGCTGTATTTGTTTTTATAGCACAAAGAGTCTTACAAATGCAACTAAGTAAAATCTTTACAATGTTGCCTGTAAACATTTCATTCCTTCTAACCCAAATTTGCCATCAACAGTTGTCTTTACGAGCGTTGCCATCAACGAATGAATAGTACGACATCTGACTCAGTGGCAAAGACAGCAAGTCAACTGAAGTCAACTGCTGGAGCATATTTTTGTTTTGGGCAAAATAAAAACAAATAAAACATAACGAAAAGATGACAACCGTTGCAGTAGTGGTAAATGAAAACGAACATTTGTTAAGTTTGGCATGACGGTTTTATCATGATACCCAGTCACCTTGATTAGTTGATGTATTTTAGCCATTTTCAACATTTGAGCAGAAGTCGTTTTTGCAATGTTTTTACAGTAGCCACAAATACATACTAGGATAAAAGATTTTTTACCAACAACAATGCAACAGCTCCAAACAACAATAGCATACAAAATATTTCCAGCTTGGGCCACTAATACGGTAAAGGTCAATGTACCCTGCTCAGTAGGAGAGAAATAAACATGAAATAAAAATGTATTTGTGCATGTTAACATAAGGAGCTTTCAACATTGTAAATATGTTACAAAGATGAGCTTCTTTCAGTTCTTTAATATTCTTCTTAATTGGTTACGTTTGTCTCTACTGGAAATTGATACATAAAGCTGGACTTTCCTATGAATATTTTCTTGATTTAAAGAGTTGTATGTAATGGCATACTTCTATTAAGCTGTATTTAAGCCACCCTTCGTGAATGATTGTTTTTGTATTTCTTATTTAAAACAATAGAAACATTTATTTTACCGAAATATTCTCTTTCGAATAGCTGAAAGAAATATTTTATTTTTAAATATGAAACTCCATATAATGCTTTAAATATATAGACGACTGTAACTACACCGCTACACGACCACAAATGCTGTCTAGTCAGCTACTTAATTATTTTGAAGACGACGGCTACTTCATGACTATGAAATTGTTATAAAAATATATATTTTATTTTTATAAAAAAAAATGCTTTTTTACAAAATACTATCAATGCACATAGGGGTATTTTGACAATCTAGCCGGACATTACTTTTTTTTTAGCTTATATTGGCTCTCAAAATGTGCTGTACATACCTAGGGGCAGGTTAATGAAACTTTACAGAATAATCTGTTATGGTCATAGGCTATCAATGCTCTAAAATCGGATCAAGGAAAAAAAGTTCCCCTTGGAAGAACTAATCCTACCTCTGAAAAATGCAAGTTTTTTTTTTATTTTCCCGTCATTTTGTTTAGCAGTTACAACTTTTAAGGTCAAAGAATGTTCAAGAACTTAAACTTGGACTCAGGAGATTCTTAAATGCAATTTTTAGCCCCGCCCCTTTTGTGGGCGGTGAAATAAAAAATTATTTGAAAAAATAATGCAATTATTAGAAGAAATAGATTACATACTTCTTAAAACCATAAAAATTTATTTTTATAGGCAGGGGGAGGTATTCCTCCAATCCCACCCCGAAAACGTCCCTGTGAAAAAAAAATTGTATTTTTTTTGCCAATTTCCTAAAAATATTCATTTTTAAGCTTTCCAATGCCTAACCAATCCCCGCCTCCCAAGAATATTATTAAAAAAATATTTTTATAATTTGTTACTTTTTTATAGTATTTTATTTATCGGAAAATAATTAATTTATTCATAGTAATAACTTATTTATGATTGTAACGATAAATTTTATTTAAAATTATAACAATTAATTTATTTAAAACAAATTCTCCTTTGCACTAAGGTGATGATGAGTGCCATGGTTCTTCTTCGTCGGATTCTTTAAAGACCTCTACCGAATCTGAATCCTCTTCAGCGTTAAGTACAGTTATTTCTGCAGCTAATTCAGGATTGGAAAAAAATCTTCTGCTAGTGTTACCATCGTTGGTGTTTCCAAATCCAGCTTTCGGTACACCCACTACTAGCCCTAATTCACTTCTAAATTTTTCTTGGATATTTTTTTTCCTCGCGTTAACAATGGCTTTGTCCGCATCAGATTTTATATGCCATTTTTTCACTGACAGTTTATATGACAGGTGTAAAATGCTCTCAAATAGGCGAATTCTGGCGTGTAAAGTAGATAGTCCGAAAGAAAGGGCATCTACGTCTATATCTCTTTTGATATTTAAATTGTTTTTTGTAGAGGTAATAACAGTGTAAGATGTAATGATTTAAATAAAAAACATCTTCGTTCAGTTATTAAAAACCAAAACATTTTATGAATATACAAGGGTTTCTTACTCGTATTTACCTATCCAAGATAAGAAAAAACATAAAAAGGTAAAATTTTCAAAAAATCGCCAAAAAAAATGGCGCAAATATGCGCAACGTTTTTTTTACAGCATAAATGAAGAGATCGTAAATTTTGTAGTGATATATAATATTTTAAGGATCGCGATGGAGATCACTCCTAAAAAGCTTTTCACTTTTTATTTACCAAAAATTTAAAAAAAAACCTTTTTTTAATTTTGGAAGAAATTTTTTGTTATTTAAAATTAAAAAAAAATTTTCTAAAAATTAACATAAGTAGCTACTAATAAACCCTTTCACAGAAAAAAAAAATCAATACAAAATCTTTATTATGTATAGCAAGAGATTGTTAAATACTGATTGTATTTTATTCATCTTTTTACACAGGTTGTCATTGCGGAGCAGGCCTTTCACTCTCAATTCTGCTTCCAGAAGTTCTTCCTAAAATTGTCTGCTAGAAGACTTTCGAATGGAATTAGAAGGGTTTTCGTAGCAAAAACTGAAAAAATATTTTGATATTTTGTGTATTGTTTTTCTAATTTTAGTAATTATTTAAGATTTGTTTTTAATTTAAATAATCAGACTTTTTCTTAAATTTTTTCGAAATCGAACCCACACACACACTAACAGACTAGAGCCCTACCAATTAGTCTCTCGGGGCACTTAAAGCATTCAACTTGGCAGTAACTTCTATTTACAGAACTCTCCAATAATCTTACAATTTTATATAAATTTTAGAATTTTATCCAGGTATAGGTACCTCTATATATGTACTGAAGCACTATAAAAGTAAGAGTCTTAAATTTGGCTTCGAGTACATTCAATGCAAAATCGAAGAAAAATTTGTAAGAAAGCTAACGAAGTGGCGGGTACAGCTAGTCCGTTTATATGAAAAAAGTTATAAAAATGAGGTATTCATACAACACATCTAGTTGTATGACATAATAACAACAATAAGCAAGTGATTTGACAAAATCGATACATTAAATTTTCGTTATATATAAACAACAATGAAAAAAATTACGGCCTTTTCTAGTCGGACATTTCCTTTGGAAATTTATCTTCACAAATGTCCATTGTTTTCTTTTGTAACTTGCACTAACCGAACATGGAATACTATACTTGATTTAGGCGATTATATTAAATGATGAAAATTTAAGTGGGTGAGCTACTACCGTCGCTTAATGCAATCGTCTCTGGTGCCATTCATTGTTGTTATTGTTAACATATAATGCCTAGACTCGTACGTTTAACAGATCCTACTACATATAGATGTTGCTATTGTTGCGAATGATGGTAAGCAGTTATGTCGTTGGTGTTCTCGTATGGTTTTCTTTGGTTATAAATTAAACATTAACATTATTAACATCGCTGTCGTCACAAATGAAAGTGAAATTTCACCTTCAGAATTACACATGTACGTATGTTACAGTGCTTGTTTTTATGTGTGTTTGGTTTGCATTATTTTGCAATTTCATTGCATTTTATATATTTTCTTTTTTTTACAAATATTTACCATTTCATTGGCATGAATTGAGCTGACCATTGGATATATTACATTGTACAAGAAGCTAAGTCAAATTATCGACTTGATATTGCGTATAATTCGTTAGTATGCTACACCGAATACTATTTTTGCGCCGTAGAAAAATGTTAAACTAAAAATATTTGCTGAAAATGTATTTTACATTATTTGAATTTCCTCTGGTTTTCGCGATACACTGTTATACCAAAAATGGATAATGTAGAGAATGGAACAACGTAAATCTGCATTTTTTCAAGTCCTACGTCTAATAACATTTTTCAATCTGAGAAATAGTTTCGGAGATATTCAGGAAGGTACAAAATTAATTTTTTTTTTGAAGTTTTAATAAGCCTAAATTGACTGATTTACAATGTACTATTTTGATATCTCATTTAAAAAAAATTGGAAGCGATACTAATTTTAATATGATGTTATGATCATACCATGCAAGGGTGTTTTAAAAGTCATTTTCGGATTTTTTAATAAGTAAATCGGAGCTATCTTTTTCAAATTATGCTTACCCAGTCGTCTACATTAGATATAAAATGATAAACATCAACACTAACATCATTTTAGTGTTAAGTATAGACTGCCCATGTTAATGTGTTTTTAACATCCTAACATAGTTGTTAAAACATTTGTTAAGGCCAAAATTCGCTATCCTGCACAATCGTACTATTTAACCACAAAACAATCTGACAGAATTCAGTCCTACTTAAAAAATCCTTTCAAAATTGCTTTGTTGATGCCACACTATCATACAAAGCAAGATTTTTCAATTCTGATCGCATGGAAAAATACTATTTTATGATTTTTTCAAATCGTACAGACTGTCAAAAAGTCTGTCGCACACATACACTTTTAATCCACACTATCATACTTTTTGAGCAAACATGCAATTTTTGACAAATCGTACGACTGAGTATGATAGTAATTCTGTTGCTCTGCCGGCGTCATGTTTATGTTTTGTTCAAATTGATGGCTGGTGAAGACGGCCTCTTATATACAGGGTGTCCGCCGGCAAGGCATCTACTCGCAGTAATTCCATTCTCATCCTCGCCGCATGCGATATGGCACCATCTTGTTGATACTACGTGTTAATCAAGCCCAAAGCATGCAGTTGTGGTGTTAAAAAGTTTTCAATCATATCAGGATATCGCTCCCCATTCACAGTTAACGTTACGCCGTTTTTATTTTCAAAGAAGTAAGGTCCAATGATTCCTTCTCACCAAATTGCACACCAGACTGTCGATGCAAAGGTGACTGATGAATAATTTGAGCGTTTTCCATTGCCCAGAACCGACTATTCTGTTTATTCACATATCCCTTCAAATAAAAATGTGCCTCGTCACTCATTATGATTTTTTCATGAAAATCGGTATTGTCATGAGCAAGCTGTAACATCCTATTGGCATATGTGTGCCGACGTAAATGGTCTCGTGAAAGAAGCTCTTGTGTCAACTGAATCTTAAATGGAAACAAATGCAAAGCCTTGTGCAAAATTGTGGCCAAAGTTGCTCTTTGAAGACAAAGCTCCTGAGCACAGCGTTGATGGATTGTTTTAAACACTTTTTTGAGCAGTAGTAATGTTTTCAGCCGATCTTGCAGTACGCGGTGGTCCATTCTTGGGCCTATTACCTACAGACCTTCTTTCTTCGAAATCATTAACTACACGATTTGATGGCACGTTGTTTCTCCCAACAATTTCACGTAACTTTCTCATCGTCGCGGTAATCGATAATACAATTTGATAAAATATTTTAACGATTAAAACACGTTGGTTTATCGAATATTTTTCAATAATAAATTTGCCAAGTGTCTACTTCATGACTGCCAAATATGAACTGTCAAGACTAATGTTTACCACAATGGCGGCAAAACAAAGTAAAAACAAACAAAACATATGTAAAGCAATCCGCAGATAAAAATTTCTCCGCGTATTTCCTGCATTTACTGCCAGGACACATTGATCAACATTTTAGTAAAACGTATGGAAGATGAAAACGTGAAACATTGGTTTACATTTGCAACATTTTTTTACATCCAACATCTATCTACCATCAACTCAAATGTCACAATAATAAATGTAAAGACGCATATTTTTGCGAATAAAAAATAGGAAGATGAGTCTACAGCAAATACTAATAACTGGACTTATTGTTGGTTTACCAGAACAAACCCAAGTGTTAATATTTATATTTAAATTATAGAAAGCATTTTAGAGGAAGGTGTAAAATAATTTTTACACGACATACGCCGCTCACTGTTAAACCAATATTTGTTCAACATACATACGTACATACATATGTATGTATGTAAATGTCAAGTTATTAGTGATGCCGCTAAAATATCTAATTTATTTCCATTTTTCTAGTGATGACACATCAACATCTACGCAAATTGATGGTGGATTATTAATTGATCACAATTGTATTTGCTCTTAATGAAGAACATTTTATTCGCAAGTATTAGAGCACACATTCCAATGTATTAACATTAACATAAAACTGCTAACTTCATTTTGTAGTAGCTCTCAAGAGCCTCATAATAGTCTTTGAAGTACCAGCTCCCACCAAACCAAATGTTCCGATTTCGCAAGGAATTCGTTACGACTGGTCGACAAAATCTTCGGCACCGAAATATTACCGAAATCATAACGATTGTTGAGTGTTGAGATTACTGCGCAATGATATGTAGGAACGAAATGGCAACGATACGAGGTACGATAACAACGACTTGTTGTCTGTGAGTACCTCTGTTCTTTGAAAGTTAAGTGAATATAATAATTAGTGAATGATTTTGTATTTAAAACTATACTTTACTGCAATCAATTCGATTTCAATTTTCCATCTTGCAAATATTTAATAATTTTTTTCGTATTTGCTATAATTCTTTTTTAATTAATACAATTCTGGTTTTTATTTACTTACATATAAATCAAAGTTTTATATTTTTTTATTTGTTTAGACAAATAACCAAAATACCTTAACGAATTCGTTACGACGAGTCAGTTCTCAGACAAAGTACCGAAATGTTTTAACCAATTTATTAGGACAAGTCTGATTTCCGACAAACCACTCAACAAGGCCGACTTCAGAAAAAACTGGAAACCTTTGGTTTGGTGGGCTCATTCGTTAGAAATGTGTTTCATTTCGGCCGGATATAGAAGTATAAATAGTACACCTTGAAAAAGCATGGATTTGAAAGCATTGTTTGAGATTCGGATAGTCTTACATGTCTTAATACCAAAAGCCTTGTAAAAATTACTCCTTTTGTTGTTCAAAAACTCATAACTTTTATTCAAACCAATCGTTAATTTTTAGTCGTCATGAAAAGAAAAAAAAAAAACGCAAACAATGAAAGACTTATCAAACACGATATAGTGTTATTTTCTTCCATTAAATTTGAATGCAGTCTAGATGACTTCACAGTCACAACTTCTAATGTTTTTAAAACTTTGATTAAGAACTAAAATCTCGTTTTTTATTACTACATTCAAAAGCCCATTATGTTCCTTTACAAAGTGTTATGCATTAAACAGATAGATGACAGCAGGCAATCGATTACAACCTAAAATCACTGCAGTATATTGCAAATGCTTTGACGCGGTTCTCTCGGGGAAAGTAATGGCACCAGTCGCTAGGGTTCCTAGAACCTAAATCTGGAAGAAAATGTCTGGTGTTTTAATACACAGGTCCTCTTGGAGGCCCGACCAGTGCCCAAAGGACTGGTACCACGGGAATCGGTAGCCTCACATAGAGTCCATCCTCTCTGTGAACGGTTGTTGGTGAGGTCCCCTTCGGGGGTACACGAGGTGGTTGTGGTTTAAGATCGATTTATGTAGGTATGGTGCACGGTCAATCAAGTGTGCTGTTGCACTCTCAACAGAACGGAGTTTGGATAGCCTCCAAACCCCTAAGCAAGGGGCTATAATATGGAATCTAGATTTGCCTTTTAGGCTTGCTATATTATATAAATTGCTACTCATTGTGACTGTATCACACATAAATTGCGATACTGGCGGCAACGTCATATCGAGGAGTGTTGTTATACTACACAATGGGGGCGCTAGTCTACGCTTAAATTTCACTCGGTGGTAAGACCATCGTGGGATTAGGCCAATCGGCAGGTGCCCACTTTAATCTTGTTCCACATTTCGGCGAAAGTAAGGTGGTGGCTCTACATATGTCCAAGGCGTTTGATAGAGTGTGGCGTAATGCACATCTGTCAAAGCTCATTGCTTTTGGTGTCGGTGATAACTTCTTCGGGTTATCTCAGGAATCTCACTATACGAGTTTTCATAGATGGGATTTCATCAAACGAGTTCAAGATCAATTCAGGGGTACCACAAGGCTCTGTTCTTTCTCCTATCCTATTTTTCTAAATGACCTTCTTTGTCAAACTTTCAACCCTATCTACTCTTTCGCAGATGACAGCATCATTTGCCATTCGTATGCATTTAGTAATAGACCGAACCAGTTGGGGGTGCGACGAAAAGGCAAAGCATAAATAATACGCTCAATCACGATCTCGTAACAATATCCAAATGGGGTCGTATGAATAGAGTCCATTTTAATGCCCGTAAGAATCAATGTTAAATGCTTACGCATTGGCGTACGTTCGAAGATGATGATTCATCTGTTCTTATGGGTAATATCGACATTAAGGAATCGGAAGCTCTTGATGTTCTTGGCATGAAAATCCAGTGTGTTGTTCGATGGACTAAACACATTTTTCAAGTCTCTAAAAAGGCTTTCAAGTACCTCAGTTTCTAAAACGGTGTAAAAGATACTTCACTCCATCTGAACTTCTTACTATTTATACCACCTATATCCGGCCGAAAATGGAATACAACTCCCATGTATGGGCCGGCGCGCCAAAGTCTATTTTGGAGCTGCTCGACCGCATACAAGAGAGGGCCAAGAAGCTCATTGGTGATAGTATGGTATCCAACTCTATTGATTTACCTGAGCATCGACACAACGCACAGTGTTGTGAGTGTGGACATAAATAGAAAAATCCAATTATGGAAACTAAAATAATGGCTTATGGCATTTAATAAAAGACACTTTTACTAATAAGCGTAAAAAAATTAAATTAAAATAATAATTTTTTCTAAAGATATGGAACTTCAAAATTGTGGTTTGAAATAACTACAATTTTGTATAAAAAAGGAATACAAATAAGCATGTCTTTCGTAGGGTTAAATAATGAATTTAGTTGGCAAATAAACCAAATTTGTACTAGATTAGTTGTTGTATTATGTTTTAAATATATAAACGGTATTTTTAATTACATATGTCGATAACAGTGTATGCATCATTTTAAGAATGATATTAATAAAGCAAAACAAAACTTGTTGTAATAAGCAAAAAAAAATAGTGTAGAAAAAAAATTTTTCAAGTATTACCGGGATATTTTTTCTTTCATTTTATAACAAAAAGTATGTTAATTTATAAAAAGAAAAATTTAGCTTCGCTTAAATGCGCCAATTTAAATTATTGTTATTTTTTTAGTGTAGCAAAGTAAACTGTCTAGTGGAAAAAAATCACATCATTTATCAGTAAGATATATATCCGATGAAAGCTGTCATTCCCTGTCATTCCAGAGGTGATTTGGTTGTTCATGTCCGTTATACCTATAAAAAGTTACACGGCTTTAAAGTCGAATTATTTTGATAATTTTTTCACAATTTTCACAAAAAATGAGTTTGGAAAAATAAATATCCAGAATTAATTTTTCAATAAAAGTGCATGCAATTATAGTTGTTTTATTCAGAAATGTAGCAGAAACAATGTAAAAATCCTAAAATTCAAATATTTATAACAAGACTGTAAAAAAAATTGTAAAGTTTTTAGCCAAAATATGTACTTTAAAAAAAATAGTCAGCTTCGATGGACCCGAAAAAATAGGCAAAAAATATGTATATACTTAAGTTTAAGAATATATTTTTTTGTAAAAATATATTTTTTTAGCCTAACGTGGGCCTTATCTGAATTGAATCAAATTTGGTCAAATCATTAAAAATATCACATCCAATTACTATAAAAAAATTTCATACAGTTAGCAATTTTTCGAACTTTTATGACACTTATAAATTTCAGTATATATGGGAAGGACACGAAACCTTGTTTCGTTTTTTTTTTTAAATTTTAAATTTTGTTACGTTTATGTGCCAAATTTTAGCTCTTTACAATCACTTTTTCTATTTATGGCCACTCGTTATATGAAGTCATGACTCTGTGCAACGTGGGGTTTATATCACCGTTTTATCGTTACTACAATGCATAGTGGGCCAGAATTAAAATATTTTGGAAATAACCTAGTCATTTGTAAACGGCTAGGCCGATTGATCCAAAATTTGGCATGAGCAAAACAGAGGAGTATCTCACTTGAGCATCGCCGCAATGTGTATATCACTGTTCTAACGTTACTACGTTTAGTGCGCATACATTTGTGGTCGAATGGCTAGTGAATCGCACTACGCATTACAGGGAAAATTCGTTTTTTAGCAGATCTGTTCGTATATGGAATAAACTCGCTCCAGAGGTCTTTCCTGTCACTTTCAATGTAGGAAAATTTAAATCGCATGTCCACAAACACTACTCCCTGAGTGCTGGTTAAAAAAAATCAATGACCTTGATGCCAGCATAGATACACGTAACCGTTGTGGCTGTAGCCAACTTAGGCCTATTTCTAATTTTGAGTATTGAGAGCTAATGGAAAGGAAGAGATATACATAAATATGTGTTTTTATTCAACAGAAGAGAATATCACAAAATTATAAATTTATTTACAATCAAAAGGTTTTAAACAAATGAATTGATTTGTATTACATTGTAATACTGTTTCTTAATAAGTTATTTTATTCTTATAAAAGGTACATCAGTATTTCTATAACAATATCAGAGTTTAGAATGAAGTTGTCACGTCAATGTACATATATAATTAAGTAGCTGACTATACGGCGACGATTGTTGGCAACGGCAATTTTAGTCGTTTTGCGGCTGTCGTTTACGAGTTTAAAGCATTAGGTGTAAATATATTGTAAACATATTTATACATTTTTGCAAGTTGTCATTTGGACATTAAGACAATTGTTTTGCTCAATGATGATATAAATCGATTAAGTGCCATTGATAGGCAACATCAGTTGAAATTATTTTACTCGTCTTAAGCCTTCTCTCCTCTTCTCTTCTCTTTAAACAGCCAAGAAAATAACCTTGTTGTAGTTAAGATTTAAATAGTTTGATATCCATAAATCCACCAACATTTGAACTTAACAAATGAAAATATACCCAAATAAAATTAAAACCAATAACACAATACAGTGCCAATGAACTTTATTTGTATCTCAGATAGATGAGTTTATTTTTTCTTTCCCCTTAAGAAGCCAAAAAAAAACAAACATTTTATTTATGCATCTATGATAGATTTCGTTTTATATAATGTAAACTATGCCATAAAAAATACATTACTTTCTTTCGCTTTCCTTTATTAGTATCGTCAATATTTGTATCGTCATAATTGTCAAGTTTAATGATTGCATTTAAATAAAATTTTCACAAATTTACCGCACAATTAACATATTGCGTGAGAATGTCTTAAATTTAAATCTATACTTTGCATGTCAGTTAGTATCATTTCCAGTGAAGTGACCGTTAAGTGAAAATGCATTATTATCATGTTGGAAAAGGAAATATAGCAAATGTATGTGTACTAAGTATTTATATGTAAATGTGAAATTATGATTCATGGTGTTTTAAAAGCACTTGAATGTTAACGATTTTTCAAATTTTTGTAGCTGAAAAGTAATTATTTTTATTGCTAAAAGTCCATTGATGATATTTTGTTAATTTAATTTAAAGTTCATTAGTTAATTTTTAGTCTGAGAAGACTATTACCAGTTGCATCATATGCGTATTGGGTGTTAGGCCAATTTTTAGTAGTAAAACATTTTAAGAAAAACAACCCACAAAGTTAGTTAAATTTACATCTCTAAAAGAAGTTAATGTGACTTCTTCTTCTTAATTACGGCGTTCAACCAAATTTACCGCACAATTAACATATTGCGTGAGAATGTCTTAAATTTAAATCTATACTTTGCATGTCAGTTAGTATCATTTCCAGTGAAGTGACCGTTAAGTGAAAATGCATTATTATCATGTTGGAAAAGGAAATATAGCAAATGTATGTGTACTAAGTATTTATATGTAAATGTGAAATTATGATTCATGGTGTTTTAAAAGCACTTGAATGTTAACGATTTTTCAAATTTTTGTAGCTGAAAAGTAATTATTTTTATTGCTAAAAGTCCATTGATGATATTTTGTTAATTTAATTTAAAGTTCATTAGTTAATTTTTAGTCTGAGAAGACTATTACCAGTTGCATCATATGCGTATTGGGTGTTAGGCCAATTTTTAGTAGTAAAACATTTTAAGAAAAACAACCCACAAAGTTAGTTAAATTTACATCTCTAAAAGAAGTTAATGTGACTTCTTCTTCTTAATTACGGCGTTCAACCTAGAACGGCAGTATAATGAAAAAAGGCTTCTGGAGACAATAAGTCCATAGTGAAGCATTTACTTAATTTATGTTATATTTATTTATATTTTATTGTTTTACATTATTTTAGTTTTCGTTAGTTATTAATTTTTTTTTAATTAGTTTATATTCATTTTATTTTCATTATACATATATTTTAAGTTTCTTTTCATTTATTAATTTTCTTTGTAATATTGAGGTTATACAAGATAACCAGAACGATTGCACATGGCTGATTAATGCAACCATTAATTAACTGTACTAAAGTACAATCGTGGAAGCCAATCACCCAGTGCGAGAGTGAAACGTAAAGGCCTAGCAACAACAAAGGCCTGATTGACTTTGATATAGGAATATAAAAATTTTGTACAAAATTTTTAAATTTTCAAACAAAATTTGTAGAAAATATAATGCATTTCACCTTGTAAAATACAGTGAGGTGCACAAATGAATACAAGTTTGTACTTTGAGCACTTTTTATGTCATAGAAATAAAAGTAATAAAGCAAACTCAAAATTTTTTTTTTAGTTTATTTAATATTAGGTACTTAACACAACAGTGTAAAATTCAAAAATTTCAAACATCAATTTCTAAGAAAAAAAAAAAAAAAAAAAAATAAAGAAAACGAAAACGAAAACGAAAACAACTCCAATGTACTCAATTTTGCACCGTTGAAAAATCTTGCGGAATACGCATATTTTTAATACTTGGTCTTGTATTTTGTAAGACATCATTTACGCAAATTGGCATACTCTCCACCAATTTCTGTACAATTTCTTTTGGAATATTCTTCCATTCATTTTGGATCCGCTGCCAAAGCTCTTACAAATTGGTAGAGGCTTATTGGTACTGTCCCAACCGTCTCTTCACTATTGACCACAATTTCTCAATCGGATTAAGGTCGGGATTTTGTGCTGGCCACTGCATTCATTGAAAATTTTGCTCACCAAGCCATTCTTTCACGATTTTGGACGTGTGTTTTGCTGAAAAATTACTTCTTCTGCAGGTTAGGCGCTCTTATCGACAAACTCGGGAAGATTTTATTATCAATTTTTTAAATTAAAGCAACCCCATACCATGACATTTACGTGCTTCACAGTTTGCTTCATATGGCACCTGTAATGAGTTAAAAATTAAAGAAGTTTACTGTTTGAAAGTTCCAAATATAAGACGCCACTTTATTAAAAACTTTTTGCTTATATACTAATAATGAGAATCTCTATACGCTAGACTTAAATAGTTCTACAATTCATTAAGTGAAACATTGTATCAGGCTCTCACAAATTTTTGGTTGATTGCACTTTGCAACAATACGGTTCAAATACCATAATTGCAAACTTGCAAAAATATGGTTTTATCAACTGAAATTTCGATTACTATACGCGAGCAAATATGATTTCAAAAATGTCGAATTAATAATTAGCATTTATGTTTATGTGATCTTCTGGTCTTATTTCTATTTAGAGCACGCAAAGAAAAAACATGGTTGAGGTAACCATAATCTAAGATCAACATATTATGGTTGTAGTGAAACCATATTATTGTTGAATATTATAATATTATGGTTAAATTAACGATTATAGTATGGTTAAAAAATATGAAATGTCATATGAAATGGATATGCCAGTTTTTTTACATTTTAGAATACAAAATTATGTATTTATTATTTTTTATTAATGATTTTATATAAAAAACAGATGATTTTATTAAAACATATGTAGATAAAAAAATGTATTAGCATTTATCTTCTTCCAAATCGTGTTGCAAGGATATAAGGAGAAAACACTTTGGCCATCGATTTAACGGCATTCGCACATGGCCCAGTCCATCGCAGTACATGGATTTACCAGTAAAGAATTGTTCTTGAAGACATCAATTTCGGGGGATTTCTTTTCAAATTCAGCCAGCACCTTTTTCATGTAGTATTTCAAGTAAAAAGTAAAGTCTTTCTTGTCTCCTAAAGCATTCTTGTAAACTGTGATTGAGAATAACATCAACGCCGGTGTCAACGGTTGAGTTTGTATCCTAATCAGCTTCTTCAGCTCAGGTATTGAAATCTGCACTCTTAATGTCACCTGGTAAATTACATCACCGACCAATTTCGTTTTGTTTCTGCGAACATTTCATCATCAGTAATATTATTCCAGTTGATTTTCATGATTTCGAGGTTTTATTAATTTTGCTGGTCTAAAAATTAAAAATAAATTACAGTCTCACACCGAGAGGACTCGAATTGCGGGTATCCAGAGAAGATGGTTGCCACGCGGTCAATTCAACATCGAAAAAGAAATAATTAAATATTTTAAATTGAATTCCCGAAACAATTGTTCATACATTTTTTATTATTTTTTTAAAGCACAAACCAATAAACTGCGATGACATAAACAAACAAATAATTTTGAATTTTTGTAGGTAGTAACCATTTAATGATAAAATTTTAAACAAAATTTTTTTACCGGGACCAAAGTAATGTTACAAGCAACTAAAATGTGTTTATCGCAACCATATATTGTTACAGAGAACATAATGTGGTTCCTGTGACCATACCATAACCATGGTTTTTCTTTGCGTGACCTCATTGACATTTGTTCATTGCAGTTTTTAATACTAAAGTCAAAGTATTTCATTGATACCCTACACACCTTTGAATTTTTTCTCAGGGCGGAGCCAGCTATATTGTTTACTGTCAAATTGGAAATGGTTGAATTTGGATTCGTCTGACCAGATCACACGTTTCCAGTCGTCCACTGTTTTATGCTCTTTGGCAAATTTTAACTGTGCTCTTAAATTTTTTTTCCGACAATGCAGGTTTTTGTTTTTTTACGGCTCCACATGCTGTCCACTGACTAACGGGTTTTTCGATTGCTAACGAAGCATCTTTTGGTGTTAAAAACTTATTTCGTTTCATTTCTATTATCATTAGACGTGCGTCTGCATTAGTTAGAAGTTTTTTACGACCTCTAATTTGAGGCTTGGGATTAACGGAACGCCGTTTTTGTACCCTTATGACCACTGCAATTGCAATTTCCCGGGTAGAACAGCCTCTTTCAGTAATGGCATGGATGCTCTTCTCGATGGATTTTATAAGTTTCTACATTATTTATTATTGTTAGGTACGAGTATTTATTTGATTTTTGTTCACAAATTTGCACAATGTTATTACCACACGCGATTTAAATAATACATGCTATTTAAATAATGTATGCTATTGGAAACTAACGGTATATTCTTTATAAAATGCAGAGGTGCAAAATTGAGTACATAAGAGTCATTTTGGCTTTTTTTCGTTTTTTCTTGGTGCTTGATGCATTTTGTTACAAATTTTATATAATTTTATTAAGTACTAAATACTTAACGACTATAAAATAAATTTGGAATTGCTTTATTACTTTTATAGTTATGAAACAAAAAGTGCTCAAAGTACAAACATGTACTCATTTGTGCACCTCACTGTATATATGTATGTATATAAGGCAAGTGAATCCTAATGCCAATAATATTTTCTTAATTTTTTTTTAATATAAGTTTCAAATTAATAAGTTTTGGATATAACATTAAAATTAAAAACACCAGTTTGCTGAAAGCTACAAAAAACAAAAGTAAATGTCTTTTAGAACAATTCCCTACTCCATCATGCTTCTGAAGATTTAGAGGTAAGAAGTCCAAACTCAAAAAAATCGTTTCAACATCAAATAAGAAAGAGAACTGGTACACGCATTGTTAACTTATGGTTACGTTTCTTATGATTTTTTGATTTCACGCCACTAAAATCAACAACATCAAATTATTTTTATATTTTTTTAATGTTAATGTTGTTTGTTTCCGTTTTTTTAGTAGAGGATATACCGAAAATTATTTATTCACTTGCACACACTTGACCTGGTGAGGACTTTAAGGCAAAAATTTCCCACAATATAATTGCACATTTGGGCTTCAGCATGCAGCAAACAAACGTACGATGAAACAACAAAATATTAAAAAAATATTTTCAAGTTTTATATGTTGAAAATAATCCAAATATGTGTTTATTTGTCCTGTATTGATTGTATTGATATGTGCCAAAATAAAACAGTAAGCAGTCGGCTTCAAACATTGAAAGTGAAATTACAAGATAAAAACCACAAAACTACTTCTTGTTCCATGCTATTTCCTCCGGCATGACATTTTACAACAGCCAAAACAAGTCTGCCTTGCACCCAGCATCGAAATGATTTATGTTATTTAAAAGAAAAATTTACGCATTATACGCATTGAAAGTATAAATTAAAATTAAATAATTGCACATTGTTTACGCATAAACTATAAAAATAAATACTTATCATTTTGCAAGTAAAGTAGAAAATTTGGTAGTTTATTTGGCGTACACTTTAGATTCATGAATGATCTGTTCAACCAACAAATGATCTGTTTAACTCACAATTTGTGTGTTGTCACGCACCAATTGGACTGGCAAAGTTTCCATCTAAACAAACTATATCACACAAAGAATCTCGATGGTCGTCTGGTTTGCCCTCCCTAACATGCCTTAGCACTCCTTTTAATCTCACAAAAATTTAACCATCTCTTCTTTTACGTCTCCATCAATAAATTAACTTCACATAACTTTTTAGTTGGCAACTAAAAAAATCATTCATATAACTATCGGCAAACTATTGCAAACACATCGCGTTCAAAAAATTTTGACAATTAAAGCCGAAGAAAAATAAATCATAAACTTGCTGCTACAGTAAATATTGTAAAAGATAATCTGTGAAAGTTGTAAGTGTCTGCCTGTTACGGTTCAAATAAAAGGTCATATACGCAAAATCGTGTCACTATCGAAAAAAACTTTTTATTTTAATTTTATACTTGTTATTATAATAAATTTAAAATATCTTTTCCCGTTGAAAATTAACCATTCACGTAAAAATCACATCATTTTCGGGACACCCTTATATTTATAAACGGTCATCCATTTTAAGGTACTTTTTTCAATAGCCTTTTTTTGACAGATCACATGTGAGTCGTGTCATGCAGTCATGTTATTTTTGTTTGGCATTTCATAATGGAAAGACTGACGCCTGAATGGCTTCGCTCTATGGGCTCTTGAAAAGTTCCAAGAAGATCCGACGTTTTCGAGGCAAATTTTATTTAGCGATGAGGCCCATTTCTGGCTCAATGGGTATGTAAACAAACAAAATTTGCCGCATTTGGGACGAAGAGCAGCCTGAAGAAATTCAAGAGCTACCATTTTATCCAGAAAAAACAATGGTTTGGTGTGGTTTGTGGACCGGTGGAATCATCGGTCCATATTTCTGTCGGTGCGAACGTAACCGCCAATGGCAACCGTTATCGTGCCATGATAACCGACTATTTGATTCCTTAAAATTGAAGCTCGTGATCTCGGCGAAATTTGGTTTTAGCAAGACGGCGCGGCGCCACTTCCCACACATCGCATCATTCGATGGATTTATTGAGAGAACATTTCGGTGGGCACATAATTTCACGTTTTGGGCCGGTCAATTGGCCACCAAGATCGTGTGATATTATACCGTTAGACTTTTTCCTGTGGGGATATGTAAAGTCTAAATTTTATGCGGAAAAACCCCCTTCGATTCAGGCCTTGGAGAAAAATATCACGCGTGTCAATAGCCAGTCGAAATTCTCGAAGGAGTCATCGACAATTGGACTCAACGGAGGGACCGTCTGCGACGTAGCAACGGCCAACATTTGATAGACATAATCTTCAACTCATGATGAGCACTCACTTTTTGAGTCAACTGTATACAACATAAATAAATTCATGTGGAGTGGGTTTTGCAGATATGCCTGCTATTAAAACATTTTTGCAATTACTCGTCGGCATGTTAGTCAGAGTGTGGGTTTCTAGGTGGTTCAAAAACACCATTTCGATTGTTTTCAAAAAACGTTGCTTTCCGGACTACATGTTCCATGTTCCCCTTTATGCAGTAATATATCTTTAGTTTTCCTACATGCCAATAAAATGATTTATTGTTGAAAAACGGTCCGGATATATCCATGAGCTTATTAGGTATATTGTTTATTTCCCACTGTAATAAGGCCAGGTATATTTCATCATTATTTGAAATTAAAGTTAGTCATCTCCAGGAGTAGTAGTATTTAAAACGTTGCAGTCATCAGCGACTGCAACGTTTATTCCTTCTATTTTCTTTGCAATAGCATCATTGCCTCGGCAAATCAGTCCCACTTTCTTCACAAAAAATTCTGATATGGCAACTTAATTATTTGGCTCAATTTAGAATTACCTTTTGCAACAAAGTATAGTTCTATTCAGACCTTTTATCTTATATATGTATACTTCATAGTTGTCCAGCTAAATACCATTTAGTTCAGCACTCACAATGGTTTAAAAACATTTATTTTGGAAATAATTAGGCAGCTTATGAACTACAAAAGATGCAGAGGTGTTTTCGAGTGATGATCGGTGGTCCACGGTAGGGTCTCTCTGTGGGGCCAAGTCGAACCTTTTTTAACATTTCAGCTGCGGATGTCTTCTTGTTATCTCTATCGGAACAGATTCTCCAGTTCAAATCATAACTAGTGCTAGACCTGGCAGAGTTATACCGGAAGTGCTGTAATTATTCCGTTGTCCACTTGCCATATGTTTACTGCGTGTCTTTGTGTGATACAAAATGGCAGCCCTTTATGATAGGCCGCTTAATTTATTTTTAAAATCCTGACTTACTGTAATTAACTTCCAAAATGTGTCAATACAAAGTTTATATGTATACAATTGTGCTGCCTTATTTAAATCATACAAATGCAAAGTTCCGAAACAATGAAACATTTTTAAAACTGATGCTGTGACTCCTTGTGTACCGTTACTAATACTTGTTGGCGGCGTTTTGAAAGGGTATAGATTGTTTTCTACTGCGGTGTTATGAAACATGATACCTTGTTTGCAAACAAAGCAATTAACGTTTTGGAAGTCAGCCTAACTCTCTCGTGGTATTCTGGTGTGAAATAAAGTTTTGTACTAATAGTTTTTACCAAGGCGAATTCACTTTACTAGGTGGCAGCACGGCGAAGTTTATTACTTTTTGCTTTACTTTTTTTCCATGGCAGCTGCCAAAAATTCGCTTAATTAAAAAAAAAAACTAGTAAAAGTATATTCGGCCGTGCCGAATCTTCTATACCCTTCACCACGGTATTTTTATTTATACAGACATGTACAGCATTATCCATATTGTTGACTCTTTACATAAATTAGGTCGTATAAGAAAAAACTCATTATTCATGCTTTAAAGCAAAGGCCCCCCCCAATCAAAAAAGTGGTTAAAATGAAAATGATTTGGTTTGCTAAATATTTAGCACAGTGACACAAAACTATCTTGTTGAAAGCTGGTATGCTACTGATTTAAAATTTTTACATGTTTTGTTCTGTCTGTGAGATTCTGGGTTGAGATTGTGGAACAAGATTACCGTGAGTACCTGCCTAGTTGGCCTAATCACACGGTGGTCCTACCACCGAGTGAAATGTAAGCGTAGACTAGCGCCCCCATTGTGTAGTATAACAACACTTTACGACTGCCACCAATCGCAATTTGTGTGTGATACAGTCACAATGAGTAGCAATTTGTATAATATGGCAAGCCTTATCTGAGGCAAGCCTAGATCCATATTATAGCCTCTTGCTTAGGGGTTGGAGACTATCCAATCTCTGTCTCTTGAGAGTGCAACAGCACACTTGATCGACCGTGTACCATACCTACATAAATCGATCTTAAACCACAACCACCACGTGTACCCCCGAAGGTGACCTCACCAACAACCGGACACAGAGAGGATAGGCTCTTTGTGGGGCTACCGAAACCCGTGGTACCAGTCCTTTGGGCACTGGTCGGGCCTCGAAGAGAACCCGTATGTTTTAACACACAGACCTTTTCTTCCAGATTTAGGTTCTAGGAACCCTAGCGTCTGTTGCCCTTATTTTCCCCGAGTGAACCGTGTCAAAGCATTTGCAATTTCCTGCAGTAACAGTTGGAACTCCCGGGGGTTCTGGGTTGAGATTGTGTATGTGCTCATAGACCCTTAGGGCTTGCCTGGGGGCTCTTGTTTAAAGAAATAGAAACAAATTCCGCTGGCTACAATTGTCGCAGTGTTGTCAGCTAATTAATGATATTGCTTCATCGTTAACTCTGACATTGTTGAAGAAATACTTATTTTGCTTTTATAAAATGAAATAACTTTTTCAAAAAATTATAAATATTTCCTCCAAAACTTTTTCTTTGTACATACATATATGAGTTTGTAATTTACAATTTTGTGACATTTTGTTTTGTTGAATAAAATAGAAATTAGCCTAAGTTGACGACAGCCACAACGGTGGTCGTATAGCCATGTAGCTATACTGGCTTCAAAATAATCGTTTACCTATAAACGTGTGTATTTTAATGTTGACAGTTTGTAATCGGTATCCTGATGATGTTTATGTGTTTAATGCACCTAGATTTTAAAACATAGATCTCATCTGTTTAAAAATCAAATGCATTTAAAACAAGTAAAAGTGCTATATTCGGCCTTGCCGAATCTTCTATACCCTTCACCACGGTGATTTTATTTATACAGACATGTACAGCATTATCCATTTTGTTGACTCTTTACTTAAATTAAAATAAGTCGTATGAGAAAAAACTCATTATTCATAATTTAAAGAAATAGAAGACAGCGGCGACGCAGCTAAATGAAAATAAATTCCGTTGGCTACAATTGTCATACTCAGTCGTATGATCTGTCAGAAAATGCATGTGTGCTCAAAAAGTATGACAGTGTGGCTTAGGAATGTATGTGTTTGACACACTTTTTGACAGGTCGTACGATTTGATAATCTTTTAAAAAAATTCATAAAATATTGTTTTTCCATGCGATCAGAGTTGCAAAAACTTGTTTTGTATGATAGTGTTGCATCTACAACGCCATTTTTAAACGATTTTTAAAGTAGGACAGAATTCTGTCAGCTTTTTGGTTGAATTAATCGTACGATTGTGTGGGATAGCGAAGCCTGGCCTTTAATGATATTGAAGACGTCAGCTACATCGTAAACTCTGACATTGTTGCATAAATACTTATTTTGCTTTTATAAAATAAAATAACTTTTTTAAAAAATTATAAATATTTCCTTCAAAACTTTTTGTTTGTATATGAATTTGTAATTTGCGATTTGCGATTTTGTGACATTTTCTTTTGTTGAATAAAATGGAAATTAGCGTAAGTTTACAGCCACAACGGTGGTCGTGTAGCCATGTAACTATCTATACTGACTTTAAAATAATCGTTTACCTTTAAACGTGTGCAATTTAATTTTTGACAGTTTGTAGTCGGTATCCTGATGTTGAGTATGTGTTAAATGCATCTAAGTTTTAAAACAGAGATCTCATCTATTTAAAAATCAAACGCATTTAAAAAAATATGTTATTCTATATACATACATACATACATATATTCTTAATATTAGAATATACTTTGTTATGATTTTCATTTTCACAGAAATATTGAAATTTTTTTAATTTTTCGAATTTCGAATTTTTTTAGAAAAATTTTCTGTGGAAATATCGTTTTGAAAACGGTTTGTAAAGTTTTTTGTAAATGTTTAAAACAAAATTTTTTTAAAAAAAACTTAAAATTTTTTTTTATTTTTATTGAATTTTTTAGCAGTGGGTACCCCGTGGGTCAATTGGCTACCTCTATGTGTATAGCTTTCTATAAAGGTCGTTAATACAAATCAAAGCAGAAAAATCATACCAACCTAAAAACAAACAATAGTCGTCCCTCGCAGGGTGTTATTGACCCCCGAGATCTGTATGCACCCCTTGCGATCTACCTGTCGCGGTCTAATATATATTTGATATAAAAAGCAAAAGAGAATCATTAAAGCAGAAATAAATAAAAAAAGACTTGAAAACACGCAGCCTCCAAAGGAATGATAAGATGTTGCTGAATTGCAATCCGGAAATTTTCCATTGGTGTGCTTAAATTTTTTTATTTCTTCTGGTGCCTTGGCAAATGACATTACTACGCGAACACGGACAGACGGATAGACGGACATCGCTTAACCAACTTCCTTATGTATAAGGATCCAAAATATATGTACTTTATGGGGTCGGAAATTAATATTGTAGAAATTACACACGGAATGACAAACTGATATATGTATACCTTTTCCACCTGTGTTGAAGGGTATAATTACAAAATACTACCAGAAAAGGTTCTTCCATACCTTTGTGTTTTAAATTGTTGATGTAATATTTTAATTAGTGCTTTTGGCTTCTGCCGTACATTTAACCAAAAATAATGCATGTGGGTGTTTTTGGTGTTGTATTTGTTGTTGCGGCGATGCCACCTTATATAAATTTGCCTTGGTTTTTACTATATGTAACGAGTGATTTTTTAAGAGCTTGAGAACTTTTTAAAAAAAAAAAAACGCATAAAATTTGCAAAATCTCATCGGTTCTTTATTTGAAACGTTAGATTGGTCCATGACATTTACTTTTTGAAGATAATTTCATTTAAATGTTGACCGCGGCTGCGTCTTAGGTGGCCCATTCGGAAAGTCCAATTTTGGGCAACTTTTTCGAGCATTTCGGCCGGAATAGCCCGAATTTCTTCGGAAATGTTGTCTTTCAAAGCTGGAATAGTTGCTGGCTTATTTCTGTAGACTTTAGACTTGACGTAGCCCCACAAAAAATAGTCTAAAGGCGTCAAATCGCATGATCTTGGTGTGGCATGTAGCGCCATCTTGTTGAAACCACATGTCAACCAAGTTCAGTTGTTCCATTTTTGGCAACAAAAAGTTTGTTAGCATCGAACGATAGCGATCGCCATTCACCGTAACGTTGCGTCCAACAGCATCTTTGAAAAAATACGGTCCAATGATTCCACCAGCGTACAAACCACACCAAACAGTGCATTTTTCGGGATGCATGGGCAGTTCTTGAACGGCTTCTGGTTGCTCTTCACTCCAAATGCGGCAATTTTGCTTATTTACGTAGCCATTCAACCAGAAATGAGCCTCATCGCTGAACAAAATTTGTCGATAAAAAAGCGGATTTTCTGCCAACTTTCCTAGGGCCCATTCACTGAAAATTCGACGTTGTGGCAGATCGTTCGGCTTCAGTTCTTGCACGAGCTGTATTTTATACGGTTTTACACCAAGATCTTTGCGTAAAACCTTCCATGTGGTCGAATAACACAAACCCAATTGCTGCGAACGGCGACGAATCGACATTTCACGGTCTTCAGCAACACTCTCAGAAACAGACGCAATATTCTCTTCTGTACGCACTGTACGCATTCGTGTGGTTGGTTTAATGTCCAATAAATTAAACTGAGTGCGAAACTTGGTCACAATCGCATTAATTGTTTGCTCACTTGGTCGATTATGTAGACCATAAATCGGACGTAAAGCGCGAAACACATTTCGAACCGAACACTGATTTTGGTAATAAAATTCAATGATTTGCAAGCGTTGCTCGTTAGTAAGTCTATTCATGATGAAATGTCAAAGCATACTGAGCATCTTTCTCTTTGGCACCATGTCTGAAATCTCACGTGATCTGTCAAATACTAATGCATGAAAATCCTAACCTCAAAAAAATCACCCATTATATTGCCTATTTTTTCTTTTTGAAAACTGTTGTAAAACTTTTCACGAATAAATAAGGGGATATTAAATGGTAGTTCCATTTTTGAATGCATATGTCAAAGGAATATTAATATTTTGCATTTTTATGTGCAAATCAACCCGCTTTTTTAAATTAAAAAACTCTTCTTTTTCTCGAAAAGATTATTTAAACTTGTTTCTTCAACAATCACATTCTTTAAAAGAAACTAAAAGTTGTCAGTGCAGCCACTATGAGACAAAGGGAAATTTACTAAAAAGCTTTAACAGAAAATGACTAAGTGCGTGTCATCACAAGACTCTCCTCCTTTCGAAGAAATGCACTTGTTTAATTCATTCATGCTCGACGCTAATATACAACAGAAGACAATGACGTTGTTTAAATAAAAAAGAAAAAAAAAACAATACGAAATTACATACAAACAAATTAAATGGGAGAAAAAAATAATGCAATTCAATTTACAACATACCAAAATCAAGCGCCATGCCTCAATTTATCACTTTAAGGAAGAAACTTTAGAGATGCAGCTACATGTGCGAATACATGTGTAAAGATCAGATCTGTTCAAGAGTTATTTCCTATAAAATAACTTTAAAATAAAAAGAGCTTTTTCAATGTTCTGTTTATTTTTTAGGTCTAAAAATGGGAAAAATTTTCTATGTTTATATGGAAATTATAAATTTTTTGCTTAATTTTCAGTTTATTGATATTAAAATTATTTACAAGTAATAAATTTTAGGCTCATTATTATAACTTGCTAAAGTTAGGATTCCACCGGAGAGATACATAAGTAAGTAGTTGGTTGTTATAGTTGGCAAGTTATAATAATGGGCCTTAAACCATTAAATTATTTATTATGAATTAATCCTAGTTTTAAGAAGCTTCAACATTTGTGTGCTTACTGGGGATTTTGAGAACTAAGCTGAACGCAATTTTAAAAGCCGGGGCACGTATAATCTTTCATAGGTTATACTTTGACGTATTCAAATGTGATTAAGGTACCAACAGAAGAGGTTGCCACAATGAGTATTATTTTGACGGATATTAAATCGGGAACGAAAACGTTTGAAGAGATTTGTTCTCGATGTTACTTTATTTAATTTATTTATTTTGTTGTATCTTGATTTATTTTTGCTCCCACTCAACATAAAAATTTAACCAAAACAAAGAAAAATCAATTGATAGCTATCAAAGTTAAAGTTGCCCAACTTTCGTAATTTTCGTTGACGGAGACGTACTGATTGTGACAACGCTCATAAGAAAACCTGTATTTCAACTTTCTTGTACGTTGAAAAAGACGACGTATAACGTATGACGGATTCTATGTGTCCCGGCCTTAAGGCGCTTCAGAAGAATATTTAGTACAATTAAACAAATACACCGATTTGTAAATCTTCTAGATAATACGAGGGCTGCTATGTATATTTCTGGCCTCGCAACACTTAGTGTTGCCTAATCGTACACTTGAAAAAAATAATTTGGCAAAAAATGTAATTAACTCGTGAGCATTTTCGTGCGATGATTTTTCACAAATTTTGACGTGGATTATCACGACAAGAGTGCATTGATGAACTTAAATCTTTGTATGGCGATGCAGCATCATCCTACAGCACTGTGAACAATTGGTTTAATGAATTCAATCGTGGCCGACGCTCGCTCAACGACGAATTCTGTTAATGTCGTCCAAAAACGGCAGTTGTGCCAGAGAACATTGATGCCGTGCTTGAACTCATATAATGCAAGATCTTCATGTGACATACCATGAGATACCGTGAGATAGAGGCATCCTTGGACATTTCTCCCACCAGCATACATTCGATATTGCATAAACACCTGGCCGTAAAAATGGTTTGTTCTGGTTGGATCCCGCATAATTTGACAGTGGTTTAAAAATGTTTGCCTGAAGTCTTCGGAGCAATTCGAAAAACGAACAATAGAAGACGACTCATTGTTCACCATTACAATACGAGCTCTCAAACATCGACTCAAACCAGCTCCTTTTTGACCGGCCAAAATGTCGAATGGATGGGTCATCCACCGTACAGCCCTGACTTGGCACCCAATGACTTATTTTTATTCCTGCACATCAAGAAAAAATGCATGGTCAACGATTTTCATCGCCAGAAGATGCTGTTGAAGCGTTCAAAAACCATGTTTTGGAGGTATCTCAATCGGAGTGGAAAAAGTGCTTCGACAATAGGTTTGAACGCATGCAAAAGTCATGCTGGAGAATACTTTGAAAAACAATAAAACCATTTTTGATGATAAATATTCGCATTTTCATTATTAGGCCAGAAATACTGTTTCTTACTTTTCATAGTCGTTTTTCAAACGTTTGACAAAGTACGGCATGAGGGGATAATATCTGTGAAAAAACTGCTTATATTTTATTCTGCATTTCGGAGTAGACCACTTTAAGACTTTGTAGCTGGTACCTATTAATTTCTTCGCATTGTAGTTAACGATATTTCTTTCTGTCAGGGCATTATAAATTAAGATATGTGTAAAAAAACATTGAAATAAATGAGTTATTCACGATAACATAACTTAAGAGCTGGAGTCGACTTAAGCAGATATATAACTTTTCTCCACAGATATATAACTTAAAGCAAAACTTGATCGAATACTTCTAAAAGCTGTTAGAAAGTTATTTCACTGGTTAAAAGTCTATATTGCAACAAGGTGATTTTTAAACCCACACCAGCCAATTGAAACTGGAGTTTCTTAAGGTTGCATATTGGTGCTCATTTTATACTTGTTGTTGAGTGACTCGATAGACCGATTGGTAGCGCGCTAGTCTATCAGTCTGGGGTTGCGGGTTCGATTCCTGCCAAAGACTCTGGGTGTTTTCTGCAGACAAGCAAAAAGCTTCGCAGGTTGTGTTGTCTTTAAAAATAAAAAAAAATATAAAAAAACAACTTTTCAAAGCGTTCAAGGAAGTCCCCAAGTAGCATCACGATATTTGCATGACCTTATACTCAATTTACAAAAATAGTTGAAGAAACGTTCAGAAACGTTAGAAATGTTCACTCTGCTTAGAGATCCCATATAATTCCATAAATAACCAAATGATACCATAACTTTCAAAAATCCAATAGCTCGGTGTGTATCGGCCCCTTACTTGGAATGAATATCCATTTAGATTCAAACTTAACACAAATGGAATTCGCTTATTGGCAAACAATCTATACTCAACTCCGATTTTAAACTTCTGCTGTACAATTCGATACTCAAGCCTATAATTTGTTATGCAATTCAGTTATGTAGCACTCACTTCCTCAGTTTCAAATTTAGAAAAAAATCAAAGATGTCAAAATAAGATTCTACGAATGATCACAAGCGTTCGAACATTCATAAAAATCTCAATGTGCAATTAGTTCAAATAGAAATAGCGAAAAATGCAGTGACGAATGAAAAAAAAACTTGAAATGCACTCAAAAGTGATAGCCAGTAACATTCAAAATCATGCTTACCTTGTAGAGTTTTGCTTGTTAGTTTATTAAACAACGATATTCTTAGTCCAGATCATTTTATTGAACTAGGTCGGTCCACTTGCTCAGTAGGTCAGTTATAGTTTCCATATACCTTTTGTGAATATGAGAACAGTCTACCTGTTAGGGTTCCAGAGTTAGAAGGCGCTGACTGACGGACAGACATTGTAGCGAAAACAATAGGGAACCGTTTTGACCCTTTGGTAAGGAACCCCAAAAACAACAGATTTTACTACCATCATTTCTAAGATTAATTTTAACAGACTCTGAAATCCTATAAGGTGGCGTAACAAAAATTTTATAATAAATTATCTTTGTGAGAACGCCAGAATGATATAAATTAAAAACATGCGTATCAAGTAACCGCGATTTTAAAACAAAAGAAAAAAAAATTGCGACTACTCTTACTGCCCAACTCCTTATATACACGAACTTAAAAAAGGAATAGGAACTAATGAGGCGTAGTAAACTAATAAACGGAAGTGTATTAATGAGCTTAATTGATTTAACGAGCTACTGAACTAAGAAGCTGAGTGAACTAAGAAGCAGAGATATGAGCTCAGGGTGGTGATCAACTCACTTAGACCAGTTGAATGGTTAGTTCAACTGAGCCAGGTCGTTCAAGAACTACACAACTCTATTACATTTACCTAAGCAGGATGAATATGGCTTTTCTTAACCGATCATCAGAGGAATGACCCGCAAATGATAACAACAGCAACGGTGAAACGTAGGGCTTGTTTTGAAATGCATCACTGCGCTGGATCTGATGCTCAGTACGTTCGGAAATGCATCAGTTTGCATCACTGCAAATGTCGTGTGTTCTAAAATGCATCACTGAAATAGATGGTTCCCAAACAAACGTCAAACACGCATCACAAAAATTGCTGATGCAATGGATGAGTGAGTTTTTTATTTGTTCTTTATGAAATTTATTTTATTAATTACATTTGTTTATACATTTATAAGAGTTCGAAGAATTTTATTTAATTTTTGCTTCCATCTAAATCAAGAAATAAAAATATTATTAACATCCCAATTTGTATTGTTTAAGCATTTGAAAATTTAAACAAATATTAATTAATTTTGTTTGCGCATCAAGTAAGTATCAGCCTCAGCTCTTTTGCATCGGCATCGCAAACTAATCACACATGCGCATCAGATTAAGCGCAGTGATGCATTTCCGAACAAGCCCATAATGATTTTATTCTAATAATTTTTTTTGGTTTTTTTTTCTTTCTCTTTTTGAAATTTTAAAAGTTTTAGGTTTCGAAATGTAATCTTTTAGAAGTTTTAGAAAAAAATTTAAAAAGCCAAAAATTACTTAATTACAATTTAGTAAAATAAATTATTTTAAATTAAAATCCAAGTTCTTAAAAATTTGAAGCCAAAGTATAGGTAATAGGTATTAAAACCAATAAACATTTTATTTTTTTCTAGTAAGACCACATACATATCTTGCGAGATACTTTTAACAAATTTAAAACTGACCTCTTGTTTCCCTTTTTCCAACATCCACATTCTTAAATCGAAAACGAAAGTTGTCAGAATGGCCGGTAAATAACAAAATAAAATTTACACAAGTTTTATTAACACGTTTTAATAAACTATGCATCATCTGATCTGTATGTGTAATGCTTTCGCAGAATTGCACTTGTTACGCAATCATGGTGGCAGCATTTTAAACGAAAAAAAAAAAACAAAAAGAAATCGAATTTAATCCAGACAGAGTTTATTTATAACTTACAAAACATCAAATATTATAGCGCCCTCTTATTTTATATGAGAACTCTACTTATCAGGTCTCCTAAAGAGTTGGTTTATTTAAAAAAAAAACAAAAAGAAACAATGCTGTTGAGTTGCGGCAACAAATAAATAAATAAAATATATATATATATATATATATATATATTTTTTTTATATTTTATTTATTGTGTCTTCAATATATTTGAATTAACAATAATTACTCATTACCTAAGGCAGATGTCAAAGTGCGCGCAACAAACGAAGCGAGGTTAAAAGTTATACTAGGTTATACTAGGAAGCAACTGTTACCGATCGTAGAATCTTATTTTGGCGCCTCTGAATTTTTTTAACATTGATAGATGAGGCAGTGCCCCATGATTGAATTCCATAACTCCAAGCTGGCTTAAGGATCGATTTGTACAGTAAAAGTTTGCAACCTAAGCCGAGGGTAGAGTTTCTGCCAATAAGCCAGTTTAGTTGGACTACTTTTAATTCCATTTGTATTAACTTGGATTCTATGTGGCTTTTCCAAGTAAGGCGCCGATCAAGATTTATACCCAGGTATTTGCAGTCCGAAAGCGCATGTATCATTTGATTATTTATGCGTGTAGAGAGTGTCAAATTTATATGAGTGAATTTTTATTCATTCACCTTTATTCTTCACTTCTTCAACCATTTTTCTAAATTGATTATGTTGTTTTATAAATGTTGTGATGCTACTTGGGCGCTTTCATGAATACTTAAAAAAGCTGTGTCATCAGCAAAAGTTAATTGCTAGTTGGCATATCGAATGTGTACAGCAAGTATAAAATGGGCCCCAAAATATTACCTTATACACGCAAAGAAAAAACATGGTTGAGGTAACCATAATCTAAGAGCAACATGTTATGGTTGAATTATATGGTTATATATAAAAATAATATTGTTGTCGTTGGAACATATTATTGTCTACATAAAAATAACATTGTAAAATACAACCATAGTTATGTTTTTAATATAAACATACTATAATATAATTTGAAACATGTAAATGGTTATATGTGACAACGTATAAATATATTTATTAAATAAACAAAACCAAATACACGAATATTTCCATTTAGACTTACATACATATTTTGATATTTTCTGCTTACCTTTTTATGTGTTTGATATTATTAATTTAAAACTATCATTTATAATAAAAACAAATTTATTTGTTAACAGCAAATATGTATTTAATGTTTTTACGGTAGCTTACACACATATTTCTGAACTGAAAAAATGTCAAAACCAAAATATGTATTTTTAAAACCAAACATTATTTGTTAATTTTTAGTCAAACTTAATATACTATGTTTAATAATAATATATTATGGTTATAATTTTTAAATATTAAAAATAATTCCGTTGTGGTTTGAATTTTAATATGTTTCAAATCAACCATGTTGCTTTTTTGGTGCGTATAACCATTGAGTGATGAACTGTTAACAAAAAACTTGTTTATCGTGAACAAAGTATTGTTTTAAATAACTATAATTTGTTCACAGCAAACATCTATTGTTACAGAGAACATAGTGTGGTTGCCGTGACCGTACAATAACCATGTTCTTTCTTTGCGTGTAGGCTTAAATGACTTGAGGTGAGCTTAAGAAATCTTTTTTTTTTTTTGTATATAATTTCGATTAGTTAAATAATTTTTTTAAAAGTTATAGAATTTTTCGGGTAAGTTCAGCTTTAGTGCTTGAGAAACGTTGATAAAACGAGCAGAACAATATATTCTTTCTTCAAAGCTTTAATTACATTAACTAATCTGTGTGTTTGTTGAATCGTACTATGTTGTTTTCTGAAGCCAAACTGATGGTGTGAAGGACATCCTTTCACGCGCAGAATTGAGTTCAACTTAATTATTAATATTTTCTCAAACAAACAGACAGACGATATTTGTATGGTAGTAATGAAATAAAAACTCTACTTCTTTTTCTGTCCAAATGTAAAAGCAGTGTTAGTAATTGGAAAATCTAATTTTGACAGAGGGTTAGGTAGTGAAGTTGGATGCAAACAAGCTGTTTTTTTTTTTTTTTTTTTTTTTTGTAAGAGTGATGACATTTTAACTATTTTTTGCTTTATCCAGCAATTTAAACTCTATTTTGCGTTTAAATTTACTAGGTTTTATTAAGCAAATTAAGTTGACATTACTGCTCATTGCAGAGCTTTGCGCTCTTCTTTAGGTTTGTTCAAAGCTAGGAGATAGACAGCGTTACGCCTTGTGCGCTTATTTAGTTTAGTCAGTTACTTACTTACAGCATTGGTGAATAAGGGGCACATATTGTACACATAGGCCGGTATTTGCTATGACAGGCTAAAAATATAAAAAGTTTAATTGGTTTTTAAAAAAGCTAAAAGAAAGAAAGTTATAGTAACTAACCTTACCTTCGCACAGTAAACTGTCTAGTGGAAAAAAATCAAAAATAAAACATTCGAATTTATCAATAAAATACATATGGGATGAAAGCCGAGAGTTCCACGATTCTAGTGGTGGTTTGGTTTTTCATGTGCGTTACACCTATAAAAAGTTACACGGCTTTAAATTCGAATTATTTTGATAATTTTTTCATAATTTTTAAGTAACAAAAGATGGGTTTGGAAAAATAAATATCAAAAATTAATTTTTCAATAAAAATGCTTCCAATTATATTTGTTTTATTCAGAAGTGTAGCAGAAACAATGAAAAAATCCTACAATTCAAATGTTTATAACAACACTGTAAAAAAATTGTAAATTTTGAATGCTATTTTTTACGAGCACAAGGTCTCCTTTATAAAAATTTTTTTAATTTTTATTCTTAATATTTCGCTACACCATTGGGTAGCATCTTCAGAAAATAAAAATAATGATAGTTACAAAATTAAAATGAATGAAAAAAGAACTTGTGCTTGTAAAAAATATAATTCAAATACGATATAAAAAAAGGCAAAAACTACAATAATTATTTAAAAATTGTGAAGTTTTTACCCAAAATATGTACTTAAAAAAAAAATTGTCAGCTTCCATGGACCCGAAAAAATAGGCACATCAAAAAACTACCTTTATGCATCAATAATCTTATTTTCTGTTATATATACTTAAATATGTATAAAAAGGTTTAGGTGTTTTCTATGCCAACTTCTGAAATATAATGATTTTTAATATCATCCATATTTGATATTTTTATTAAAATTATCAATTGATATTTTTAATATTTTAAAATGTTTACAATTTTTACAATTTTTTATATGGAGTTTGAAGTTTGAGTTTCATACATGTGATGAGCTTTATCATTTTGTATGTGAAATGATAGATTAAAATTAAAAAAAATAATAATAACTGTAATGGGGGAATTTTGGGTATTTAATTGTCCCCGCACCGGAAAAATAAAATGATTTCTAAAAAGGTTAATTACTTTGTGAAAATAGTATGCCAATTAAGCTACCATAACTCCTTCGATTTTTTTGCAGTTTTACTCTGGGGACCGTTCACTGTGCTTCGATTTGATAACGAAAAACTACTTATAGCTCTGATAAAATCCTAACTTTAGCTATTGGTAATTTGTATAATGTAACGTATATAATCTATCAAGAAAAGGTTGAAATTCCTACACTGATTAGCATAAGTCTTAAGAAAAAAACATGGCATTACAATGTCTCAACATACAGCAAACAGTCAGAACTTCACTAACTTAGTCTGCAGGTTGCAATATTAAAATGCAAAAATACAAAAATGAAATAATAATTTAAAGGTCTGATTTCGACATAAATACGAGTGGATGTCCAAAGGAATGCATATGAGAAACGTGTAACAACATAATTTACACTGAATTGTGTAGTACAACTGCAGGAGACCAATGTGATTATCGTTGAACATAAAATGAAGTGAAAACCGTTAAGTAAGTGTACGCCTTTCTGCATCTAACTGCTGTAATCGATTTACTGGCAACAGACTTATATTTTGGCGGTTAGTACAAGTGCGTGCGGATGCAATTTAAAAAAAGCATGTAGTATGCACTCACACAATTATGTAGAGAGAAGTTACCCCAACATACCAAAACGCTACAAACGCAGTTTATAACAAACTTATGCTTAGGCGCTGTCAGATTTGTCAAGTAAAAAGCTTAAACAATATTATCACAAATGCTATTCTATCTTATATGACACGCATCATTACAAACGACGATTTGTAATATAAGAAATGTGATATCTTACCTGTTCTATTAATAAATATTTGATAAGAACAAAAAATTATTTACATAAATGGCTACGTCTTTTTGGTAAAATTTTTGAATAGACATGCTTTCCAGCAGACCTTAATATGGAGTCCATTTAGCATACCCCAATTTGAAGAATTTTAACAAGCCTTCCTTACAAGTCCTTTAAAATTGTTAAAAGACTTTTATAAGTACAGCTCAGAAAGCTTTCTTAAATTCGAAACTCACTCTCTCAAATGGCGGGACATCATGTGCAAAAAACCTTTGTAGGTCGGTTATAATCATATTGTTATTTAGACGAATAACAATTTGGCGAATATGTTTCAATGCAGTTACAGTTTTGTTATTAAATGGTTAGGATAACTTCCCTTTGGTTAGGCTGCTGTTGAGATTTACTTATTAAATTTTTTTTTTGTTGAAAAGGAAGCAGAAAATGTGAGAAGGCCACCCATTATACATTCCTATAATAACGTATTTAGTCAAACACAAATGGTTTATTTTTTACTTTTCTTTTTGTAAACAACTCCAATGAGAAGGATACAATTATATGTAGTTGTTGGTGCACATCACTTTGAACATGACTTCCTATTTTTTTTTTTGTAATTTCCCGGGAAACGGAAAACTTAAAATCATGAGCACTTTAAAGAAACTTCAGTGGTTCTTATTTTTAAATAAGCATTTCTTTTGCTATCACAGAAATATTTAATCGTTATTGTGCTGAATAAAAAACAAGCATTTTTAAAATTGTAATATTTTTAGAAACATAAAAATACTGTTTGAAAAAGTCTTCTAAAAACAGCCGTCTCAAGAAATATAAGAAACAAGAATATGGCAAAGAGTCGCGTATAATTCATGATGAAGTAAAAACAAGATAAGTATAGTTGAAACGATTCAATCGTTTCTTCAATTGAAGAACGCAATTAAAAAAGTCTGATAGATTTCTATTGCGTAGAGTAATGGGTTTCAGAATTAGTTTAGATTTTCGAAAATTTAGTGGCCGTTTTAATTCCCATTAAAGTTGCAGTAGAGGCCTTGAGCCGCAGATGTTATTATTCAGACTCTCAACGACCAGCTTTTGGCTATTAATTTGACTCTTTCAAAAACAATGGTTGAAAAGACTAATAAATGAACGAAGGGATGATAAAACGTTTGCGATATTTAAGTATTTAGAAAGTGTTGAAATTGCTAATGTGCAAAAAAATGTCGTAAAACTTTATTCAGCGCAATTGTTCAACAAATTATTTAAGCCACTCGAATCAATAGAAGCGTCAACTAGTTGTTGTGTTGTTAACGTGATGGAACAAACTTTTAAAGAGAGACTTAAGTTTTATAAACGTTTAATACTAATAAACAAAATTATTTTCTTTAAGAGCTGCTTTTCCCGGGAACCCCGGGATTGCGAATATTTTTTCCCCTTTCCCGGGAAGTGAAAAAGTTCGGGAAATCCCGAACATTGCAATTAATGTTGGTAAAGGTTGTTTGTTAAAATTAACATAAAGATTATTATATTTTTACTAACCAAATGCTGTTTTATTAACTGAAATACACAAAAACTTTTTATAAGGTTTTTTTTTCGAAACTTTATAGTAAATATTTAAATAATTTTTTATTAGGAATTAAAAATAGGCCCAATATGTAATTTAAAAATCTTTTCTGTTAAGAAATTATTTTTTTATGTCAATAAATTATCATGAATTTATTTCGCTATTCGAAAATTTATTTTTCTGGAAAATGAAAATTTATTTTTGAAGTGAAGACTTCTTTACATCTTTGCATTGAAATCGCGTCAATTGTAACTGAACGCAGTTTTCTAAAGATATGTAGATGGTTTGTGCCCGTCGAAATCAGATATTTCGGAATCGATTTAAAAAAAGTTTATAATTTTAAAAATTAAAGGGTGCCCCGTAAAACATACATGGTTTTTCCCGTATTATTAATCGTAAACAGCACCAATTTAAAATTTTTTTTTATTAGTATCTATGTATGTATGTATGTTTGTATGTATGTATGTATGTATGTATGTATGTATGTATGTATGTATGTATGTATGTATGTATGTATGTATGTATGTATGTATGTATGTATGTATGTATGTATGTATGTATGTATGTATGTATGTCATGTAGGGGGAATATCGAAGCAGACCACTTCCATAATGGGTCCCTTTTCGATCCCCTTCCGTCCTCTATGAGTACAGGCAACCGAAATGTAATTTACGACAACCTACTTACATTGAATCATGTGCTACAACCAGCCCTTAATATTGACTTTAGTGATTTCAGACTGTCCATTGGTAACTGTCGGCCTTCTTTCTCATCACGCAGTCTTTAGTAATTGCTAGCATTTGTTCAAGGCTCAGGTCCCCCATGGCATCCCCCAGTTGTTCTGAGTCTTATGCTAGCCACTGCGGGACATTCACACACAATGTGCGCTGCCGTCTCAGCATATTTTCTTTCCCCGTCTCCTCTTCTGTCTCTGCCTCTCACTTTTTGAGGTGCCTGCTTCCGAAAAGGATTTGCTTAAGCCCACAGGGACAGGTGCGTCCAATTCATCCACATTTACCTCCATAGCTATCAGGAGTATCAACATAGACTGACCAGTCCACTCCTTGCGAGGTTTCTTTGTCAAATGGAGTTCCTAAAGGGATTAACCTCTCCACCTCTAACGAGGTGTCCTTGTCCATCCCTATCGAAATATCCAGGTTCAACGCCATAGGAGAACATTTAGAGATTAACCTGTTCACCCCTTGCGAGGCGTTCCTGGCCATCCCTTCTGAATTCTTCGTAGACCATTATTGGAGAAAACGTTGTCCACCGACACAGAACTACTTATACATTGAAACTGGAGGTCGACTGGTATCCAGAGTTCGCATACTAACGGCCAAGCACCCTCTTGACCACGCATTCCTGGCGTATGCTGTTCCACCGTGGATTAGGGTGGGGTTCTCCCAGATTAAGGTTCAAGGAACATTGGCGTCTGCTGCCCCTATTTTCCCCGATAGCACTGCGTCAAAGCTTTGAAAATAAACATCAATGACAATAAGTTCACCGGGGGTTTGTTATTAGTAAAAAGTAATACAAAACTAACTTAAAAAACTAATTTCAAAAACTAATTTCAAATAAATTAAAGGGTGTCGCCATATGTTACGTCGTTTGACCTATATAGCCCTATCTTTTGAACCGTTATAGACAAACATTTGAAAATTAGACAGATTTTTTAGCATGTCCGTTATAATAACAAGTAAAATATTTAAAATTATAAATTAAAGGGTATCCCCATAATTGATGTAACTTGGCCTATATAGATATTGCCGTTATAGACTATGTATATTTTTACTATGTTTATATTAAAAATATAAAATAAGGGGTATTCCAATAGTTGATGTAATTTGATCATATGGCCTTATACTTGGTACCATTATAGGCAGATGTTTGAAATTCACACAGAACGTATATTACTATGTCCACTATAGCAATAAGTATAAAGGGTGTCCCTATAGTTAAAAATATTAAACCTATATTACCTTATCTTTTGAACCCTTTGGTATGCTCAGTAATAGGTAAAAAATAATATACAAATACGAGTAGTATACTGACTACTGGCTTCTGTCTCTTTCTACTTCTCTACTCTATGAATGTAAACTTTAATTAATAGCGTGCATTATCCCAAAATATTCATTCACTGAAATTAATCATTACGGGGTAAGCTAGTTTCTCTGCCCATTTGTACATAATTTATGTTGATAGTTATAGCTGAATGCTTATAGGCAACCGATTTGTAATTTACGGCAACCTTGCTTTCATTGAGCCATGTACTACCGCCAGCCTATCTCAGCCTCTTCCAGCCCTAGTCTGTAAGTATCATCTTCTTCAATTTTTATCTTTGGTAGATGGTACTTAAAGTTTCAATGACTGTCACTAATGCAGTTCTCCAGCTTAATGTAGTTCTATTGTATTGTCTACCTACGGGGCTTTTTTAAAAATATATAAAAGCCTGTTTACATTTAGTAGCCTCCCTTCACCATATCAGCTTTAGTGAGTTCACCCATTGTAAGACCTTGGCTCTCATTAGCCCATTGCTATTTTGGGTTCTAATCCACAGAAATTCGCAGCAGATTCCCTTTTTGCTAGTCGGTCTGCTAAATCAGCTGTGTCTTTTTGTGCCTTTTTTTAACTCACACCAACATTACCTCATTGACCGAGGCACACAGTTTTAAAACAAATTCCAGCACTAAATTAGAGTACACGTTCACTTTCCTCATGCGTTTTATAAACGTTGTCAAGTTATAAAAATCAATGAGTACATTTTTTACTCGACTTTCCAACGCATGCAGAAACCTAAGAAATTCGTATTGGCAAACGGAGACATACTCCCCCAAACGTAAACTGTAGGGCGGTTTCAGCTCAGCAAAAAAAAAAAAAAAACATCTGCTGCTGCTCTACCGTTCCTTGATCTTTCAGGCCACATTATTATACCGTTGTAACAATTACGACAGCAATGCTTTTGTGTCTACCGTGATAAACTAGATATATTTTTTCAAACGATTAGATTATTATGGTAAAACTGAAAATTTACAGAAGTACTCTATAAGGCAAGAGTACCTATTCTCTCCCATTATCTAACTGAGAAATACGAATGGGATATTAAATAGAACCGCATGTTTACTTACACCGGCTAAAACTTAGACATTCCGAAATCCTTGCACGTAAACACTAATTGATAATTAAAAAATTGTTTTTATATTTTTATTACATGTGTAATAAAATAAAATAAAACTTCGATGTAGTGTGTAAAAATTGTATGGAAATTGTATCTACAGGATTTATTTAAATACTTTTCTCCAACAGCAGCTTTTATATCGCTGTATATTTTTAATGATATTCATCATCTGAACCTCTCTCCATTTCATTGTAATCTTTTATTGTATGACTTTAACTACTGCTGTTGGTGGTTGCTTTTTTCATCCTGGCTTACGTGCTGTTGCAACGATAACTGTGTGTCTTGCTGGTTAACAAAAAACTAAAAAAAAACAATTTATTAAACGTTGAAAGTTTTTAGCAATAAACAACCATAATTAATTCCAACTATTTTCTAATTGAATGTGGTATTAATCTTTTTTTTTTTTATTTATTTACATTAAGACTAATAATATAATAAATAAATATTTATCTTTTGTTATCAAAAATTGCAGTAATATTGCAACGAAGTAGCAAAATGTAAAGTGAAATAATTGATTAATTGGCAGATATATTATGCTGGACACAAAAGGAGTTAAATGCGTCATGTGAAAAAAATGTGAAATACTGGTAGACTTACTAATTTCTTAAAACAAAGTCTCACAGTGAGATCAAAATTGAAGAAATAAAATCAAAAAAACAAAAAAATATTTTTACCCATTTTTGAAAAACAAGTCCATTTATTTATTTCACTCTTTAGAATTACAAATTCCTTACATACTATGATTAAGGCAAGTTAAAAACAATTACAATGCTAGGGAACTATAAATTATTATAAAATTGTTTTAGAACTAAGGGGTGATCCATTTAGAGGTTCCCTACTTTTTTAAAGAAAAAAAAAAAAAACACAGAAAACTCACACTTAATGGAGAATGTTTATTATCATTTAAAAGAACATTCTTTAGCATTTATGTCTATCAAATTTTGTCCGTTGCTGCGTCGCAGATGGTCCATCCGTTGAGTCAAATTTTCGATGTTTCGTTCGAGCATTTCGAATGGTAACTGGCGAATGACACGCGTGATGTTTTCCTCCAAGGCCTTAATCGAAGCGGATTTGTCCGCATAAACTTTAGATTTTACATATCCCCACAGAAAAAAGTCTAATGGTGTGATATTACATGATCTTGGTGGCCAATCGACCGGCCCAAAACGTAAAATGTTCTCACCGACCCACCGGCCCACAATTCACACCAAACCGTTGTTTTTTTCTGGATACAGTGGGAGTTCTTGAAACTCTTCAGGTTGCTCTTCGGCCCAATTTTGTGGCAATTTTGTTTGTTTACATAGCCATTGAGTCTGGCTCAATGGCCCTCATCACTACACAAAATGTGCCTCGAATATGTCGGATCTTCTTGGAACTTTTCAAGAGCCCATAGAGCGAAGCGATTTAGGCGTAAGTCTTTCTATTTTGAGTTAATACCAAAGTTAAAACAGAATCACATGGTATATTTTCATAAAAAGGTATTATTTTGATTTGTACCTTTATTCAAGTTAAAAATAATTAAATTGTTTTATTTAAAATTAAAATTTGCTTTATTTTGACTTGATACTATTTTGTTGATAAAATTTGTTTTACTTTATGATTTTAATTCGAAATGAGATTCTTTTTATAATAAAATTGTTCACTCTTGTTCTTGTTTATAATACATTTACTTGATATATTTTTTTTGTTGGGTGCCCCGGTAGGCTAGTAGGTGGTGTGCTAGTCTATCAGTCTGGGGGTTGTGGGTTCGATTCCCACCAAAGACCCTGGGTGTTTCACCACAACGAGTGAAGGTGTTCGTTACTATGCTCGGTAAATTAAGTTAGAAAACAATTTGTAATTGTATTGTAACATTTAATAAATAAATAATAAAATAAATACATTTACCTGAAAATAAATGTTGCTGATAACTAAATTAATTGCTTATTGCAGTAATAATGAAAATATTTAAATATAAAAAATTATTGCATCGTACGAACAAATAAGATTTAATTGAAATTTAATATGACGAGTCCAAACTTACAACACTATTATGTGTCTTAGCCATTTAGAGGGTTAAAGACTGACAATAAGAATTACAGCTATGCAGATCCCTTCAGCTCTGACTCGAATGACGATTTCAATCCGTCATTAGTAAGTCGAAGGAGGTCTTCGGACATAGAAGGTCAGAAAGTGGTTGGTGGAAGTAAAAAACGTACTAAGTATTAAACACAAAGTGACATACGTTAAAATTAAAATCGGCGTGGTTTTATTTTTTCAATTAAAAGAACCCAACGTAAACTAAAACCGTAACAGTATTCTTCACTATCTAATCCTACACGAAAAACAAAACAAAAAAAGTGGTTGCTTGTGTAGAAAATTGACGTTATATGTGCAACGAAAAACTTACTTGAACATATCAATTAAAAGAGACTACTCGTAGTAATATATTTGAAATTAAGAACATGTATTTAAGATACATCTTGTGATACCATCTTGTTGATACCATCTTGTTGAAAGAACGCCACAAAAATTTACTTTTTCGAGTTAATACCCTTTTGTTGAAAACAAAAAATTTTGAAACTTTTGTTAAAATTTCAACTAAAGCGTCACAACTCGAAATAATATAAAAAATATATCGAGAAGTTTCAGAAAAATGGTAGTAACTCAAAAAATAGATTTATTTGCCAATAATTGCAAAAAATTTCAAAGAAAAACAGTGTAAATATATTTTCAAATGGACTTTGCTTATTATAATATGTTGGGATTTTCAAATTATCTTAAAATGTAATCAGAAACACTTTTTTACCTCTGCTGAAAATTTTAAAATTTTTGAGTTAATAATTGGTAATCCAGTGCGATATATGTATTCATAAAATATTTGCCTAAAATAACAAATACATTTTCTGAGATGTTGTATTTATTAAGGCTTTTATGATAATATAATTGTTAAAATAAAATTGGAAAATGTATCATTATCTATCTTCTATCTTTCATATATATAAAGCACAAAATGTGTTTGTTTGTATGTTTGTTTGTTTGTCGGAAAGCTATAGCTGCCTACACCAATGAACCGATCTTTCTGAAATTTTCACAGTTTGTTACTAGACATACGGATGATAAAATAGGGTGGGTATGGCACCTCCCATATAAAGTAAATATTATTCTTCGTGTTGCTTGTAAACAGTAAAAGCAGCGTCTTGAAATTTCGCACCCGTAAACTTTATATTAACATACATAGTTAAGAGAAAGATGAACTGGATTCGAATAGCGGGCGTGGTACCTCCCATACAAAGTGAACAATAATTATCCTGTATCTAGAGAACTGCAAGAGGTAGCGCCTTGGAATTTTGCACCAATAACCATCATCCCCCCGGGGGTTCCAATTGTCACTGCAGGAATGGCAAATGCTTTGACGCCGTTCACTCAGGGAAAATAGGGGCACCAGACGCTAGTGTTCCTAGAGCCTAAATCTGGAAGAAAAGGTCTGCGATAAACATTGCGGGTTCTCTTCGAGGCCCGACCAATGCCCAAAGAACTGGTACCACGGGAATCGGTAGCCCCACAGAGAGCCTATCCTCTCTGTGACCGGTTATTGGTGAGGTCCCCTTCGGGGGTACACGTGGTGGTTGTGGTTTAAGGTCGATTAAGTAAGTATGGTGCACGGTCGATCAAGTGTGCTGTTGCACTCTCAACAGACGGAGTTTGGATAGTCTCCAAACCCCTAAGCAAGAGGTTATAATATGGATCTAGGCTTGCCTTGGAAAGGCTTGCCATATTATATAAATTGCTACTCATTGTGACTGTATCACACACAAAAAGCGATTGGTGGCAATCGTAAAGTGTTGTTATACTACACAATGGGGGCGCTAGTCTAGGGGCGTGGTACCGCCCCTACAAATTATTATCGAACTGCAATAGATAGCACCTTGATACTTTGCAAGAGTAGCCTTTGTGCTAAGGGGCATAGTCTGCCAAAATACAGAATGAAATGGGACAGTGGGCGTGGTACCTCCCATACAAAGTGAAAAATTATCATTGTGTATATAGAGAATTATAACAGGTATGGTGTTAAAGGTGGGTACAAGTAAAACCCATACCCATGTGTATACTCTAGAAAAACATAGGCTGAATTGGGAAAGTGAGCGTGGTACACCCCATACAAAATAAAAAATTATTATCCTGTATCTAGAGAACTGCAATAGTTAGCGCATCAGTAACGCCGATATTAAGATACATTGTGTAGAAAAACAGACTGAATTTGAATAGAGGGCATGGTACCTCCTATACAAAGTTAAAAATTATTATCGCGTACTTAGAGGACTACATTAGGTATAGTCTTGAAACTTTGCACAAGTAACCCTCATACTAATGTCAATAGTCTAGCAAAATACAGATTGGATAAGAATACTGAGAGTGGCACATCCCATTAAAAAAAGAAGATATTATCATCATGTTAATACGTATAGTGTAGCAAAACACAGGTTGGATGGGAACATTTTTGACTTGAGAATTGCGTGCGTTTTCGCTTTAAAGATTGGTCATAATTTTCTTCCAAGTGTTTATTGTATTTTTTATGGATGGGTGGAAGTGATAGCTTTTTAAAGATTTTGTTTTTAGATCTAAGATTTTTGAAGACCAAAGGACGATTTGTCGGTTTTGTAAGATGTTGAATGTGCGAGTTGTACCAAAATTAATCACCCGTATTACGAATGTCGTTGTCACACTTCGACAACAATAATATTGTAATAGATTAAAGAACACAATTAGTATTTTCTGATTGTTTTCTTTAATCTATTACAATATTATCGTTGTCGATGTGTGACAACGACATCCGTAATAGGGGTGAATATTTATCATTCGAGCGATCACTCATACGCAATCGTGCACATTTTACTCTTGCAAAAAAATTCCAAAATAAAGTTTTTTACCACGTGAAAAAAATTAAAAATGTACAATAAAAATTTGTGCATAATATAACCAAAAAAAATATATATATATATATATATATATATATATATATATATATATATATATATATATATATATATATATATATATTACAATTCTATTTTTCATACCCAGAATAAAAATCTATTTAAGCAAAACAGAAAACTCGGTGATTTTGTTTAACTTTTTAATATTTTGTCCAATCATTTGATGATTTTTTTTTACAATTTTATATATGGGAATTTCTCAAAAAAAAAAAAAAAAAACATATGGAAAAATATTATTTTATTTTGACAAAGAGTGAAACTTATAGACCTTGATTAGCACTATAATTGGTGCTAAGGTTGATTTTTTCAAGACAATTACAAGAAACCAAGGCATTCGCATGCGACAAAAATAGAAGACATTTTCAAGGCGAACATTTCAAACACTGATTTCAGCGAAAGCACATTGAATATTTTAATGGGACTAGTTGTAAAATGAGATGCATTGATTTGTTTTAATTATGTTTTGTTATTTGATTCAAAAATATTAAGTACATAGTTTATATTTTATTTAATTTTAATCACTGTCGCACATGCTATAGTTTGTTCCATCATACATTTTATGGTTATTTTTTTTTTTTTTTTTTTTTTAATTAGACATAAATAAGATGATCATAAATGATTATAGTATATTCAATGTATTTATTTTTAAAACAAAAAATATAAAGATAACAAATATTTATACATATAATAAAATAGTAACTCATTCCCTTCTGCCTGTCTGCTTTTCTTTTGCGTTCGCATCACGTAAAAACTACTGGATGGATATTAACAAAATTTTGTAAGGTGCCTCCTTAGCATCCTGATTCCGCAAAAAAGTTTTTTCCAAGAGAAAGTGGAGACAAAGCATTGAAAGTAGGCAGTCATTTTAATAGTAAAGTAAATAAATAAACCATAACTGAACTAACCGGATATAACTACTTTATTTTTTATAAAGTAAAAACATATAAAGTAAATACATAAATATGAAGCATAGTTTAAGGCGGCACTAAAAACGTAAGGGTCTTTGTTTTGGGTGGCTTTTAAAGCAAAATCGAACAATATATTGCAAGTTCGCTGACGAAGTGGCGGGCACAGTTAGTCTCCAATAAAGAAAAACAAAAATAAATATATTAAGTAAACGCCTGGTAGCCGCTTTAGTTCAAGTTATTATTAGTTTTTCGAGCAGGTAACAATGTTGGCAACTGTTTTTGGGGCCTCTTACGTTGTTGTATGCAATTGTATTACCGTTTCTCTAGAATTATATCTTCCTTACTTGCATTTTTTTTTTTGTACATTTCACACCTAAAAAGTACAACGGTACACCAGTGGCTTATTTGGTACAATTTAAAAGCATCCTGGCTTTGTGTTTAGATGGTTTGAAATGTCAAGTTTAAAAATCTTTGTATCATTTGAAATTACACAAATTCTTGAACATTAAAATAAATAATTCAAATACTTAAATGAAGTTCGGGATTCCATGTAGCCTAGAAATAAGTCCTATGCCAGTTTATTTTATTCGCCTATAGAAAAAATAGGAAAATTTTCCTTAAAACGTATTCGAATATATAGCTAATAAAGTGAAAGAATTAAAAAGAATGACAAGTGTGCAAAACCTTAAAATATATTTTAACCCAAACCCCTTGCTAGAACTAGTTAAAATGAAATTTATTGTGATCAGTTGCAGAAGATATTTTGAATTATCAAACCCTAAACTAAATTTAACACTTGCATGCTAAGACTAATTCTATCAGTAGTATAAGTATTTACCGGTACTACTTCCGTAGCTATGCAAACAAATGAGTGTGATTGCCGAATGACCCGCCATCCGATAAAAGGATAAATTTAAATTTAAATTCTAAACCAAAATTTGTTTAGTACAATTGCAGTACAAAAAGTACAATTAAAAAAGCCGGTTGGTACAATTTGAAAATTTCATTTACCATCCCTGATATGAATATTTCCAAATGTGTTACGAGTAAATGTAAAATTGGTTTACTTAAGTTAATTTGATAGATTCCCAATAGAAATATATTAAAACAACATACTTTTATAGACTTTGAATTTTTTGGCTGTGGTTGAGATTTCTGTGGAACTGTTCATATGTACTTTATTCACTGTACGAAAATATATATCTATTCTTTTTCACAAAACCGAATAAATATTCTCAATTCGTATTATAACATACATATATACAGGGCCGCCCCGAGGTTAGTAGGTGCCCGGGCGGGATTCTGATCTGGCCCCCTACACAATTAATTGGTCTAAATAAATTTATATTTTTCATATAATTTTTCATATAATTTTTCTTTATAAAAGGGTTACATATAATAAATATAAGAGATATTTTTTTTAATTATCCGCCTATTTCACAACGTCACATTTGTAAATTTGTTTTTGTTTTAAATGTAATTGTGCGAAAGAACGACTTCGTCTGACGTTGTGAAATAGGGAGTATATTTCGATTCAGGGAGTCAAATATAAAAAGTTGCAATGAAATCTGGAATGGTAAACATTAACTTTTTATTTTTTCCCCATTTTCTGCACAGCGAAGCTGATGTTGATTACAAAAATATCTGTTTTAAGTAATTTTTGGGTAATAATTATCACCATTAAATGTCGAGAGCCCTTTCAAAATTAACTCATTCTTTTCGTTTTTGTTTTTGAATACTGGCCAAGTGGATAGATCCGAATCTATCAAGCCAGAAGTTTTGTCAGCTGCATTCCCATTAATATCTTCGCATTAGAATCCGAATGTGGTATGACTAATATTTTATCTTCATTAAGTGTACTCACGTTCACTGATGACAGCCGAAGAACTAGAAGGAGCAAAATAGGAAGTGAGCTTTGGGAAGCACTTCAGTCGTTGCCTCCTCTTCTCTTACGAATTGAGTCTTTGTGCTCCAGACAGTTTTTTTTAACATGATGGTAAAAAATTATTCAGTTCGTAATAATCGTACTGAATGTTTATGGTATGGTAATTGGTAATTTCAAATATAATATTATTGTTTTCGTGTATTACTTCTTTATTACTTTTTTTTGGCAATGGAAGAACCAATACTAACTTTTCAATAGTTAGCCGTTTTTAATTCGCACACTCGCCGGCGTCATTGGACGCTTCATAGTACATTTGAAAAACGGTGTTTACAACTGGCAACCATTGAGCCACGAGTGGAGCATGCGTAGGTGCTCTTCTACAACTTATTGTTGTTTGTTTTAATAGTCATTGATTACAATCGAATTTTTCTCAACAATCTCCCTTACTAAAGTTTGCAACCCCTTCACCGTGGAGCCTGGGGAGATCGCCCTGCCCTAGGGGCGGCACTGCATATATACATAAATTTGTATTCTTCATATACATAAGTACATAATACAAACTAATACATTATTACATTCTGAAATAACATTAGCGTTTAATTTTGAAAAATTTTATGTAATCATAACATTGTAACCTCTGCAAATATATTTTCAAAACTCGTCGAATGCGTCTCTCACGCTTAACATAACTACTTACCAAATCTCTATTCCTGTTAAGAAAAAATTGAATTGCCTTAAATCACTGGAAATTCCAATTTGGAATAACGTGCGAAGAGCATAAATTGCAGAGTAGCAAACTCTCAATTAAAAAAAAATTAAAAAAAAAATAAGTCATAACATTTCCAACAAAGTCGCTCGGTTTGAATGTTGCCACATGTGATGCAGTTTATCAGCTGCGTTTGTAGTGCTTAGTTCTGTAGTTTGTTGGATAAAGTCAAATTCAAATTCAATCAAAGCAAACAAAAGAAAACTGTGCAAACCGGTTTTATTATTGAACATAAAGTGCCTTAAGTAAAAAATTAAAAAAAAACACGATTGTTGTTACATAGAATTTTCTAAAACGAAAACAAATATTTTTATTAAGAGCAGTTGAAAATATTTAAGAATTTACCTCTTGTGTTTATAAAAATTATTGTATTTAAAGAATTATTTTTCTTTTTATTGATCTGAATACTTGACTTAAATAGTTGAAATAATTATTATTAATTACTTAAAAAGTTTAGAGATGCAAACTTAGTGTATTGAATATATATTTTTTATTTAACACAAATTTATAAAAAAAAATTTGTGCTAAAATAACTACATATACTTATACATTTTTTTTTTTTTTATAAAAATCTACTCTTTAAAAGGTAAATATTGAAATGTGTTTATTTCTATAATACCATAAAAAAATAAAACAATTATTAAATTCAAAAAAAATATTGTATTTAAATTGTAATTCCTAACGAGGGTTTTCCAAGCCCTGACAATTTTTAATTAAAATTTTTTTTTTTTATAAATTGGCTCATTTTTAAAATCGAGTATTTGCGCGATCAGGACGTGTGGTAATGAATTCTGGAAATATATTTAAAAAGGATATTTAAAAAAGATATTTAAAAAAGATTTTTTAAAAAATACATTTATTTGAAGAAAAGTGTTAATGAATAAAAAAATATTAAATGAAACAAGTGCAAATAGTAGTTAATTTAGACAAGATTCATACACACGAAAATAAAACGAGAAAAATAACATGATTTCAATTCACAGGACACCAAAAAATGTGAATAAGTTTTTAAATTTAAAAACATACTCTGATTCGGTTTACAGAACAGGGGGAACAAATCTTCTATAAGTAACCCTTTCAAATAAATATTATTTGAATTTTTGAAATGTATGCACACTACCTCGATTTAATCACAAAAAAAATCTGACAGATTTCTGTCCTACGCAGATAAAAAAATCACTTAAAAAGCCATTGTAGGTGCCACTTTCTAGTATAAGGAGAAAAAATATGATTTAAAAACGGTCTAGAAATAAAATCGTTTTTTATCAGAGATCGCAAAAAATTTTTATTTTATAAATTTTAACCAAAAAAACTATAATGAAGGAGACATGCTATAAGATGAAGAAGTACACCAACATAATGGTTTATACGATTTTTATTTGTTTGAGTTTTATTATAAAAATTGAATTTAAAAATTATTTATTTAGTTTTATTTTTTGCTTACAAAATAAAAGCTATTTTTCGAGTTTTATTTTTTGCTTGGAAAACAATAGTTATTTTTCAAGTTTTGTTTTTTGTTTGAAAAATTACAGTTATTTATTAAGTTGAATTTTTTGTTATTTTTAAGGTTTTATTTTTTGCTTAATAAATAAAATTTATTTATCCAAAGGTACGAGTATATAGATTTGTGCCAGTTTTGCACCGGGTTCATTTAACACAAGTAACTGTAAAAAGAGAATCTTACGCCAAAAACCCATATTAAATGAATTATTTTCTAAGACTGCTGTCAGAGTGTGCGCTAGCGAAGCTAAACGCGATAATGCTACAAGAAGTCAGAGTGAATGCTTTATTAAGCAAAGCGATTTTTTGTTTAATTAATATTCAGTGTTTTGAAATGAATTCAGACGAAGAGTTTTTTTTTCATGTCAACTAATAGATAAAAAAAGAGTTCTTAATAAAATGGTGATAGAAAATTTGAAATTTTTTTTATTTTAACATATATATTCCCGGTACGGGGAAAAATGTTCCAAATTTTTTTTTACAATAGCGGCTAACCTGCCTTTATTAATTAGGGGGCTGTCAAGAGCTAGTGGAAGTAAGTAGTCAATACTTGAGGCTTTAAAAATCCTTTTACATTTTTAATCGGACCTTTGCACTCCGAGAAATTAACCGATAATTTAAAAGTTTTGTTTAAAACTGGCTATGTTTTAGTATAGGGCTGGAGGGAGAACCGTTATCATTTTTTACCTAATTTTTCTTTTATTCGCATTTGCTGTAGGTTGTATTAAAAATGGTTAAATAAAATTTACTAGTTCCAAAGTAAGTTTAAATTACATATAAAAAAGAATACCACCTTTTTGGTGAAAATCCTGAAAAACGGTATTTTTTTAACTTGCCAATTCGGAAGCTTGTAAGTTTTTAACGAAAAGCGCCATCAGAACAAAACTTGAAACTAATTTATTCTAAATTTATCAATAAAATAGCCAATATCTTAAAATGATAATCCGATGACTAATAAGTAATTATACCACGCCAAAAATACTAAGTTAGAGTCGACCAATATTAAAAAAATTGTAAGCCAATTTTCTCCCAAACTAAAAGAGATAACCTACATATGTACGCACTTTTTTAGATATTTTCAAGGTCTACGTAAATTCAAAAAATCTTATCTTTTGAGTGAAAACCAAACTCTTTATGACATTTCCAAAAAATTATATACCCGAGGTACCAAACTTTGGGGTCTTACCCAGATGCCCCTTTACTATAGGGGGGCCAACCGTTCACAGTTCCACTCTTCTTCGGTGGTTCATGAAATGCCGAATTATTTCCAAAATAAATCGTTTTCAAACCACTGTGTAGGGTGTTGTATCGTAGTATAATAGCTTCGCTTGTAGCGCGCACTCTGACATCAGCCTAAGCAAACAATAAAACTTAATAAATAATCATTAATTCCAAGCAAAAAATAAAAATCGAAAAATTAACCGTTATTTCTCAAACAAAAATTAAAAATTCAAAAATAATTATTAAAAGGTAATTTTTTGAATAAAGCTTATAACCGTTACAAGTCATGTTTTTTATAAAAAAATATTCATTCTACCTTCTTTGTTTCATTTTGTATTAAAAAATTTGAAAATTTTGTATCTTTGTATGTACCGTGGCTGCATGCAAAATGACGCTATGAAAAATCGCCCAACAGCATAAATGAAAAATTGCCCAAAAAATCTTCATACAAAATTGGGTAATATTTCATATGAAAATGAACCGTTTACGAAAAGCTATAGGCTGCATGCAATATGACCCTATAAAAAATCGTCCAAAAACAAAAATGAAAAATTGCCGAATGAATAATCACCATAACAAAATGTGGTGGTGCTGTTAAAGGATCGCTGCGTAACTGCAGTCACGGTCGCCGAATTCGGTTAAGCACACACCGGTTAAAAGAAAAAATCCCTTTATTGAAATTAAAAATTCTTTACTTTTAATTGCTTTGAATTTTCAAGTCTTTTAATTCGCTTAAAGTGAATTTCGTTTAACTGAAAAATCGCTTAAGTGACACACAATTTGTTTGCAAAGGCACACATTTAAATGAAACGAACACCGCTTAAAATAAAAAAAAAATAGTAGTATTTTGGAGACATTTAAGCATTCCAACTAAAAAAGAAAAAATAAAATACTATTTCCATGCAACCATTTGATAGAAAATAGAGAAAATGTAGTGAAAATTCGCAATTTCACCGATTTAAGGGTACTGCGAAATCGAACGTACCTTTTATTTTTGAAAGCGGGATGTTTTAAACACTATTTATAGAACTCTACAATAATTTTAGAATTTTATCCAGGTATGCGTACCTCTAGACAAAAAATACATAAACCATAACTGAAGCACAATAAAAGTGTGCATTACTTTCACAGCAAAATCGAACAAAATATTGTCAGGACGCCTATGACGCGGCAGGCAAAGCTAGTAGTTAATAAGTTTAATCTGAGTTAAATTTAATATACGGCAGTTTTGTTGTTAATGTCATATGCTCAATTCGTTTAAAAGAAACCCGTTTTCACTTATCCGAAGTCCTCATAATGTTAAATTCCGGATAAGTGAAAAATAAATCGTGTAATTTTTCATTTGCGTTTTACCGGATTCGACTGTAATCTTTGATCACAGTCTGTTAGGAAGCTTTTGGCTACCAAGTTAAATATATTGTTGCCAATGTACGCAAATAAATTATTGCAGCGTTCATTAAAATAAATACGAATGGAAATATATATGAAGAAATAAATAATAAAAGTACAAATAGTTTGCTAATATGAGTTGAAATTAATTATTTAAATTAATTGTTGTTTATTGTGAAATTTTCGAATAAGGGCGCGATTTTTTATATTTTATAAAAATTTTTTGCCTGCGGCGCAAATTTCCCGGTAAACACTACTATAACAATAATTATACATAAATATATTTTAACTCATATTAGTAACTTATTTATAACGTTATAACTAGAAATATTTACGAGTATAAAAGAAACAAAACAGATTCTACTTTTTTGCCAAAAAAAAAAAAAAAAAAAAAACAAAATTTACGTAAATAATCAGAAGCTTTTTAAAGACTGCCACTTATGGTCTATGTACGCCGAAGTTGCGCTATGTGTTCTATGTGTGTCGATTTGTCCTATACGCACGAGTGTAAGAAATCAGAAATTGCGTAGCACTGGTTAAATTTCTTCACAAGGCCACCTTAATATTTCATTGTTAAATACCTTTTAAATAAGTCTCTTTTGTTTCTGTTTCTGTAACTATATCGCTCATATAACTGTAATACATTAAATCTTCGTTCAGACGACGTGTTTTTGTAATATAAATGCCACTTTTACATTTGTAAAGTTTATACATGTCTGGTGAACCCTTTCCGAAATACAGTGTGTTTTATCCCCTTTGGAATACGTACCCAAAATTTAACCTTTAACTATGGAGGTGGTGGTAAATTTTACCCTCTATTTTAATTTTCTAAAAAAAAACTCTCTTCTATGTGGCTCTAGTAATTCTTTAAGTATCTTCTTGTATCATGATCATTGCTATTCAGGTGTATTTTGGCTGTTGTAGCGATAGCGTGAGCGGAACAAATCAGATGCTGGGGTAAAAATTACCACTTGTCCATACTTATGTAATTTTTTCTTTGGAAATATTTTACCACCACGTCATTGATAACGTAAGTATTCAGTATAAACAAAATTACCACACCTCCAACTTAAAGTTAAATTTAGGCAGAATTATTTTTACCCCTTGTCCATTTTATCGTTGGCAACAAATTTATTTAGTAGTAATTTTTAGTTTGATCAATATTTTGTACTTAAATACAAATATTTTTGCAGAGAAATGTCAAATTTAGAAAAGCTTAGGGATTTAGATATAGCTCAGTTTCTTGAAGATGATGGCGAATTTAGTGAAGTCAATGACGAAATCATCGGTTCAGACTCCGTACCCCCAACCCCGATGGAATCAGTTCCTCCTACTGGCACATTATGCTACATACGTCCCAGCATACTAAAGTGAAAAAAATACACTACTGTCTCTGTAGTAAACCAATGTGCATGTGTTCCAGCAAACGTATATGCATACACTGTACAGAATCAAAATTAGACCGAAAGGGGAACCTGCATTTTCTTTGTATGATTACTTTTTTTATGATCCCTTTTTTTCCTATTATAACGAGTGATTTTTTAAGAGCTTGAGAACTTTTTTTTAAAAAAAAACGCATAAAATTTGCAAAATCTCATCGGTTCTTTATTTGAAACGTTAGATTGGTCCATGACATTTACTTTTTGAAGATAATTTCATTTAAATGTTGACCGCGGCTGCGTCTTAGGTGGTCCATTCGGAAAGTCCAATTTTGGGCAACTTTTTCGAGCATTTCGGCCGGAATAGCCCGAATTTCTTCGGAAATGTTGTCTTCCAAAGCTGGAATAGTTGCTGGCTTATTTCTGTAGACTTTAGACTTGACGTAGCCCCACAAAAAATAGTCTAAAGGCGTCAAATCGCATGATCTTGGTGGCCAACTTACCGGTCCATTTCTTGAGATGAATTGTTCTCCGAAGTTTTCCCTCAAAATGGCCATAGAATCGCGAGCTGTGTGGCATGTAGCGCCATCTTGTTGAAACCACATGTCAACCAAGTTCAGTTGTTCCATTTTTGGCAACAAAAAGTTTGTTAGCATCGAACGATAGCGATCGCCATTCACCGTAACGTTGCGTCCAACAGCATCTTTGAAAAAATACGGTCCAATGATTCCACCAGCGTACAAACCACACCAAACAGTGCATTTTTCGGGATGCATGGGCAGTTCTTGAACGGCTTCTGGTTGCTCTTCACTCCAAATGCGGCAATTTTGCTTATTTACGTAGCCATTCAACCAGAAATGAGCCTCATCGCTGAACAAAATTTGTCACATTTGAACATTTCGAACCGAACACTGATTTTGGTAATAAAATTCAATGATTTGCAAGCGTTGCTCGTTAGTAAGTCTATTCATGATGAAATGTCAAAGCATACTGAGCATCTTTCTCTTTGGCACCATGTCTGAAATCTCACGTGATCTGTCAAATACTAATGCATGAAAATCCTAACCTCAAAAAAATCACCCATTAGTACACATTTGGCTGTGAAAAATGCAATTTAACATTTGATATGATTTTAGTTCTTAATTTTTTTTTATGAGTTTTCGATGTTAAGTTTTTGTTATAATAAAAAAAAGGCTTGTGAAATAAATTGCCAGTTTCGTTAAACTAAAAAAAAAAAAAATTTGCAATTTTTTATTTTTTTTATATTGTAAACATTACCACTTCTTTTTAAAAACACATATAGTTAAGAAAATAATTTTTTTTATTAAAAAATTTTAAAAATATTAAAAATATTAAAAGGGGTAAAATTTACCACCACGTCAGAAGGTATGTCCAAAATTTCACCTCCAGAGTTAAAGGTTAATGATGAAACCCTCTTAAAATGGTTTTACACAATTTTTTATTTTTTTTATATTGTAAACATTACCACTTCTTTTTAAAAACACATATAGTTAAGAAAATAATTTTTTTTATTAAAAAATTTTAAAAATATTAAAAATATTAAAAGGGGTAAAATTTACCACCACGTCAGAAGGTATGTCCAAAATTTCACCTCCAGAGTTAAAGGTTAATGATGAAACCCTCTTAAAATGGTTTTACACGGCGTGTGTTTGTCATATGACTTTTCAGTTTGATAACCCATATGTAATTTCATGTGTTTGTCAAAATAGACATTTTACATACGGTTTATAATTTTTGCTTTCAAACGTACATGTGTAATTGCATCTGACATAACCTACAATATATACTTTTTCCGCCACACAGTTTTGTATTGCCAACCACAGCTGATGGAAAGATGGAAACGTAGTGCTTTTGCCACGCTTTTAGTGCTTTTGGTACCACAAAAAACCTAAAATAACAAAATATCAAGTTGGCATAACAGGATGTCAGATGCTTTGTCACATCAAAATAGAACACATTCTAAATGAAAAATGTCATATGTATTGCACACATGGAAAACACACATGTTATGTTTCAAAAGGTTTACATGATGTGTTTAGAATTTACACATGGAAAAGTGACAAGTCTTATGACAAATACACGCCGTGTAAAAGTACTTTTAGTAAAGCTACGCCTATTTTAAATACTTTTATAGAGAAATAGAATAAATAAAATATTAAAACAAATAAGAACAAAAACTGAACAATAAATAAAATATAGAACATTATAATGGTTTTCACTCAGGAATAAAAACAAAGCTCTAAAATACTCCTCAATATATTACAGTACGTAGTTATGTTAACCTAAATAATAAACTATATTAAATTATTTTCACATGAACATACATATGTATGTATATTTTACGAATGATGTTACCGTTTTAAAAATTCTCTTACAACCTATTAAACTTCAATAAATAGATTATGACTCCGCTTTGTTAAATTCCTAAGTCCAGATATTAGAAGCAAAACAGAACTATAAATATGTATGTACTCGTATAACCAATAAATATGGTTACTATGTTTAACACTTCACATTCTAATTTTAGAACTGAGTCAAATTGTTCATATAGAGCAACAATAATTTTACGGGAAAGTAATTAAAAATATTGAAGCAAACATTTAAAACACAATACACATATTTCTATGTTAAATGAGCTACACTAAAATATTAATTCATATTTGTATGTACATACATACTTGCTGAAAACACGCGGTCCAAGCCAAAATTCTATGTACGAATGATTTTGCGTATTTTTCATTTTAGCCAACAGCTGTCCCATTTTACTCACACTTATGGTCGGCCTTAGCTTCTTGTATGTTAATGTTCAAATTTAAAACAATAAAGCCATTTAGTAAACCATAACACCATAATTATATAAGATTGTGAGTATTATGTATTTAATGTTTAAAGTATTTAATCTTTTAATAGGTTTTTGGTTTTGTATGTGTGACCGCAGTAAATGTTACTAGAGAGCCATTTAAAGTTGATTCTTTTTTCAATGTTTTTTTTGGGCTGCATGCAAAATGACCCTATGAAAAATCGCCTAAAAACAGAAATGAAAAATGGCCATATGAATAATAACCCTAAAAAAATGAAAAATTACCCAAAAAAAGAATAATGGAAATTTGGCCCAAAAATTGTGAACAAATACCCAAATATAACTAAATGAATCATCACCCAAATTTATTTATTTTTTTCTTATTATATAAATAAATATAAAAATGTCAATATGTTTAGTAAGGGCATTGCTATTCATTTAATCCATCTATGTGTAATCATTGACCAAAATCCAAGAAAGCAGCGACACCTGCTGCTCGTAGTGGTGCCAAAGGAATTCTGCGTAACCGAAGTCACGTTCGCTTCATCTGTTACTAAATTAAACCGTTGATTTAATTCATCCAGCAACTTTGAAAATAAGTTGTATGTAATCTGTGATCACAGTCTGTTAGAAAGCTTTTTTCTACCAAGTTAAATATATTGTAGCCAAATATTATTAGTTTTTGTATGCGTTCATTATATTAATATGAAAGGAAATATATGTATGTATGTGAATAAAAAAAATAAGAAAGGTACAAATAGTTTGCTAATATGAGTTGAAATTAATTATTTAAATCAATAAATTAATTATTGTTTATTATAAAATTTTAGAATTAGACGCAGCAGGCAAAAAATTTTTATAAAAAATAAAAAATCACGCGATTCTACAATTTTACGATAAACACATTTATAACAATAATTTTTGCAAAAAAAAACCGACTTCAAAACAGATAGCACAAGTTATAAACTATAAATATAAGAAGTATTCTGTAAGAATTAGGTTTAAACCAAATAATACATGCGCCAAAATTAGCGGAAAAAAGTAAAGACTATGTGAATGTCAATCCTCTACCTATTACTGTTCAAATGTTAAGCTATTTTTACCAGCATCCGTATTTTATGGGTACACCATTCACGCCTCTGTCTATAACGGTTTCAAAGATAGGATCACATAGATCAAATAACATCACCTATTGGGACACCCTATAATTTACAATGTTAAATTAAAGACCTGTTGTTATAGAGGACTTGGCCACAAAGATTCTGTTTAAATTTCAACTATCTGTCTATAACGGTTAAAAAGTTTAACCATATATATCAAATTACATGAACTATTGGGACACCCACATTACAATTCTAAAGATTTATACTTGTTATCATACCAGAGAAAGTAGTGGAAATTCTGCCTAATTTCAAGTGTTTGTGTTTAACGGTTCAAAAGATAGGGCCATATAGATCAAATTACATACATGGGGACACCCTTTAGTTTCTACATTCAAATTGTATACTTGCTATAGTGGACTTTGCAATACAGGTTCCTTGTAATTTTCAGCTGTCTGTCTATAACAGTTTAAAAGTTTGGCCACATACATAGAATTATATTAACTATTGGGACACCCTTTTATTTCCAAATTCAAATTTTATACTTTTTGTTGTACTGGACTTAGCAATACAGGTTCTTGTAAATTTCAGCGGTCTGTGTACAACTGTTCAAAAGTATGGCCATATACATCAAATTAAGTAAACTATTGGAGCACCCTTTAAAATTTTGAATATTTATACATTTTATTATAACGGGGTCATAGTAATCGACATTCTGTATAATTTTCAACGTTTTGCCTATAACGGTTCAAGAGATAGGCTCAAATAGGTCAAATTACGTCACCTATGGGGAGACCCTTTAAATTTAAAATTTTTTTTTTATTAATTTCTGCTGTTGGGAACTATAGCGACAGGCAATTTATTAAAATTTTAATTTGGTGCCCTTTACAGTTCTTAATACACGTAAAAAACATATATGTTGTATGGGGACACCCTTTAATTTTCAATGTAATTAACTGTTTTTAAAATGGGACCAACCTGAAAGCATAACCTTCCAAATAAAGAACAAAAATTTTAAAATCGGTTAAAATGGCTGAGTTCTGCGGTTACATACATAAAAAAGCAACATTCAGACGAATAGATTGATAACATCCTTCTTTTTTGAAGTCGGTTAATAATTGTACATACATATACTTCAACTCATATAGGTAACTTATTTATAACATTATAACTAGAAATATTTACTTGTATAGAGGAAACAATACAGATTCTATTTTTTGCCGAAACAATTTCCCTAAATAATCAGAAGCTTTTTAAAGACTGCCACTGGTACAACTTTAAATGTGATGTTAATATATTTTCTATAAATTCAGCATTTTTTATTTTTATGATAAGCAAAGTCAGAAAGTAAATTGCTTATTTTTCTAGTTTATATCGTGATAAATTTGAAATGTTAACACTTCTGCTGTTTATGGTAAACTTTATTATTTGAGATAATTTTTATTAAAAATACATCGTTTTTAAGACCATTTTTTTAAAACTTTTATTTAAAAATTTCTTCATCATATAAAATCACTCAAAAATGGGTGATCTTCCATTAAAACATATAAAATGAATTATTCTCAAAAAACGACGAAAAAATACCACAAATTTTTGGGTTACTTTTCATATGAAGTATTACCCAAATTTGTATGAAGATTTCTTGAGCTATTTATGCTTTTGGGCGATTTTTCATAAGGTCATTTCGCATGTAGCCGTTTTTTTTTTAAGTGTAAATGCTATTAACGTGCTGGTATGACTCCGAAATTACCGGCTAACTTCCCAACATATAATTTGAAAAAAGGTAAACTAATTTGGATTTCCAACTTAATGATTTTAACAAGGCGTGAGACTAAAGTAACCAATTCTTCAGAATTGATTACGTAATGTACAACACGCGATAACATGTAATGCAAATATTGTTTCTTAGTTGAAAAGAATTAAGAAGGTCATTTAGAAAGTCATTTAGGTGAAATATTAAGGCGAAAATAATCAATTTTTTTTATATGGATTTTGACACTTAAACTTACAATTTTTCCCCTTAAATGGAAACTGAACTATCAAACTTCATATAAAAAAAATTAAAAAATTAAAAATTTTCGCCTTAATATTTCCCCTCAGTAGTGAGGTTACCTGATGAATGTGCCTTGGGCTATCTGATTAATATGCCTTGGAAAAATTTGTTATAAATATACCAAGGCGAATTTATAACAGGTGGTGTTGATAGCCTAGCTGAATTTTGTTTGTTTACGTTTTTTTGGAGGCAGTTTTTGTCAAAATTTGTTTATTTAGAAACAATATTGAAAACATAAACAAAATTGAAATGAAAAAAAATTATTTAAAAAAGGCGTTACTTTACACAACACAATAGCACATACACAAATTTTCACCACATTTTAACAATTTAAAGGAGCTGCGGTGGGTCCAGATTCTTTTTTATGCTTTTATTTTAAATGCTTTTTATTTTTTTATTTTTATTTTTTCTTGGTTTTTTTCTTTTAGTAAAAATAAACAAAACACATTAGGTTTGTTCTTTAATTAAAAATAATTAATAAATTTATTTTTTGTTGTTTGCTAGTCATGCAGCCAGCAGCTCGAGAAACATTGTAGGTCGTTTTAACATCTTTCAGGGATCTTTACACATAAGACTAATAAGCCTTTAAATTATTATTGTGTAAAAAAACATTCAATGCAATATTGTTTATAAATGTTGGAAGTTTCTGCTTCGAAAGTAAGCGACCACAGCTATTTTTTTTTTTAAGTTTTGCTTTGATATTAATTAAGGCGAATTAATTTATTTTGACAGAGGCAGCCGACTAAACAAAAACAAAATACATGTTGTTTTTTATTGTTGTACTTGTTGTCGTCTCGCTTTCACCTGATAAATAGATTCGCCTATTCTATTCATTTCGGAACAACGTTGCCGTTGCTAAAAGTTTTTATTCTACCAATTTTTTTAATCTACTATAATCCTTTACAACAAATTTGTAAGCTATCTGAATGCATATACATGCAATTAGTAAAAGTATGATTTTATTATAAAAAATGGGAAGCAAAATTGTAAAGGTTACAAAACATTTAAACTATGAGCAATACAGTCAAACTTTCTGTAGAAAATGCTATGGAAGACGTAAATTTTTGTAAAAGTTTGCCATCTTCACACATAAAATCGACTTTAGAGTAATTTTGGTTAGTTAATATAATACAAGGTTTAATATTTTTAATATCATTCAAAAATTTCTTCGAGTTAAAATTTTTATCAATGCATATTTCGGATTTTAAACAACTATATTTATTTTATTTTTTATTATTTTTAGACTTAAGATATGAGTAATTATTGATAGTTCAATTATATTGAAGATACAATAAATAAAAATTGCGAAACAAAAAAAAAAATATTTCGGATTTCGTGGCAGTTTTCTATTTTTCAATCAATTTCAGTATTGTTACTAATGACCAAGTTATTTTTTATAAAATAACTCAAATTGGTTAAAAAATAGAATTTATTTTTGAATATAAATATTCTAAACATTAACTTTCTGACTGGAATTCTTTGGTGAGATTATTTATCTGACTTAGAACTAACTCAAGAAATATACATATGTATCTTTTCCGGTGAACTCGAAGATTCTAATCAGTTACGTTTTGGTTTTTGTGCGCTATTCTATTTTCTGTATGTTGTATAAATAGAAGTTTTTACAATAAGAACTATTTCAAAAGTAATATATTTTCACAATCTTCCCAAAATTAGCTATAGCCTACCATTCTAAAAATCCCAAAAAGATCTACAAAATTTGAGAGGAAAAATCCAAAAATGGTAACGTTGGCTTTGAAAATATTTATTATCACGTTCACTGTCCAAGGTAAAAACTGGGGAGTGCCCCACACGTCCGAATTTTTTTTTTGCATAATCGGTGTATTTCGGATAACCCCTAATAAATATAAATATCTACATCTTTTAAAATGTATATAAATAGCTAAAAGAGTGTTTTTGTTAATAGCCCACATATGGGTTGTGGACTCCATGAAACAAAATCTTCTATAAGTAGTCTTCAGAGTCCACAGGCCACATGTGGGCTATTAAAAACACCCTTTTAGCTATTTATATACATTTTAAAAGATGTAGATATTTATTTTTATTGGGGCTTATCCGAAATACACCGAATATGATATTGGAATACAATGATCGAAAGAAAGGTATCGACTTATCGGACGAATTATCAAGCTTCTAATCGCCAATTCGCAAGAGTCTGACATGGTACAAAAAATTGCCTTCGATGTTATTTTTGGAGTAGCCATAACAAACGCAGTTTATTTGTACAACAAATTGAACCAGCAGACAAAATGTACTCTTTTGCAGGCACATACAGATATTGTAAAAAACCTATTGGGCGTACAGGCAGCCAATTTACCGGTACCAATTACTCCACAGAGTGGGTCATCTACAAGTATTTCCCAAAGAGGTATGATCCGCCGACTGTCTCGAACAAGCATTTTCTTACACATCTGGATAGAAAAGACGCATAACTAAGAAGACGTAGATGTGCAGGGCGCTACAATGGACATATTAGTTGCAGCTGCAGCTTTTTTTTGTTTTTTTTTTTCTATCAATCCAAACACGTCAAAAAAACGCGATTTTCTCCATGTCCCAGCACATATATTGTTTTTTATGGTCTGTTTGTGAAGTCCAAGTCAAATAAACGATGTTCTCTCAACGTCCAGAATTTTAAAGCTCTTTAAATTTGTATGGGTAAACAGCCCACATATGGGCAGTGGACTGCTGGTGCTTTCCGTTTATAGCCCATATATGGGCTGTGGACAGTGAACGTGTTATATATGTATGTACATACATATATTTATTATTTTTTGAGTAAAAAACGATACAATTCTACAATTTCAAATCCGGCTCACAAGCTGTTTGAGTTAAAGTGCATTTTAATAAACTTTAAACTATACAAGGGAGCTTGTGAAATGAGCGACTATAATATTTGGTAAATATATTTACAAGGCATTCTCTTTTAACCCTCCGATAACCAGTACATTTTTCAACGCTCAATAACCCACAAGATCCCTGTAGATCTCATATATTTTGTTTAGCGAATTTGAGATTTTTTTCTTAGTTTTTGTTTATTTAGTGGATTTAAAAATGTGTGGAAATAACTTATGTTATAGTAAAACACAAATAATACTTCATTTAACAAAAGATACAATTCAGGATATATGTATATTTTAAAGACAAAATTAAAGATAGAAAATATAAATTACAAAAGCAAATGAATGTACATGATTTTATAAGTTCTTATATTTTGACGGCCTTTAAATTATACTTCTACTTTTTTAAGGTTGTGCAGTGTTGAATGCATACAGGCTCTAGGCAAACAAAGCACTTGTATGATGTCTTCCGATGTAGATTCTGCACGGCACAATCGACAAGAGTTTGGCGGTGATATTGCTGGCACGGAAGCTTCATTTATTGGTTGTTTATTGTTGTTTAAGTAGTTTAAAAGTAATATGTTAAATTAATAAATTTTTTTTACAACTTATGTACCATAACTCCGAATGACTCCATAGCCGTAGGTATCTTTGGATTACTTGTAATGAGGGTATTAGTCGTCCGTTCCTGTATATTACACATGACTAGCTGTTTTGTTATATTTTTTAAATGATCGTCGTTTATCTGATGCAGTGTTAGGATTCAGTTCACCGTAGACTAGAAATGATTCTAGCGCTGCGATATCAAACATATTGTAGAACAGCGTCCATGGTCATCTTTTTTTTGCACGTTTGCAGATGTAAGTTCCCAATATTTGGTCCATGGTATCAACACCACGTTTGTTTGAGTTATAATCAAGGATAGCTAAAGTTTTTTTTTCATATCACTTATATCTATTCCGTTTGTGTAATGCAAAGTTGATAGCACTAAAACAGCTTTATTCGTTTTAGGTACAAACAAATATAATGATACATCTCCTAGATAAAATCCAAGTCTTGATAACTTCACGTGACTTATATTTCAAAAATTCGATAGAAGCACATGCTTTGTTACCACGAACAGTCTCAACAAAGGCTAAGCCCTTGGCTTTTAAAAGTAAAGCCAAGTCTAAACTTGTAACTTGTTGGCTATCCACGTAGTACTTGGACTTTGTTGGCTATCCAACAACGTAAACGTCTTTAATCCTCCATAAATATTTTAATATTAAAATTTTTTATCAAGAACCTATTTTAAAACCTTAAAAACATTACAAATATAAATGTCAAGGATTCTTATAGAATTATCCCAAGCCATCTTGAAAAACTGTGGCTTCGAAAACACGAAAGATCCATAAGGACCTTGTCAGTCATCGGAGCGTTAAATTATAAGAACTAGTTTAATTACCAATTAGTTTTTTTGAAGTTTAATGTAATGTGTTTTTAAATCGAGTAAGAGACTTTGGCAATCTTAAAAGTAAGTTATTATGTGACAAGTACTTTTTTTGGTAATGCTTAATTTTTGCTGGGTTATTATAATCGTTGTATAATTTTCTCCGGCTCTCAAATTACACACTGCAAAAGTAATTTTTCGACGCGAGAAGCACTTCGGGAGGTCTGGGACCACTTCCATTTGATTTCTCATAAAATTCTACTGAAAGAAAGACTTCAAAGTTTTTATAAAATTAAAAAAAAAAAAAATGATTTTTTGTCTGCACTCGACTCAAAAAAAAATTGTTTAATCTCCCTTTAGGTCCCATTCACTGTGCGCGGTCACCTATGTGCATACATATACATATCGACACTTTCCCGTAAGAATGTATTAAGCGACACTTTTTTCGAAAATGACTTTTTTATGTGGAACTATACTAGAAGTTAAGTGCCTCATTGAGGCCTGGGTTTTGCTGCCCTATCATGGATGCAAAGGAAACTAGAGAGAAAATAAAATTGTATCAACCGCCAAGTTTTCTCACTGGAATAATGTTGCTCCCTGAAATTTGTATTATGTCAAGTTTTGTATTCTGAAAATCGCTTTCCAAATATTATGTTCCTTTCAATAAAATACACAAATAAATAACTAAAGGCCGGGGCACATAGAATCCGTCATACGCTATACGTCGTCTTTTTCAACATACAAGAAAGTTGAAATACAGCTTTTCTAATGAGTGTTGTCACAACCAGTACGTCTCCTTCAACGCAAAGTACGAAAGTTTTTTAACTTTTGACGTACGTTGAAAGCTATAAATAGAGAGAAACAAAGCTCTCTCTCAAAGTTAAATTTTTGTGTTGAGTGGCAGTGTTGGGATTTGTGGTACAATTGTACCAAATTTGGTATCGCCACATCAGCAGTACGATGGTACACTGCATGATTTCTTAGTACAATTTCATATAAAATTTATTAAATAAATTTTTTATTTAATCCATATTTTTTGTACTTTTTCTTACAATAAATTATAAACATTACTAATTTCTAAATTGCAGTGTTTTTTTATTTTTTATTTTTTACTTTGATAACCTTTGATAGTTAATTTAGTATGAAAACCTTTTTGCTGAACTACAGTATTTTAAAGTTTTTTCATCCAGCAGTAATCGGCTGGTATATTTTTCTCTTTTTTCTAGTGAGAAATGGTAGTCATTTTTGTTAATTAGACGATTCTTCAATTATTCTTAAGTGAGAAATCGTAGTTGTTTTTGGTAATTAGACGACTTTTCAATTATTCTTAAAAATAACTCCAGTAAAACTCAATTGAATTAAGATCCGGATACTTTAGTGGAGTTTCAAGTACTTGCTGAAAGCAAGTTCCTAAGGAAGCCTTTTGCTTATAAAAAGGTTAAATATTTTGGCAAAATAATTATTAGTAAATAAGCAACACAAACAGAAATTCAAGGAACCAAGTTCAAATAGTATTATTTTTAAATACCTTAGTATAAAAGTTTTGATTTGTCCTATTTTAATGTCGAGCTACTGCATGTGATTTGTAAAAATATTTTTAAAATTCATAAATATTGTATATATTAGAGGAAAATTTTAACAAAAAACTGATTTGGGGATTTTGCGATTTTTTACATCGATTTTGGCGAAATAGGTGAAAATAAATCTGACAACCCTGATGATGGTTTCCTGAACAATTTTAGAAATGTCGCTTAATACATTCTTATGGGAAGGAATCGATATGTACATTTGTTTATGTCAGCATTTTTATTATTTTATGATTTTAATAACGCCAAAAATAAACGGAAAACAAATACTTAAATTGTTGTTGCTACTTTGTGTAGCCTTAAAGACCTTATTAGTTACCACAATTGTTGTAGCTTTGGATTGCGGGTGTTGAGACTTAATCACGATTTTCAAATTATAAAATACGCAAAACCTTATTCGTTCGTACATTGACTTTAACAAACCAAAAAACAAAACAAAAGGAGAGAAACATTTTACAAATCTGCATAAAAAGTTTTAAATAGTGATAAACTTGAAAAATTTGCTAATAGTACTTTTTTATTGTTGTTAACGGTTTGGTTTTTGTTTATGTTGCCTGCTTGGCAGAAGTGGTAACAATTTATCATTATGAAAGCAAAACAAAAAAACAAAAAATTTAAAATTAACAGTTAAAAAAGGTTAAGGTTTAGCTGTAACAAATGACTTTTGTATGTAAATTGCAGTGACTTTGAAAGTGATATGATTCGTAGGTGAGAAAATCGATACAATACAACTGTTGGAAGCAGTAATACTAAGTAACTGTGTTGGGTTCTGACAATGTTTAAATTGTACCATCCCAGTGATAAAATTGTACCAAAGCAGCATTAATTGTACCAACATTTGACATTAAGGAAACAAACAAGCCAAACATACATACATACAGTAGCTCGACATTAGAGATGCTAATTTAAATTTTAATATGTACTAGGGTATTTTAATATGAGGATAATTGACCTTAATTCCTCGAATTTCACATCTGTGGATATTAGTCAACGAAAATCAAAGCGTATACCAATTTTTAATATTAAAGTAAAAGAAATCCCGTAATTCCTAAAATAAATACCAAAAATCCCAAAATTGGAATTTTTAAGCTTTGACCCATAAAGTCCACATATGGACTGGGCTTGTAAAATACTTTCAGCAATAATGGGAATATATAGCTTTTCTACAACAGTTTTATTTTTCCGATCCCTTTGGTATTTTAGAACATATAGGATAATGACAAAATTTCGAATAAATTTTATATGAAATTGTACCAAAAAAGCATTAAGTCTACCAATGTACCACAGATATGTCGATTGTACCAAATTTGGTACAATTGTACCACAAATCCCAACACTGCCAAATAAGCATGTTTCATGATTTATAAAACAAAAACTAAACTTTAACTTTAATAGTTTCCATTAAAATAATTTTTGAACCATGGAAATATTTTATAACTATTAATGGAGAATTACGTGATGTACAATAAAGCAGATAAGTGTGTTACGTTTTTATAAATAATACAATTTTAAAATATGTTTTTAGAAAAATAATATTTTTTAATATTAATCTATTTACTAGAAGTTCTTTTCTTGTATTGCAAAAGAAACTTTCAAGAATAAGTGCTTCAAATTTTTTTTAAATTATTTTATTAACATTATCTTTGCATATAATAACACTGTAACAGGACCATTTCTGTACATGAAATATTTATTTTAAACTTTTGTTGCTGGTGCAGTTAATAATCGAAATGGAATACAAACCAGCATTTTTTGTAGTTTCTGTCTGTCCGTCTGTCTGTCTGTCTGTGTTTGCATCACGCAAAAACTACTGGATATATTTTGGAAATAACTCAGCCATTTGTAAAGGGCTAAGATCGATTGATCCAAAATTTTAAAAATGAACATAGCATAGCAGAGGGCACCAGCCATGGTGCCCAGTCCAGTGCCTCAGGGAACCTCGCATCTGCAAATTCTTCTAGAGCTTGGCATTTTTTCAATTATTGATTGATTTTTAATAATTATACGAGTCTGTTCAAAAGAAAAGGTGCATTTTGAATTTTCGCAGGCGGGCTGTGTATATTCGATTATAGAAATTGTCATGTAATTTACTCGAATGTTTTGGGCATGAAACGTGTGGCAGCGTAGTTTGTTCCAAAATTGCTAAATTTTGAGCAAAAGCAACGGCATTAGTATCGCTAAGGAGTTGTTGAATGTCGGCAACGAGGAATGTCGGCAGGTTTGCAGAAAAGGTCATAACTTGTGACGAAACGTGGCTATATGGATATTAAGTCGAAACCAAGGCCCAATCATCCCAATGAAAGCGGCCAGAAGTCAAAAATCGAAGAACACACACAAACGTTATTAATTTTTTCAGTTGTCAACAACAAACTACTAATTCACATTGACGGATAATGCCAACGTATGACTAACACATGTGTACCAACATAACAAAAAAATTTCGATAATCGAATGTATACAGCCCGCGAATTTAAAATTCACCTTTTGTTTCGAGCAGACCCCGTACATGCTTTAATCTGTAATAAGTATTTTAAGCGAGTTATAAGCATTTTTGAAATAAAAATTTTGATTTTTCGCTCCAGTTTTTTTTTTTATATTGAGTACAATTTTTTGAAAATTTTTTCTCGTAGTTAGAGCACAAAATTCAAAATAGTGTGGAAAATTTTAAGATTATATCATTCCTAAGTTACTCGTATAACATGACAATTCCCAATTTAAAAGTTCCAAAGCTATTGCATTTTTGAGTATTTTAGTCTAAAGAAGGTCATCAGTCTTTTCTACTTTACCATACGTAGTATAAGGTGAGGTATAGTAATCATGAAAAAAATCGAGGTCGGTATTTCGACGGATTTATACGTTTTGAGGTCTCTTGAATCCATTTTGGCTATTTTCGCGATGATGTCTGTGGGTGGGTGTTAATGCCACTATTTTTTCGGAGTTTGTACAGGTCACAACGTTTGACATACCAAAATGAAATTTAGTATGTGCCTTTGGTATATGGAGATGAAGAGTTGTGTTAATTTTGGCAATAATCGGGAAGGGGTAGTAGTTTACTTACTCCTAAATTTTGTAAAAGCTCTTCAGGTCATAACGTATGACATATTAAAATGAATTTTGTAAGTGCCTTTGTTATATGGAGATGAAGAGCATTATTAATTTTGGGCATAATCGGGAAGGGTTAATTTTTCGATTCGAATATCATTCAAACTTATATTCTTTATGTAATATGGTATGGTAAAGTTGAGTTTAGGTCACTCCAGATTTTTTTAAAAGTAAAACTTTTCTTAAGAAATATATACAGATTAACTAAAGGGTGTTTTGTAGCTGCATAAGAACTTAAAATAATTTCCGGCATATGTCTGCCGCGGCTACGAGTTCTGATCTACTGATCCATTCGATCAGTCCAATTTTTGTCTATTTTTTCCAATAAATCTGACGGCGTCAATGGTGGCTGAATATTTTCTTCCGATGCTTTAAGAGTTGCTGGTTTGTCTGCATAAATCAATGACATAACATAACCCTATAAAAAGTAATCCATATTTGCTAAATAGCACGAACGTGGGGCCAGTGAAAATTACCACTTCTGTTAATAAAGTTGTCATCAAATTGATTTTGCAATAAATCGATTGTTAAGCGCCATGTACTGAAATTTGGGCCGTCATGTTGAAACTAAATGTCGTTGGTATTTAGCTAATTAATATTTGAGAAGAAAAATTCAGTAAACATTGTTTGATGGCGCTCGACATTCACTGCAACGGCAGCTCCTTGCTTTATTCGAAAGAAATAAGAACCGATAATGCCGCCAGCGTGTAAACCACTCCAAACAGTAAATTTTAATGGATGTAATAGTGATTCATTAACGGCTTGAGGATTGTCTTCGCTCCAAATGAAAGCGAGACGACAACAAGTACAACAATAAAAAACAACATGTATTTTGTTTTTGTTTGGTCGGCTGCCTCTGTCAAAATAAATTAATTCGCCTTAATTAATATCAAAGCAAAATGTAAAAAAATAGCTGTGTTCGCTTACTTTCGAAGCAGAAACTTCCAACATTTATGAACAATATTGCATTGAATTATTTTTTTACACAATAATAATTTAAGGGCTTATCAATCTTATGAGTAAAGATCCCTGAAAGATGTTAAAACGACCTACAATGTTTCTAGAGCTGCTGGCTGCATGACTAGCAAACAACAAAAAATAAATTTATTAACTATTTTTAATTAAAGAACAAACCTAATGTGTTTTGTTTATTTTTACTTAAAGAAAAAACCAGGGCATATTAATCAGGTAGCCTCACTACTGAGGGGAAATATCAAGGGGAAAATAATCAATTTTTTTATATGGATTTTGAGAATTAACCTTAGAATTTTTCCCTTTAAATGGAAGTTAAACTATCAAACTCCATATAAAAAAAATTTAAAAATTTTCGCCTTAATATTTCCACTTTGTAGTGAGATTACCTGATGAATGTGCCTTGGAAAAAACGAAGAAAAAAATAGAACAAAAAAAAATAAAAAAAGCAAATAAAAAAAAAAAGCATAAAAAAAGAATTTTACCCACCGCAACTCATTTAAATTGTTAAAATGACGTGAAAATTTGTGTGTTAGTGTGTTGTGTATATTAAAACATATGTAACGCCTTTTTTAAATAATTTTTTTTCGTTTCAATTTTGTTTTTGTTTTCAATATTGTTTCTAAATAAACAAATTTTGACAAATCCTGCCTCCAAAAAATGAAAACATACAAAATTCAGCTGGGCTATCAACAACACCTGATATAAATTCGCCTTGAACTTGACGAACTTTACTAAACACAAATGTCAACACAGTTTGACATTAGCAGCGGTCAAACTATTGCTATCGATATCGATAGTTCTGATACAGCCATGCAACCCATTATATGTACATATGTACGAGTAAAATTGATCATCCTTGCGGAATATAGATTTCATTCAATTTAAGCTATTTTGCATCGAAATTATAAATTTTGACTAGCCTATATGTCCTAAAATTCCAAAGCTGGTCCCAGAAAAAGTAGACTGCTTTAATAAAGCTATATATATGTACATATACCCACTTATTGCTGAAAGCATTTCATGACCCCTACTTCACATGTGTGACTTTATGGCCAAAAGAAATTCCTATTTTGGAATTTTTGGTCTTTATTTTGGGAACTGTAGGATATTCTTAGCCTTAACATTGTAGATTTTTCATCATTTGACTTTCGTCGACTAATTACATAGCCACAGAAAATTACATTTGAATTGTTCAGTTAAAAAAAATTTTGTTTAATATTTAACATTTTTACTTTTATCAAATTGGACTATTACTATAAATCAAGAAAAAAGTATTTGTACTACATTCTATTACACTATTACATAATGTACATTACGTAATCAATTCTGAAGAACTAGTTGTTTTAGTCTCATGCCTTGTTAAAATCATTTTGCCACACTCGATTGCCATTTTTGAATTTTTGCTGGGATGCATCACATTCTACACCATTCGCTAAAATTTGTAAAATTTTTTCAAAATTTTCAAACTAAATTATATTCGGTCAAATTGTATACATATAGCATTCATATATGTATAATTTTTTTTTTAATTTTCTTACACAATAAACAATTAAAGTACATACTATTCACACAGATACAAAAGTAAAGACAAAAATCTTCTTTTGTCGAAGCAACATATCTAATTTAATTAGTCTTTTGACCTAGATATCAGTTTAAAATGCACCACTGTGTTTGAATATTTTTATGAAGTAAATGTGCATATTTTGAAAAGTATGTTAAATGAAAATAATTTTTCTTGTCTTTTTACAATCACATTTATATTTTGTCTTCATACTAGCCATAGAACAAAGAAATAATAAAACCCATATGATTTTAATGATGTGCAATATCAAATTAGGTCGAAGTAATGTTATGCCAGAAAACTTTTTAGTTGTGGAATATTTAGACTGTAGATGAGGAGATAAATTCATTTATAATTACCATATTATTGCTTGGCTTATTTGTTTGTAACTGAATGGTAATTATTTATATTGTTTATATACTGCAAGTGAATTTACAATTAAAAATATTAGAGAATGTCTGGTAAAAGAATGTTACATTCTTAATGATAGAACTATTAGGTGTCAATGTTATTTGAAAACATTTATATGCTTAATAATTTTTCAATTGTTTTAACTTACATTCCTGATTCTATTCTCAATCAACACAAAAAAATAGCTAAAAGAAAAACAAAATTTGCCACCCATTTTGTTGTAAGTAAAATTCATTGCTCCGCTGTACTTTCAAAATACTTTTCCAAATACCATAAAACAAATTTACACCGTTTTTTTAATAATTCTTTTTTTATACCCTTCACCACAGGTGGAAAGGGTATATATGTATATATAAGTTTGTCATTCCATGTGTATTTTCTACAATATTTATTTCCGACCCCATAAAGTAAATATATTCTGGATCTTTATACATAGAGAATTTGATTAAGCGATGTCCGTCTGTCCGTGTTCAAGTAGCAATGTCATTTGCCACGGCACCAGAAGAGATACAAAAAATTTAAGCACACCAATCTGTCAGGCATACTTTCGAAAATCTTGAGATTGCAATTCAACAACATCGGATCATTCCTTTGGGGGCTGAGGGCAAAAAAAACCACGCCCACCTATATTTGTTCAGGTTTTTTTTTAATTTTTTCGGCTTTAATGCTTCTCTTTTGCTTTTCTTTGTCAAATAAATATTAGACCGCGAAAGGTAGATCGCAATGAGTGCTTACAGATTTCCGGGGTCAGTAACCCCCTGCGATGGGCGACTTTTGTTTGTTTTTAGGTTGGTAGGGTTTTTCTGCTTTGATTTGTATTAAAGACCTTTATAGAAAGCAATACACATAGAGGTAGCCAATGGACCCACAGGCTACCCACCGGTAAATAGGAGCAGCTAAAGGGCACATAGGGGGTCAATATGAGGAATTTTTTTTAAGGATTTTTTTTTTGCTTTAGTCTTACGATTCTAACTCAATATAGATTGCATGAAGATCCCAAATATAAAAAATAATAAAAATATTCAATAAAATTTTTAAATTTAAAAAAAAAATATTATTTATTTTCAAATATTTACGAAAAACTTTACAAAGCATTTTTAAATGATATTTTTACAGAAAATTTTTTGGAAAATTTTTTAAACATTTTTCTCGAAAAATTTTATAAAATAAAATTTTATAAAAAATTTAAAAAAAAAATTGTTTTTACAAATAAATTTTCGAAAAATTAAAAAAAAATTCAATATTTCTGTGAAAATGAAAATCATGACTGTAACATAAAATATTTTTAATATTAAGAATATATGTGTATGTATATAGAGTAACATATATTTTTAAATGTTCTCTGTTATAAAACCTAGATGAATTAAACCAGGGATCGCAAATAATGATTATCCATCACATTTTAAAAGAAAAAAATCATTATGTTAGGGATATGCTACATGTACAAGGAGTACACCATTGCAATCGTCTTTAAGGGGACTGTCCGTTCCGCCAATGATTTTTATTTTTTAAGTTTTATTGAAAAAAATCAAAAATAAAAATTATTTTACGAGTTCTATTTTTTCCTCAGACATCAATGATTACTTGTTGAGTTTTATTTTTCGCTTGGAAAATAAAAATTATTCTCCGAGTTTTATTTTCTGCTCAGAGAATAAAAATTATTGTCTGAGTTTTATTCTTTGCTCGCCATTTATGATTGATGTTTAAGTTTTATTTTCTGATTGAAGAATAAAAATTACTTTCTGAGTTTTATATTTCACTTAGAAAATAAGGATTATTTTTCAAGTTTTATATTTCGCTTAGAAAATAAAAATAATTTCTTGAGTTTTAAATTTTACTTAAAAATAAAAATTAATGCTTTTGTTAATTTGGACATTTGTAAGTATATAAATAGTACTTTTTGAAACTTTTTAACTAAAAAACATAGAAATTAGTTTAGTTGGCATTCTTTTGATATAGTAAAAGTATCAAACTAGTGTTTGGTACTTTTTCTTCATTTCAATATTTGGGGGATAAAACGTGTACTTTGGTACTTTTTTGGAACTTTTTTACTGAAACACATAGAAATAATATTAGTATCGTTATTTAAGATAGGGTTTCAGTAAGATATGTGTTTCAGTAAAAGAGTTTACTATTTATATACTTACATATGTCCAAATTAACAAAAGAAAGAAATCATTTTTATTTTTAAGTAAAAAATAAAACTCAAGAAATATTTTTTATTTTCTAAGCGAAATATAAAACTTGGAAAATAATCCTTATTTTCTAAGTGAAATATAAAACTCAGAAAGTAATTTTTATTCTTCAATCAGAAAATAAAACTTAAACATCAATCATTAAATGGCGAGCAAAGAATAAAACTCAGACAATAATTTTTATTCTCTGAGCAGAAAATAAAACTCGGAGAATAATTTTTATTCCCAAAGCAGGGAATAAAACTTAATACATAATCGTTATGTTCTAAGCATTAAATAAAGCTCAGAGAATAATTTTTATTCTTTGAGTTGAAAATAAAAACCAGGAAATAATCATTAAAACCCAATTTTTAAAATAAAACTCATAATTATTACAATCTCTGAATTAAACACATAGACCACATCAGGATACCGACTACAAACTGTTAAAAATAAAATAAACACGTTTATAGGTAAACGATTATTTTGAAGCCAGTATAGCTACATGCCTACACGACCAACCACCGTTGTGGCTGTAATTTATATTTTATTCAAAAAAAGAAAATGTCACAAAATTGCAAATTACAACTTCATATACAAAGAAAAAATTTTGGAGCAATTATTTATAATTTTTTAAAAAAGTTATTTAATTTTATAAAAGCAAAATAAGAATTTCTACAACAATGTAAAAGTTTACGATGTTGCTGCCGTCTTCAATATCATTGAGTAGCTGACTACACGGCGACAATTGTAGCCAACGGAATTTGAAATACGTATAGGGACTAGCTCTTTTCCCCCAACAAATAAATTGCATTTTTATTATAAAATGTTATGGGTAATTAGCATAATATTAAATAATTGGAATTTGTTTTCATTTAGCCGCATAGCCGCTGTCTTTTATTTTTTTATTTTTTAATTTATGTAAAGAATCAACAATATGGATAATGCTGTACATGGCTGTATAAATAAAATCACCGTTGTGAAGAGTATAGAAGATTCGGCAAGGCCGAATATAGCACTTTTACTTGTTTATTTACCACATTTAGTTTGTACTCGTCACAAAAAGGTTTTACCTTCAGTTTGAGGAGTTGGATGAGCATTGAAATTCCTGCAATGTTAATGTTTCATTACGAACTATTATCGACTACCAAAATTTATTTAAACTTCCATTAGTGTTAAGATTTGTACCATAAATCTAAATCATAAAAACCAAATTTGGTTCAATCGACACATCAGTGGTACACTTTATAATTTTCTGGTACAATTTCATATAAAATTTATTCAATATATTTTTTTTTTATTTAATCAATTTTTCTTTTTAATTTTCTTATAATAATAAATATTTATAATTTTATTGCTGTGTAAAACTAACGGAATTGCAACAGACTTGATTTATGTTATTGATATCTATTAATATTTATTTTGGCAACACTTTTATGTATAAGTAATAGGCCGTTTTGCTAAAGTACAGAGGTTTTCGCATCGCCTCTATCAGATTCCGGCAGTATTCGACATACATATATTTTTTTATTATTTCTAGTAAGTAAGGTCTTTGGTAATTATATAACTCTCCTTCTTTTAAATAACTCCAGACATACTCTATGGGATTAAGATTCGGTGACTTTAGTGGAGTTTCCAGAATCAATTGGTTATTTGGCAGTAATTCATATTTTCTGATTATTTTAAAACAGCGGCATCTGTTGCACAACGTGTTTAAAATATTCTGGTTTAAAAAATAAAAGAAGCCTTAAAGTATGTAGTACCACTAAATCGCTAAAAAAAATTGGCGTACTTTCACTGCTTTTTCTCCACTTTCTCTTGGAAATAAGACATTTTTTTATTGGAATCAGGATATTAAGGTACCACCTCACAAAGTTTTGTTAAAATCTATGCGGTAGTTTTTACGTGATGCGAAACAAACAGAAAGACAGTCATTATATGTATTATTAATTTCTTATTACTTTGTTAAAATATAAAATTGGTGCCTTTTTGGGGTTAAGAAGACAAGAAAAAACCATTTTTGTTGTCCGTACATTTTCCCTTTGCAAACCCTTTAATTTTTAGAATTATAAACTTTTTTAAATGCAACCTTTCAAATATAAAATAAATAAAAATTGGTTCAGAATTAATTGAGTTCTACGATACACAAAAAACATACATATGATTTGATAACCTTCTCCTTTTATAAGTCGGTTAATTACACAACAGATTTGCAAATATTATTCAATAAATTTATTTTGGCCCATTTATTGCTAACTAGCTTTGCCCGCCACTTCGTCAGCGTCCTTGCAATATTTTGTTCGATTTTGCTTTGAAAGCTATCTACACCAAATACCCTTACGTTTTTAGTGCCGCCTTAAACTATGATGCATATCAGTTTATGTATTTATTTTATAAAAAAGTAAAGTATGCTTATCCGGTTAGTTCAGTTCAGTTATGGGTTATATATTTACTTTACTACTACTTGGTAATAAAATATTTTTGGCCAGAAAGGTATCCTACATTGGAATCAGGATACTAAGGTACCTCCTAAATCCATCCAGTAGTTTTTACGTGATGCGAACACAAGCGAAAAGCAGACAGACGGAAATGAGTTACTATTTTATTATATTTCTTTTTTTTATATTATTATCAAGGCACATTCATCAGGTAACCTCACTACGAAGGGGAAATATTAAGGCGAAAAATTTAAAATTTTTTATATGGATTTTGATAGTTCAATTTCCATTTAAGGGGAAAAATTGTAAGTTTAAAGTTTAAGTTTTTATATGAAGTTTGATAGTTCAATTTCCATTTAGGAGGAAAAATTTTAAGTTTAAGTGTCAAAATCCATATAAAAAAATTGATTATTTTCGCCTTAATATTTCCCCTCAGTAGTGAGCAAGGCATATTAATCAGTTAGCCTCACTACTGAGGGGAAATATTAACGCGAAAATAATAAATTTTTTTATATGGATTTTGACACTTAAACTTACAATTTTTCCCCTTAAATGGAAATTGAACTATCAAACTTCATATAAAAAAAATTTAAAAATTTTCGCCTTAATATTTCCCCTCAGTAGTGAGGTTACCTGATAAAAATATTTTGAGTGGGGTAATGACTAAAAATCTGTGAAAACAAATAAAAGCCGACAATTAAACCACCCGGTGGGGGTCAAGAACAATATGAATTAAGAATTAAATTTAAGGCAATAAATAAGCAATCAAGCATTAAGCCTGGTACTCTATTTAGTTTTTGAAGCAGAATGCTGTCAAACTACATATATAAGAAATTTGTACGAAAAAATCATGAATAAATGTTGCAGTAGTAGTACTCTGTTTTTACTCTGTAAAACATTAAAACGTTTCTGGCAACATGTTATCAAAGCTTTGAAATAAATCAAATGGGCATTATTTCATGTGGAATATTTTATGTGTGTGAAGATAAATTTTAAAATTTTTAGCTTAGACACAAACCTGCTAATTTAACAGAGCTCGGTTAATCTGCTAACTTAGCTCTGTTAATGGAATAAATCTTCGGTTTATGCATCAAAACTGCAATTTCATGGAAGCAATGCAAGATGGCAAAATAAAAATGAATACGTTTTGTTACCAGGGAGCCCTCTTATACTTGTCCATACTTAGAAGTTTTAACAGTGCAAGTTGGTACGAGATTTTGGGAATTTTTGAAATTTTAAAATTTGAGATTCTCTATTGTTGTAAAATAAATATATGTACCTTGTAATAAATATTGTTCAACATTTACTAGGCTTTACTTGTTTTTCCTTTTCTAAACAAAAATATTTATTCCAAAAAAATACAAATACATATTTTCTTTCAGAATAAATTTTTTAAACAACAAAATACCTTTCGCATAAAAATTTTTGAATTTAAAAATTCATTTTAAATCTTAATTCATCTGAATGCCACCTGCAGATTCATAATGATGTCATCCAAAAGTTATTTTTTTATATCAAATTCATATGTGAGTGACATAAAAGCTGACAATTTCGCAACAAATGTATTCTTTTTATTGTTTTAAATTACAAAAATTAATAAAAAAAAACGTTATCAACAAATCTATTTTGTTTATTTTTATTTGTAGGTTTCAATTTGGAGTCAAGGATGGCCTTTTGTAACACCGAATCTCAAGGTTATACTTCATTGAGGAGGCCTTAATGATGATTAAAGCAAACCAGGTAAGAAACTAACTACAAACATAAGTATGTACGTTTTAACACAGTGGGCTGATATTGCGTCTTTAAAGAAAAAATTCATATTTGGAAATGTGGCGGGTACATGCAAAGAAAAAACATGGTTGAGGTAACCATAAACTAAGAGCAACATATTATGATTAATTATATGGTTGTAGTTAAACCATACTATTGTTGAACATTATAATATTATGGTTAAATTAAATATTATAGTATTGTTAAAAAAAATGAAATGTCATTTAAAAAATTGTTTATTTTTTTCTTTAATTTATTTTGAAACTTACATTTTATTATATATTTTATTATACATAAGAGTACACACATAACTATAATTTTGAAATAAAACTAAAATTTTTTGATAACTTCAACAGAGCTTCTTTTTCCTATACCAACAACGAAAGCAATATCACCGACGGCATGACCCTTACGACCAAACCCGGAACTAAAATTTCACCGTTTTATTCAATGTACATAGGACCAGCCAGAGCACTCAATATTTTTCGGGTTTTTAGCAATTGGACTCGCATACACTTATGAATAGAGGAATTTTGTTGTTTATATCCAAAACCAACTTTTTCAAGTGCAATTACTTTGGTATGGGAAGCACCACCAAAAGGATTGCCTTGCGCCTTGTATCCAAATGAGCCTTCTTGTAGTCTTTCTCAGCCCAACGTTGATCATGATGACATTTCTAAAAGAATATTTATTATTATCACAATGATTTTAATTTTGCTAATTTTTGTATCAATGAAATCATCATGTCGTTTTCATTGATACATAAATTAGCAAAATTTAATACTTACTATATATTGTAAAGATTAATTAAATATTTACATACGAGCATCTATACAATTTTCCAAAAATAAATTTTTTTACTATTTTTATTTTTTTTAAGAAAATATTTTGTTTTCTGTTGTCAGACCCGATTTAAATATATTATTTTTGAATATTTATAAAACTTTGGTTGTAGTTTGAAGTTTATCAAAATTTGTAGATCAAAAACCAACCATATTGAATTTTTAGAATGTAGTAACCATTTAATGATAAAATCATAACCAAAACTTTTTTATCGTGACCAAAGTAATGTTACAAACAACCAAAATTTGTTCATTGCAACCATACATTGTTACAGAGAACATAATGTGATTCCTGTGACCATACCATAACCATGTTTTTTCTTTGCGTGTAGAGTTAAAACTCTAAATTTATTTAATTGTCGTGACAACTTTTGCAAAATAGGATTGAACACAGTGGGTCTATGCACTATGATCCTCTTTTCTATATATTATTTTACAATATATTATTTTGATAATTTTGGGACTTTTTGTATTTCTATTTGTATTCCTGTTCTGATTAAACATTATTTTTTACGTACAAAAATTATCACCGAAATCAAATAAAGGCATGGTAAATACAATGAGGACTATGCACTATAATTTTCAAATACATGAGATGATATTGAACTATCAGAAGATTTAATTGCGTGAGCTGGCTGAGTCTGTAGGCATATAAAACGAGTGAGTACATCACAGCACATTTTACATTAATCTTTAGATATAAAAAAGCTTACCGAGCGATGAGTGCCGCGATCTAGATAATGCGCCGATGCAATGAAGCAAATGCCTGGGTGCCTCTATAGGTAATATGCTAGACTATTAGTCCGGGGTCGTGAGTTCGATTCCCATTAAAAACGGTGCTTGGATATAACATGGGTGCCCACAAATGGTTAACTGCGTTAGTGACAGGTCACAGAAACTTCAAGTATTATTTGGCCAAGTTAAAAATCGAGCTAAGACGATATTTGTAAACAGTGCCTGGAAAAAGGCGAAGACGGTAGAGCACATTTTGTGTGGATGTCCAATAGACTGGCTAACATAAAGACTTTTGGACCACGGGTATAAATAATTATAAATTTTGTTACATCGCAACTGTTCTTATCACACTATTATCAGTTTATGTTACCATAACAGTACCATAATATAACATAAATCAGTAACATAAACTGATAAAAGCATGATAAATATGGGAATCTCGTATTTAAAAGCAAATAGTTTTGAACGTAAAAAAGATATTGAGGTGAATCTTTTTTTATTTTATAGGAAATTGCCTCATTTATATTCGTACATATAAAAAATGAAATATAAAATTTTTATAAATTAGGCAAATCAAATAAAATTTTCTGTACATGTGTTGTAAAAATAGAAAATAAAAGTAAAATAAAATGGAAAAAAATCTGCAATATTAAGAAAAAGGAAATTTTACAATTCCCAAAATAAGAACTAAAAATACCAAAATTGGGTTTTTTACGCTTTTGCCCATAAAGTCTACATACGGACTAGGGATCATAAAGTACTTTCAAAAACAATTTGGAGCTTTATTACAGCAGTCTTCCTTTTTCGATCCCAGCTTTGGAATTTTAGAATGTATAGACTAAGATCAAAATTTCGATGTAAAATAGGTCATATTGTGGGACCTGCATCTTCTACCATGATGTCCAATTTTATACGATTTTTTTTTAAACGTACACACATACAGTTAGATTCCACAAAAATGTAAAATTTTTATAAAATTATTTTTATTGAAAAAAAAAAAAAAAAAAAAACGTTAACGGCCTTTTTTGGGCTAAAGTACACAAAAATGCAATAATTTTGGATTTTTTAAATTGAAAATCTTATAGTTTTTAACTCAGTAAAGAAACAATCTTCAAATTTATCAAAAATATTTAGATTTTAGCTCGCTAACTACGGTAAAAAATTTAAAGAAAATTTGGTAAAAATTGTATCCAATATTTTGAAAAAAACTAACTCAGGGTAGCGAAAAATCAAAAATTTAATTTCTTAAAATGCTTATAACTCAATAATTTAAAATTATCGTTTGGAAATTTAGATACTTTTTTGTAGGTATTGGCAAGTTCTTTGAGACCATGTATAAATTTAAAAAATCAGAATAAAACTGAAGAAACGGCAAGCTGTAAAAATAGTTTAATGTACGAGGTTCCCAAATTTGAGACCACGTAGCGCCACCCCTGGAGGGTTTATGGTACCCACCTTTAATACTTAAGTTCAGATACTGCTCTCTTATATTCATGTCAAATTTTGGATCAACCGGCCCAGCCGTTTATAAATGACTAGGTTATTTCCAACATATTTTGATTCTGCCCCACTGTGCGCTGTAATTTGTTAACATTACGAATAAAATTTCTTTAAGTGTCTAAGAGAATTCCGAATTTAGGTTATATTTGACATAACCTGTCATGCAACTAAAGGTCAAGAATTTAGTATGGTTCCGTTGTACCAAAGTTAGCAACCCTTTTTGCCACAAAGTAAAAGAAAGTGATCTTGAAAATATATATATGCCTTCTTTTTATAGTGTTTCGATATCACTTTTACTGTTATTTTTTCATATTTATTGCCGATCCTTTCAAACAACATCTTATCTAACAACTGTGCATTACACCAGCAACATGACCAATACCATATTCAACATAAAACAAAATCGCTATGGTGGCACAATCGTTCTCATTGTTTCCGTTTGTTTTACTTACTGCAAATAGCAAATAGAAGGAAATCAAACGTATTGTTTTGTTTGCTTTCGTACTCTGAATAGAAGAGAATTTTTAGTCGGGCTGAAGTGTTTTATTTTTGTGTAAATTCCTATTTAAAAGTACGAGATTATTGAAATTTCACTTTTTTGGTGAAATATTGATTTTCCAGCGAAATTCCAATTTTCGTAATTATTTCGCTTTTCTTGGTGAAACTAAATTAGAAAAATACATTTTTAACTAAACACTTCTAGAGCAAAAAAAGAAATTCCTTCAGGATCACTTGTATTATGTTCAATTTTTTACTAAGATAAATCAATAAAAGTCCCAATCAACCCATCAGAATATTTTTTGTTTGCTATTTAACTGTTTTAATTGTGTTGATATTTCATTATTTTACATATTAAAACTTGTATGGGAGCATGAATGACAGACATACTTACATATTCTTTTAAAAAGTTATTCAGCATAAACTTAAAATGCAATAAATTTTAGTGTTAAAAAATTGCAACTTATTGTACCCGTAACCAAAGATTACAAAATAAAAGTTTCATGTTAAAACTAATTAAACTGCAAGTGTTTCCAATCAGATTTAATGTCTGTAATCGTTTATGTAACAACCGCAGAATGTTATTGCCCCGAAATAACATTATTAGAAGAACGCGAAGTATTAATAGAGAATAATTAAAAAAAACACTTTTTTATCTCTGCAATAAATTTTCAACGAATCAATAAAAACTTAATAAGTTGCATGTTGTCTTATTAACGAGTTTTCTCTATGGTTATCGAAAATTAGCTTCATTGTTCACCATCGTACAGACAAAAAATTGGGAAATAGTTAAAATATTGGAGTTTTGAATTTTCAATATAGAAAAACGCAAATTTCGTAAAAAAAATGGGCCCCGGCGATAAAAAAACGCGAAAAATTTTATCTAGGGTATTGTGCCAGGTTATCATTGGCACTTCGAAATCAGAATTCAGAAAAAAATCCCATATGGGCATGGCTAATATTTTTCCCTAAACAAGGCGACCACGCTAACTTATTTCTAAATAAGTCTTTAACGGATTGTTTCACATAAAATTCAGTCTAGAAGAAAGTCAAATCTAAATATCTAAACAAAACAAAAAACAAAATTTAGATTTGGCTTTCTTTTTAGACTGATTGAACTTCTCATTTAGTCTATTAAGTTTTAAGCATAAGAATCTGAGTTTTTATTCAGAAAAATGGGAAAAAATTCACTAGCGAAATAACTATCTGTATTTGCTTTCCCCATAGTAATTAATTTCGATTTTTAATATTTTTTTTTTAAAATAAATATATTGCACTTATAAAATATTTATTTAATAAATTGTCAAGGAATCATGCGTGATTAAAAATAAATAAGAATTTCTGTTGTTAAAAACATATTTCAATAAAACCTGAAAGAACTTATAAGAATTTGACAAAATTTTAGTTAAAACAGTAGTAAAATATTCTAAGAAAAACAACCCATAAAATTAGTTAAACTTACATCCCTAAAAGAAAGTAATGTGACTAATTCAGCCCTTGATTTGGGAAAATTTTTTTACTAAGTTTTTTTATTTTATTTTTGAAGAAAATTTAATATAAGAAAATCTGGAGTGGCCTACTCTCAACTTTACCATACCATAGATATTTTCAATGGATATATTACATAAAGAGCATAAATTCAAAGTATATTCGAATCGAAAAATTAATTATTTTCGGTATGGGCTGTTAGGCCCACCCTCCTTACCCCTTCCCGATTATGCCCAAAATTTATACAGCTCTTCATCTCCATAAACCAAAGGCACACACAAAACTTGGGATAAGGAAACTACCCCTTGCTCCCTCCCGATTATGTTCAAAAACTATATAGCTCTTACCAAACCACATATGTACTAAAATTCATTTTGATATGTCAAACGGTATGACCTGTACAAACTCCAAAATGGATTCAGAAGACCTCAAAATGTACAAAACCGTCGAAATCCCGACCTCGATTCAACAATCAAATCAGCTCCCAACGTGAACTAAAGTTTTGTAAACGGGTAATTATAGACACTATTTAAAGAACTCTACAATATTAGAATTTCACCCTGAGTAATTTCCCAGACACGAGTATCTCTATACAAAGTAAATTTATAAACCATATCTGCAGCTCTATACAAATGAGAGTCTGAAAGTTTGAACAAAATAATGTCACGACGCTAACGACGTTGGGTGTACTGGTAGTCAACAATAAATGCTGATTTTTCAACCGACATAATGTAAAGTAATGAAACCTAGTATGAAAACTACTCGATTTGTGGTTCCAAGAGCCCACATTTAATTGTCCAAAAAGAAACTACCTTCACACAACGCGTCACTACTTGTGAAATACATACTTAGGTAATTATGTGAAACAAAACTTTAAAAACAAAAGTCTTCATGGAACTATACGTCTTTCAAAATAAGGTTGTGTGCCTCGGTGGGCTAGTAGGTAGGTAGGTGCTAATCTATCTGTCCGTAGTTGTGGGTTCAATTTCCAGCAAAGACTCTGTTTTTTTATTTTGTTTATTTTGTTGTATTATTTGTTCACTACAATTTGTCAGGAAGACCAAGAAAGAGCTTGGATATAATTTGGATTCCTACAAATGGTTAACTGCGTTTGTCAAGTATTATCTGGCCAAATTAAAAATCGAGGTAATTGATGATGATACTTGTAGACAGTGCCTGGAAATAGGCACACATAAAAAGGCTTTGAGTCACGGGCAGACACATATTAAATGTAGATGCTGTAGAGACCTAAGACAAGCAAATGTTAGCAAATACCATAGACTCTGTGATGAGGAAGAATGTCGACGATGTATCAGTCGCGACTCTGAAATCACCACAGCCGGGAGGCTAGTGACATCATGAGATTCAACGAAAGTAAGGTATTCGTAAATTTCGAGTCGGATACCAGAAGTCATTGAGGAACAACGGGGATTGAAAAGGGACCCATAAAGTTAGTGGTCTGCTTCGGCATCCCCCCACAAAAAAAAAAAAAAACAAAATAAGGATTGTCAACGTGATAACATACATACATAAGTTATTCCGTATGTGGTTCTTACAAAGCATTGTGACTTGTTTTGTTAAGGTTAAGTTTTCACCATTAAATTTCTTTCTTTCATCCACTCGTACATTAATAGAGGAGATTTCTGAATTTCTAAGAAAAAATCATATTTAAAAAATTCTTTAAATAGTAAGTCCCGTGAAGATCATTTGTTCGATCTGATAATTCAGACATAACGTTATCCAATCTAGTTTATGTCTCAATTAAAAAAGAAAAGCTTGAAGAAAATGTTTTCATTTAACTCAAATCTTGCGAAAATTTTGGGCCACCCTTTACATATTTGCAAGATCCATTTTTGACAAGCCAAACCTAACAATAAAACAACTAATGAATACATCGCGACTTATGGATTTTTACAGGATCTAATAGAACTCGTTTTCTTTGAATGAGCTAGAAATGCATGCATAATTTGTGTGTAAGTTACCATCGTTAGCTGTGTTTAATATTTATAAGATACTATACGATACTCGCCTATAGAAGTGCCATTCCAAATTAAAGTTCACATCGCATTGTATAAAATGTGTTATAAAACTGTCAAAAAATTATTGGTCTTTCTTTTATGAAATAAAGAAAACAAAGTAAAAAACACTTAAACCAACTTAAGACGTAAAGAATTTATTGTTTTTTATTGTTGTTTTTCATTTTTTATTTGTAACTTCAGAATGATCACATACCTTCAGCTTTTCATGCACTAACATGGAAAACATTTGAATTCAATTTCGTGCCAAAGTCGAAACAACGAATCCATGATGTACTTATAACACGTAACAGTGATTTGAACAGTGTGAAATACATAGATATATGTTTTCTAAATTTAAGCAATCACATAGTAATTCATTATATTAATAATTCTTGCAAAAAAAAACCGAGTTCAAAACAGACAAACTTAAAATCATGTTTCTTTAAGACGGTAACTAGTGCGACACCCTGTAATTTCCGAATTCAAATTTTTTACCAGTTATAGCGATCGTAACAATACAGGTTCATTGTAAATTTCAACCGTCTATATGTAACGGTTTAAAAGTTTGGTCATATACAGCAAATTACATAAACTATTGCGACACCCTGTAATTTATAATTTTAAATATTTATACTTATTATAACAGATATAGTAATGGACATTCTGTCTAATTGTTAAGTGTTTATCAATAACTGTTTAAAAGATAGGGTCATATATATCAAATGACGTCACCTATTGGGACACCCTTTAAATTCAAATTTTAATATAAATACTTTTTAAAGAGGACATTGTCATACAGATTCTTTTTAAATTTTAACTTTGTGTCCATATACATCAAATTACATCAACTATTGGGACACCCTTTAATTTCCAATTTTAAATATTTATATTTGTTGTTATACCAAACATAGTAGTGAACATACTGTCTATTTTTCAAGTATTTGTCTATAACGGTTCCATAATGGTTTGACCATTACATCAATAATAGGGACACTCTTTAATTTATAGATCCAAATTTTATACTTGTTGTAATAGCGGACTAAGCAATATAGGTTCTTTGTAAATTTCAACTGTCTATCTATAACAGTTGAAAAGTTTGGCCATATATATTGCTTTTACATTAACTATTGGGACACCCTTTAATTTCCAAATTCATATCTTATACTTGTTATTTTAGCGGACTTAGCAATACAAGTTCTTTGTAAATTTCAATTGTCTGTCTATAACGGTTCAAAAGTTTGGTCATATATATATCAAAATAAACCAACTAATGGGACACCCTTTAATTTCTTATTATAACAGACATAGTAACGAACATTCTGTGCAACTTTCAAGTGTTTGTCTATAACGGTTCAAAAGATAGGAGAATAAAGGTGAAATAAAGTCACTTATGGGGTCACCCTTTAATTTTTAATTTTATTTTTTTATTACTTTTTATTACTTTGGAGCTACAGTGATACGCACTTTTTTTAATTTTAAATTGGTGACCTATAAAGTTCATAATACACGAAAAAACATGTATGTTGTATGGGGACACCCTTTAATTTTAAAACTTCTTTTAAAATAGGACCAATCTGTAGCCATAACCTTTCTAATAGTGCAAAAATTTTTAAAATCGGTTCAGAAATGACCGAGTTCTGAAGGCACAAACATATAAAAAAAACAGCAACACACAGACGAATTGATAACCTCCTTCTTTTTTTGAAGTGGGTTAAAAAGAGTGTTATTTCGACCTAGTTTTAAACCCAGTTTTTGTTTGTTTTTATCAAAATTATAACAAATTCGAAAGTTTAAAAATTAATTAAAATAACTTCGATACAAGAAAAATTGAGAAATAAAAAAAATGTTATCCTTATCAACCATTAGAGAAAATAACTGAGTCAAGTGGGCGTTGGAATTACACACGTAGAGTTCCGTACTACATTAAAGATATGACTTTAAAGATCATTTATGGAGCCAATTTAAAATTTAATTTTATATTGTTGTTATTTGTTACAGTTTATAATCACTTCTTCTATGAGGAAACACTTTAACTTTTAATTATTTTTAATTTGCACGGCCAACTTTGATATCACATAGCGCCACCCCTGGCAAGTGGAGCCGATAGCCGTCAAAATTTTAGATCAATCGGCTTATCCCTTTAAAAATGGCTGAGTTATTTCCAAAATATTTTGATTCTGCCCTACTGTGCAATGGGATATTAAGAGCGTGAACAAATTACAGAACAATTAACAAATAATTCCTTTGGTTAATAAGTTAATAAATATTCAGATAAGCTACAGAACTTCTTAAATCGGTCCATCCATAGACTTATTGCTAGTGTTATAGTCTTTCAGTCTGGGGTTGCAGATTCAATTCCTGCCAAAAACTCTGGTTGCAGACAAGCCAAAAGCTTTGCAGCTAGTGTTGTTTTAAATAAAAACAAATGTATCGTTTTCATTCCCAATTAATATTTTGCTGCTATGTGCTTTAAATTAAATTCAAATAATAAAACAACAAAGGCCAGGTCAAGTTCCGGTCTATGCACACAGTGTGTGTAATACTTAAACCCATTCGACCTATGTTTACCACCCTCATAACTTCATTTCCCTTTATTGCAAAATTATGAAACTTAAATCACAAAGACGTTACATATATGTATGCAACCATATAGCTTGAAATTTTTACAGCGAAAGCTTCTTAAAATGTTAAGAAGTAAAAATTGCATATTTCGTATATGCACACTGACTGACCCACAGCAATATTAAGTCGCATTTTTACGACGTATAGTAAGTAACCCAAAGAATCTGAAAAGAAGAAATTTTTATCTAAGGTGGCGCACCAAGCTATGGAATTAACGCAGGTCTTTCTTTATCCACACAAAAACATAAATGTATAAAGGCCAAGTTCCTATCCACAAATATTTAACGTTAAAAAAGTACTTGATACTGGCCTTTATTTTCAAAGTTATGTTTTTGTAGAGTAAATCTCTACTCTCTCTATATTGTTTACAAATTTTTAGCTTTAGAGATAAACTTTAGCATTGACATTATTTCTTTTTAAAGTGGAATTAATGTCCGTATACAATATTGCTTTCAGCGAATCCTTTATGTAAAATGTTATTTCAAACACACTATTAGTAATGTTTTCATTCTCTTATCCCAAATAACCACTGTGCCCATGTTTACTAAGAAGCAGTTAAAATTCTTTGACTGACATTTATGTCGGATAAAGAATACAGGTTGTTTGGCAGCCAAGAAACAAACTACACATCAAAGCAGCCCTAAGCCATGCTGTTAAATTACATTCATTCAAATAATGTGTTTTAAAATTATTTAAGATTTGTTGCAGTCATTAAACATTTTTATATAGTTTTTGTTACTGCGCAGTATGATTTGTAGTGGTGCACTTCGCACTATGTCTTTAAAAGTTTTATGTTTTGATAACACCTCCAGAGCCGCAAAGATGAAATAAAATAGACATTAAGGATATCTAAGGCTTAAACATTTTATGTTAAATCTTTCTCTATATTTTTCAATGATTTGTGGAAAATATTTTTACGATCTATTTTATGGCCTAATGATTTAGTTGTAAAAGAAGATAAGAAACAACAAACTTCAGGTATGTGTATTTATATGTGTGTGTTTTTTTAATAGAATAACGTTATCGCAATTCAATGTTAATTTCATTCGCAAGTAACAGCGAATGTAACATATCCAAAACTCAAAGTTAAGTTAAGCCTGGTATTCTGTTCGAATTTGTGGAAAATGTTGAGCAACATTTATTATTTCACAAGGAAAATTTGACATATAAAATTTTACGATTTTATTGCTTTTATACATAATATTGTTTAAAATTTCCACAAAATATTTTACAAAAAATTACACATGAAATAATGCCCATTTGCTTTATTTCACAGTTTTGATAAAATGTTGCCAGAAACATATTAATGTTTTTTTACAGTAAAAATAGAGTACTATCTCTGCAACATTTTTTTCATGACTTTTTCATTCAAATTTTTTATGTATGTAGTTTGACCACATTCCTCATGAAAAACTGAACAGAGTACAAGGCTTTAGATAAAATATTTATGAACATAGCTGTAACTATGTACCTGTAGACTATCTACTATTGTTAAAAGTTAAAACGTGGCCTTAACCCCAAAACTAATGCAACTCGTTCAGAAATTCTGAAACAGTTACTACCCAGCAAAAAATTAGGCATTACCCAAAGAAGTACTTGCCACTTAATGCCTTACTTTAGTGATACCTCAATTCTGTTACTCGATTACAAAACACATTAAAATTGTTTAAAAGAGAATGCCTTGTAAATATGTATTTACTAAATATGACATAATTTTTAACAATGGCCCTTATTATGAGTTGCATTCAATTTTCGATCTTCGCTGGCTAACGAACATCGAAAATCGAATGTCAAATTCGTATTATGAGTTGGTAGCACTGTCGGAAATTTCGTTGTACAATGAATTTTCAATCGAACACAATTTTGCTTTCAATGGTTTGTGTTTTCAATAAGTTTGTAAAACTTATTGAAAATGTAAGTATGTATGTATTTGTAAATTTTATGTTTTTATATACATAAATTATTTTAATTTCATGCAGGTCTAAGGCTAGTGCTGCAGTCCCGATAAGATTTGAATTTGGTGATCTTGAAAAGGCAATAACGGATTTAATCACCAAAAAAGCCCCTGGCGTTGATAAAACCAGTAACAAGATGTTAATTGAGTTGCCCCGTATGGCTCGCAGAATCGTTCTTTTTATTTTTAATGCCATTTTACGTATTGAGTACTTTCCCACAGAGTGGAAGGTGTCCTTGGTTACCATGATTCCTAAACCAGGAAAAGACCACACAAAAATTGAATCATACAGACCAATAAGCCTTTTGTCAAATATGTCAAAACTGTTTGAGAGGATGTTAATAACTAAGCTTAACCTTATTCTAAGCGACAAAGGATGTATTCCAAAACATCAATTCGGTTTCAGGAAAAAACATAGTACGATCGAACAAACTCACAGGTTAGTCAATGTTGTTAGGAAGACTTTTGAAGAGAGAAAATACTGCTCTGCGCTTTTCATCGACGTTTCTCAAGCATTTGTTAAGGTATGGCATGAAGGCCTAATATATAAGTTAAAACTGAACTTGCCCGTAAACCTATATAAGCCGCTAGATAGTTATTTAACCGAACGAAAATTTATTGTAAAAGAAGGAGATTTTTTGAGCTCACCCCAGCCAATCGAAGCCGGAGTTCCCCAAGGTAGTATATTGGGACCCTTTTTATACTTATTGTATACTTCAGACATGCCAACTAGTAACCGAGTTCACACATCGACATTTGCTGACGACACAGCTTTTTTGAGCATTCACGAAAGACCTGAAGTAGCATCACGATATTTACAAGACCACATATTTAATTTAGAAAAATGGTTGAAGAAATGGAGAATAAAAGTTAATGAACAAACATGTACTCACATAACCTTCACACTGCGTAGAGAATCTTGCCCCCCTATTCGGATAAATAACCAAACGATACCTCAGCTTTCAGACGTCAAATATCTCGGCATACATCTTGACCGGCGCCTTACATGGAAACGCCACATAGAAACAAAGTTAACACAAATGAAGTTAAAAGCAGTCCAACTAAACTGGCTTATTGGCAGAAATTCTCCTCTTGCTCTAGATTGCAAACTTTTATTATACAAGTCAATTCTAAAACCAATATGGTGTTATGGGATTCAATTATGGGGCACTGCCTCAGCTACCAACGTAGAAAAAATTCAAAGGCGCCAAAATAAGATTCTTCGTATAATTACATCTGCTCCTTGGTATATAAAAAACTCGAACATCCATAAAGATCTAAATGTGCCATCAGTTAAAGCAGAAATAGCGAAACTTGCCATAAGGTATTTAAAGAAGCTTGAAACTCATCCGAATCCACTGGCCCGTAATATACTAACTGAACCTGGTTACATTCGACTAAGAAGAAGGGACACTGCTTCTCTCATCCGTACATCAGAGGGATAACCCACAAATTACAGTAACCGTGAAACATACTTTTTTTTTTTTTGTCCAGCACTGGTTGGACTTAACAAGTATATTTTTAGACTTAAGATATGAGTAATTATTGATAGTTCAATTATATTGAAGATACAATAAATAAAAATTGCGAAAAAAAATGCAGGTCTAAGGACCAAACAACAATTAGAAAAGCGCATTTTTTTAATGGAACAAAACCCTCAGCTGCCAAAAGGAATATGCACAAAAGTTCAAGCGGCTAAAAATGGGAAGAAACCACGTAGGAGCTAAATTGTATGGGGCCACCCGTTAGAACAACAGAAAGTGGTCATATTAGTTAATAATTAATTCAATTTGTTCTTTTATTTATAGTAATATTCTTCTTTAGTTGTATCGAATGTGCGCCATAATACCAAATGAAAATTCGTTCGATCAGTACTTTCGACTATAATCGAAGATCGAAAGTTGCTCATAATAGGCACTAATAATTTTAACAAATTTATAAGTTATCTACTTAATTATTTAAAACCAAAAATTAAGTATTTGCATCAAATATTTTTCGTTGTGTACCTTAACGTAATCAATTCTGAAGAACTGCATATCTTAGTCACACACAATCATTAAGTTTATAATCCAATTTGGAAGTTCTTCCTGTAAAAATGCTTAATTCTAAACTCGATTACCGTTTTTAAAATTTTTTGCATGGTATGGAAATTATTGAAATCCGCCAAATAGTTGAGGCATAGAACATGGTTACACTAACGTATACAAAACTCAAAAATTTTTTTTTTCTAACTATTGATTTTTATTGTTGTCATACCTTTCGGTGAAGACCGTCGTCACTGGCTGTTGTTTTGGTACGTTTGGCGAGCGCTTTCAATGTAAAGACATCATTTTCAAGCCGCGTTTAAAATTTTACCATTCGGTCTTCACCGAAAGGTATGACAACAGTATTTTATTTACTGGCGGAACAAATCCAATCAATTTAATTAATTTTTATTATTGAATCTGTCTGCATGACATTCACAATAAGTATTAAAATCTTAACCTCGGGGGCCCTGCGAGGGCCGATTTTGTATTTATTTTTATGTTCGCAAGGTTATTGTGCTTTGATTTGTATTAAAGGCTTTTATAGAAAGCAATACACATAGAGGTAGCCAATGGACCCATAGGGTATCCACTGGTAACCAGGAGCAGTTAAAAGGCACATGGGGGGTAAATAGAGGAATTTTTTTAAGGATTTTTTTTTGCTTTGGTTTGACCATTCCAACTCAATATAGATTACAGGAAAGGGCTAAATTAAAAAAAAAAAATTAATAAAATTAAAAACAAAATTAAACAAAAGTAACATTTACAAAAAAAAAAACAAAACATTTTCAAAAAGACATTTCTACAGAAAAATTTTGGAAAAAAAATTTTTAAAAAATTTTCCAAAAAAATATTTTTAAACAATTTTCCAAAAAATAAAATTTTACAAAAAATTTTATACACTATATTCGAAATATTAAAAAAAAATTCAATACTTGTATGAAAATGAAAATCATGAGTCTAACATAAAATATTTTTAATATTAAGAATATATGTATGTATATAGAATAAAATATTTTTATACCCTTCACCACAGGTGGAAAGGGTCAATCCGTGTGTAATTTCTACAATATTCAGTTCCGACGCCACAAAGTTTATATATTCTGGATCCTTATACATAGAGAAGTTGATTAAGCGAAGTCCGTCTGTCCGTGTTCGGGTTGAAATGTCATTTGCCAAGGCACCAGAAGAGATAGAAAAAATTTAAGCACACCAATCTGTCAGGAATAGTTTCGAAAATTTTCGTATTGCAATTAAGCAACATCGGATCATTACTTTGGAGGCTGCAGGCCAAAAACCACGCCCACCTATATTTAGGCCAATTTCTCTTTTACTCAACAAAAGAAAATGTCACAAAATTGCAAATTACAAATTCACATAAAAACAAAAAGTTTTGAAGGAAATATTTAAAATTTTTTGAAAAAGTTATTTCATTTTATAAAAGCAAAATAAGTATTTCTACAACAATGTCAGAGTTTACGATGTAGCTGTCGTCTTTAATATCATTAAGTAGCTGACAACACGGCGACAACTGTAGCCAAAGGAATTTGTTTTAATTTAGCTGCGTCGCCGCTGTATTCAATGTCTTTAAAGTATAAATAAAGAGTCAACAATATGGATAATGCTGTACATGTCTGTATAAATAAAATCACCGTGGTGAAGGGTATAGAAGATTCGGCACGGCCGAATATAGCACTTTTACTTGTTTTAAATGCGTTTGATTCTTAAATAGATGAGATCTCTGTTTTAAAACCTAGATGCATTAAGCAACTCGACAACATTAGGATACCGACTACAAACTGTCAAAAATAAAATACACACGCTGTCGTCAACTTAAGCTAATTTCTATTTTTGTATGCGACAATTTTATTCAACAAAAGAAAATGTCACAAAATTATAAATTACAAATTCATATACAAACAAAACGTTTTGGAGGAAATATTTTTTATTTTTTGAAAAAGTTATTTAATTTAATAAAAGCAAAATAGGTATTTTCAAAAAATGTCAGAGTTTACGATGTAGCTGTCGTCTTCAGTATCATGAAGTAGCTGACTAATCGGCGACAATTGTAGCCAACGGACTTTGCGGCGGCTACGCAGCTAAATGAATAATGAGTTTTTTCTCACACGACTTACTTTTATTTTTAGTAAAGAGTCAACAATATGGATAATACTGTACATGTCTGTATAAATCAAATCACCGTGTTGAAAGGTATAGATGATTCTGCACGGACGAATATAGCGTTTTTACTTGTTATTAATAAAAATTTTACATATGTGAGGGATGCCGTAATCTTCTTTCTATCATTCTTGATTTAAAAGGATAATCCCTATTCATGCAATGCATTGTGCTGGAGTAAGGAAACTTGGTTATGGGAAGTCCTAAGGATGTAGGTTATTCCACATACGAACTGTTCGATCAAAAAACGAATTTTCCTAATAATGTATAGTACGATACAATAAAAAAGCGACGACGAATGGATGGCCTTTAAAGAAAAGCATTTTCTTCTCAAGAATGTTCAGGTATAGGCTACAGATTCCCTGATTTCATTAGACCACTGAAGTGAGTAAATAGATTTGGATACCTTACTGTCACTGATGATCTTCTTCGTCCTCTCCTGCATGCTGTTTAATAGCTTTTGGGGCGTTGGCCTACATGAGAATTTTATAAATAATATCAATAGTAAGAAGATCGGATGGACTGAAGTATCTTTTACACCTTTTAGCTAACCTAGGCACTTGAAAGCTTCTTTCTGGATTTCCATGCCAAGAACATGAAGAACTTCTGATTCCTTAAACCTACATCACCCACAGCTACAGATAAGGCATCATTTTCAAACGAACGTCTGTGAGTAATCATAAAATACTAAGTCTTACGAACATTAAATTCGACTCTATTCGCAAAACCCAATTCAGAAATTGGGACAATATCATGTTGGGACGAGCATATGTATATATCATGTTTTATCTCTAGGCTCTAATCTCCAAATGGCTTGGTCTATTAAGTGAATATGAATGACAAATGCTACTGTCATCTGCAATAGAAAAGATATGATTGGAAGGTTTCGAAATGTGGTCATTTAGAAAAATAAGAAATAGGGTAGAATAAAGAACAGTGCCTTGTGGTAGTCTACATTTAATCTTGAACTCGTTTGACGAAATTTTTATTTTACCACAGTACACAAACCATTAAGGCAATTAGCAACATTGTAATATACAACAAAATCTACACATATAATAAAACTGTCACAGGACCATTTCTGTACATGAAATATTTTTTTTTAACTTTTGTTGCTGGTGTAGTTTGTAAACGAAATAGAACACAAAACAGCAATTTTTGGAATTTTTGGCAGTCTGTCTGTGTTAGCATAACTTAAAAACTAATGGTTGATTTTTTTACAAAATTTTGTGAGGAGGTACCTCAGCTAAAGGATACTCTTTTTCTGTAAAAACAACTCATTTCCAAAAGAATGCAATTTTAACGACTTAAAGATAGTTCAAACTTGACAGCACCTTTTTATTTTTGAAAGTGGGATATTTAAAACACTCAATATTAGAACTTTATGAAAATTTTAGAATTGCATTCAGGGATGAGTACCTCTGTGTAAAGAAAATATATAAGCCATAACTCAAGCGTTATAAAAGTAAGAGTCTAAAAATATGGTGGATTACTTTCAAAGCAAAATTGAACAAAATATTGTCATGACGCCCATGACGTAGCGGACACTAGCTGAGTCGTCTACAATAAAAGCAGCATCAAACAAAATTGCCTACAAAAATATCTCTGAAAATATCTACAAAAGTAACATATACCCCTTAACAACAGCTTAAACAGCAACCACAACAACAGCCAATATTTATAATTTTAATTGTCATCGAAAAATCGTAACACCTTTAATAAGCCAAAGTTTAACACGCCTAACACGGCACAATATGCACTGCGAAGAACTTGGCATTTGTCTCGATATCAATTTAGGGCCAATATCAAATAAAAATTACAAATCTGAAGACAATTTATCTGTAAGCAGCAACAAACAAATCGCGTAAAAAACTCAAAAATAACTGATTCAAATAGTTACGACTGCAGTAACAAAATATGTTCCCACCAGAATTGAAAAAAAAAAAATTAAATGTCATTGAGCTAGTTCTTTTCAAAACTTTATTTTCATTTTTTATTTTTAAAACATGATTTCGATTTTTAACTCAATATGATAAATCTTTTTTTTTTAATGATAAATTATTTGGAAAACAAAAACAAAAATAATCTTTTAGTGGTTTAAAACCATAAAAGTTGTTGTTCATTTATTTTTGTAATCTTATTGCTGTTATAATACTAAAAACTGTTAACGACAAATAACATAGAATTAAAAATAGTTTTGTTTATTTGAAACTGACAGCACACCGCAGCGATGTTTGCTAATTTCGACAAAATTTTACAACTGGGCCTATAATTAAATCCAGCCTTTTTTAACGATTGTTATAAAAGGAAGTGAAATAAATTACCTTTTGTCTTAGATTGTTTCATTAACCGGCTTCAAAAAAAGGAGGTTATCTATTCGTCTGAATGTTGCTTTTGTTTCTGTTTGTGCCCGCAGAACTCAGTCATTTCTTTAGAAAGGAAATGCTTGGTCCCATTTTAAAAGAAGTTCAGAATTTTGAAAATTAAAGGGTGTCCCCATACAACATACGTGTTTTTTACGTGTATTATGAACCGTAAAGGGCACCATTTTAAAATTTAAAAAAACTGCATATCACTATAGCTGCCAATAACAGAAATTAATACAAAAATAAACTTAAAAATTAAAGGGTGTCCCCATATGTGACGTCAATTTAAATATATGAACCATTTGAACCATTGTAGACAATCACTTGAAAATTGGACAGAATGTCCAATATTTATAATCAGAAATTAAATATTTATAATTAGAAGTTAAAGGGTGTCCCAATAGTTGATATAATTTGATGTATATTGCAAACCTTTTGAACCGTAACAGATAGACGGTTGAAATTTACAAAGAACCTGTATATCTAAGACCTTTATACCAACAAGTATATAATTTAAATTTGGAAACTAAAGCGTGTCCCCATAATTGATAAAATTTTACCTATCTAGCCCTATCTTTTGAACCGTTATAGACAAACACTTGAAAATTAGACAGAATCTCCACTACTATGTCCCGTATAATAACATTTATAAATATTTAAAGTTATAAAGGGTGTCTCAATAATTGATGTAAATTGATGCATATGGCCAAACTTTTGAACCGTTTTAGACAGACATTTGAAATTTACAAAGAATCTGTCCTTTAAAATAAGTGTTTAATTTAAAATTTTACATTAAAGGGTGTCCCCTAGGTGATATTGTTTAAGCTATATGGCCATATCTTTGGAACCGTAAATTTTTATTGCTATGTCAGTAATAATAAGTGTAAAAAAATAAAGGGTGTGCTCATATCTGAGGTAATTTGTCGTATATGGCCTTATCTGCTGAACCGTTATGGATAGACATTTGAATGTACACAACGTATACTACTATGTCCGTTAGAGCAACAAGTATAAAAGAATTTGATTTGAGTACTATTTCTTACAGATTACTTCCTTTTAAATTTTTAGTTAAAAATTGATGCACATATATTTGTTTTGTAGTCGGTTTTTTTTGCAAGAATTATTTTAAGATCTTAGATTGTTTTATTTTAAGATATACTAATAGTAGCTAATAGTATTGTTTTTTTTACAAAAAGGCAGGTTGTTTTATCAAAAGTATTTGTAATCAGTGATTTAAAATGCTTGACTATTTTCAATGCATATGTAATTGCTTATCTGTTGCTTAGAAAAAGTGTGCAGCAAAAGCAAAAAAAAAAAAGAAGAGCGACTCATCTGCTTAAGCTTGCTATGTGTCTCTTTCTGCAGCAAAGCAATCAGCAAATTGCAATTACTTTAAAAACATTTGCTGTTGCTTAAGCAACAAGTTGTTCTTTATTTTTGCTTATGCTTAAATCTTTACTGTGAAGTAGTGGCTGACTACGATTACTGTTTTTTACTGTTTTTTGCTGTTATTTGCTGTTATTTGCTGTTACTCACTGCTTCAGTCTTAAGTAAGAAAATTTTTAGACAGTGAGCGATTAAAATTACTGCGCCACGTGCATGTAAATCGAAAAAAAGTAAATTTTGAAGATCTGCAAAATAAAGATTTCCAATATTGTTTTACAGCAACAGCAAAAGAAGAAACAAACAAATTTATTGCTTAAGCAACAGTAAACGTTTTTAAAAAAATTGCTCTGCTGATTACTTTGCTGCAGAAAGCGACACATAGTAAACTTAAGCAAATGAGTTGCTCTTCTTTTTTTTTTTTTTTTTGCTTTTGCTCCGCTAATAACAAAATGTTATATAGCTGCTGAGGAATTCAGTTTTTTTATTTGCTGAAAAATATGTAAGAAAAGCAAATATTTTAGTGCTATTGCTATTTTTAAGCAAGCAATTGAAGCCCTATTTGTAATAGTATTTGAATTTAATAATTTATATACATATGTATCTATGTATATATATTTTTAAAAACTAATTAAGAATTTAATCTACATACATATCTCGCACACATTGATGAAAAACAAGAACAAAATTATTTTGGAAAGAAATCGGCCTTGTCGGATCGAAGTGGAATCCTTCAAGACTATTGTAGAGGAGTATTTGAGTCATCAATGTTTTTTGCGAAACAGAGATTTTTAAGAGAGGCGCTGTTGCATCTCAAATTAGGACTACTAGGACATGTAAAATTTTAAGGCAGTTGCCATTTTAAATGAAATCTAATAATACCTATAATAAAAAACAAAAATCTCAAATTATAATTTTAATTTATATAAATTTATAGATATTTTTCTATTAAAAAATACAAGCAAAGAAAAAACATGGTTATGGTATGGTCACAGGAACCACATTATGTTCATTTTAGTTGTTTGTAACATTACTTTGGTCCCGGTAAAATGTTTTGTTTAAAATTTTATCATTAAATGGTTACTACGTACAAATAATTCAACATGGTTGGTTTTAGCTATTTAATGTTTAATCCGCAACCAAAGTTTTTTCGTAGGTAACCAAAAGATTTTTAAAAATAAAAATTATTTGTTTGTTTATGTCATCGGAGTTTATTGTTTTGTGCTTTAAAAAAATAAAAAAATCTATAAACAATTGTTTCGGGAATTCAGTTTAAAAAAATATATTTAATTATTTCTTTTTCTCTGGATACCCGCAATTCGAGTCCTCTCGGTGTGAGACTGTAATTTATTTATTATCGAAATCATGAAAATCAACAGGGATAATATTACTGATGATGAAATGTTCGCAGATACAAAACGAAATTGGTCGGTGATGTAATTAACTAGGTGGCATTAGAAGTAAAGATTTCTATACCTGAGCTGAAGAAGATGATGAGGATACAAATTCAACCGTTCAGACCGGTGTTTATGTTGTTCTCAATCACAGTTTACAATTATGCATTCGGGGACATGAAAGACTTTACTTTGTACTTGAAATACTACATGAAAAAGGTGTTGGCTGAATTGGAAAAGAAATCCCCCGAAATTGATGTCTTCAAGTACAATTCTTTACTGGTAAATCCATGAACTGCGATGGCATGGGCCATGTGTGAATGCCGTTAAGTATATGACCAAAGTGTTTCCTCCCTTATATCCTTGAAACGCGATTTGGAAGAAGAAAAATGCTAAAATGTTTGTATCTATGTATCAATAAAATCATCTGTTTTTATATATATTTATTAATAAAAAATAATAAATAATTTTGTATTTTAAAATGTAAAAAACTGGCATATCCATTTCATATGACATTATAATGATCAACAATAATATGGTTTAACTACAACCATAATATGTTGCGCTTAGATTATAGTTACCTCAACCATGTTTTTTCTTTGCGTGTACCTAACATAATTTAGCTTTTCTTCATCTTCCTATTGACTACAAAAGTTTATTTCATGCTTAAAAGTAAAGCAAAAAAACATCAATTTTCAATTTTAAAACATTATAAAAATTTGGTTTTTATGCCCAAATTTATAATAAATAAAATGTATTTTACAGCTTTTTACCTTCTACGAAAGTTAGTTCTAAAATAAAATTTTTTTTGCTCACATTATTTTTTTTGTATCTTCAATTGTACACACAGAAAAAACAGTGTCTAAATACCTAATAAAATAGAACAAAAACTATAAGATATTTTATAGAAGATATCTTATAGATATCTTCTATAATACAGGAAGAAAGTCTTATTATTTTAATAAGAAAAACCTTTTTGAAAAAAATATGAAGAAAACTTAGGGTTTTTAATAGGTATTCTTCTTGTTTTTTTCAAAAAGGTTTTCTTCTTGATTTTATGAGGCTATTTTGGTTTTTTTTATACGAACAAAACAAAATTAACAAAAAATTTTCAAAATAAAAAACTGAAAACCACTCGTATATTGCTTTTTTCAATCTTTGATTTCTTTTTAACTTTTCTATTTGTGGTGGCGGATGCCTGACATTTTATTTTGCCTTCATATTATCTTCTATTTTTCCAGAGGTAAAAGGTCAGTGAAGCTTCCTTCTGATGGATTGCCTAGAGGGGGTTGAAAGCCACTTTTAAGAAAAAAACCCGAAAAACCATGGTGAAATTTTTTTCGACCTCTGCCAGGAATCGAACCTGGTTATGCTTCGTTTTGTAGGCACGCATTTAACCACTACACCAAACGTATATTTTATATTTTATGTTTCAATAAGCAGTTTCTATGTAGATTTCTATAAACGAAATAACAAGAAAGCTAATATAATCAAGAAGACAACCTTATTAAAAAAGTTAAAAAGTTGATTTACACATGATCATATAGGAACCTTAATGAAATCAATCAGAAAAACCTTTTTGAAAAAATCAATTAGGTAGACAAATGAAATCAATTAGAAATCCATTTTTTATACAAATCATAAAAAACCTAATAGAATCGAAAAGTTTTTCTCTATAAATTGTTTTTTTCTTTTTTTTTGTGTCAAAAATGAGTAAAAAAATTGTGAATAACAAGTTTTCTTATTGATTTAATGGGATTTCCTTATTGATAAAATTAAAAAGATTTACCACATGAAAATAATAAGGAATCCCTTTGAAAATATCTTCTTTTCTTTTTGCTGGCATACCCCTTAGCCTAAAAACATTTCATAAAGAAAATCTTTTTGATTCTATTACGCATTTTTGCTCTGTGTATGAACGAACAATAATTACTCATATAATTCTTGCAAAAAAAACCGACTTCAAAACAGACAAACTTAAAAACATGTTTCTTTAAGACGGTAATTATACAATGATTATATTATATTCGAGGAAGATTATAGCGGGATTTTTTAAATGTCATTGCACAAACTGTCAATTCAGATAAAAAAAACTAATTTTTGAATTCAATAATGTAAAACAAATATCAGTCGATTTTCTACCTGGGGAGCAGTACTTCCGGAGTATATAGGGGCACAAGACCCCAGGGTTCTGTGCTTTTTCAGGTCAAACCAATGCCAAACGACTGTCTGTATACAGCGGATAAAAAGTTTGGCTATATACATAAAATTACACTAACTATTGCGACACCCTGTAATTTCCGAGTTCAAATTTTATACTTGTTATAGCGGTCGTAGCAATACAGGTTCATTGTAAATTTCAACCGTTTGTCTGTAACGGCTTAAAAGTTTGGTCATATACATCAAATTACATAAACTATTGCGACACCCTGTAATTTATAATTTTAAATATTTATACTTATTTTAACACAGAATGTCCATTACTATGGACATTCTGTCTAATTGTTAAGTGTTTGTCAATAACTATTTAAAAGATAGGGTCATATATATCAAATGACGTCACCTATTGGGACACCCTTTAAATTCAAATTTTAATATAAATACTTGTTAAAGAGAACTTTGTAATACAGATTCTTTGTAAAATTTAACTTTGTGTCCATATACATCAAATTACATCAACTATTGGGACACCCTTTAATTACCAATTTTAAATATTTATACTTGCTGTTATACCAGACATATTAGTGAACACTCTGTCTACTTTTCAAGTGTTTGTCTATAACGGTTCCAAAGATGAGGACATAATGGTCAAATTACATCAATAATTGGGACACCCTTTAATTTATCCAAATTTTATACTTGTTGTAATAGCGGACTAAGCAATATAGATTCTTTGTACATTTCAACTGTCTATCTATAACAGTTGAAAAGTTTGGCCATCTATATCACTTTTACATTAACTATTGGGACACCCTTTAATTTCCAAATTCATATTTTATACTTGTTATTTTAGCGGACTTAGCAATACAAGTTCTTTGTAAATTTCAACTGTCTGTCTATAACGGTTCAAAAGTTTGGCCATATATATATCAAAATAAACCAACTAATGGGACACCCTTTAATTTTTAATTTTAAATATTTATACTTATTATAACAGACATAGTAACGAACATTCTGTGCAACTTTCAAGTGTTTTTCTATAACGGTTCAAAAGATAGGACCATAAAGGTAAAATTACGTCACCTATGGGGTCACCCTTTAATTTTTAATTTTATTTTTTAATTACTTTTTGTTATTGGGAGCTATAGTGATACGCACTTTTTTCTAATTTTAAATGGGTGACCTACAAATTTCATAATACACGAAAAAAACATGTATGTTGTATGGGGACACCCTTTAGTTTTTAAAATTTAAACTGTTTTTAAAATGGGACCAATCTGTAGCCATAACCTTTCTAATGGCGCAAAAATTTTTAAAATTGGTTCAGAAATGACCGAGTTCTGAAGGCACAAACATATAAAAAAAAGCAACATTCAGACGAATTGATAACCTCTTTCTTTTTTTGAAGCCGGTTAAAAATATATTTAATTAAGTCAAGCCAATGCTAGACAAGATATTGATAGTGGTTGATGTTATCATTTGTGGGTCATTCCTTTGATGTTCGGACGACAGTCATAATGTCCCTCCTTTTTAGTCGAGTAACCGCGATCATTTAGGATGTTACGGACCAGCGGATTTGGATGCGTTTCAAGCTTCTTTAAATATGATGTGAATGTTCGAATTTTTAATATACCAGGATGCGACAGTAATCATTCGTAAAATTTTACTTTGGCGCCTTTGAATTTTGTCTATATTAGAAGGTGAGTCAGAACCCCATAACTGATTCCCATAGCACCATATTGGTTTAAGGATTGAATTATAAAGTAGAAGTTTGCAATCTAAGCTTAGGGTTAAGTTTCTACGAATAAGCCAATTTATTTGCACTGCTTTCATATGGTCTTGTAAATATGTCATGGGATGTCACTTAAAGGCTTTCGTGAATGCTTAGAAAGGCCGTGTCGTCAGCGAATGTTGAAGTGTGGACTCGGTTGCTAATTGGCAATATAAATAAATATAATATAAAATATATTTTATATTATAATTTATATATTATATTTTAATAAAATCATTTTGGTATAAGGCCACGCGAAATGCTGCCAAACAACATCTATAAAAAATTTGTATGAAAAAGTCATGCATAAATGTTGCAGTAGTAGTACTCTGTTTTTACTGTGGTAAAACATTGAAATTTTTCTGGACACATTTTATCAAAGTTGTGAAATAAAGCAAATGAGCATTATTTCAAGCGGAATTTTTTGTGGAAATTTTTTTAAAACAATGTGATATATTTAAAAGCAATAAAATCGGAAAATTCTTCCAAATCGCAAGATAGACACCACATTTTAAATGTCAAATTTGTCTTGTGAAATAATAAATCTTGCTCAACATTTTTCACAAATTTAAACAGAGTACTTGGCTTAAATTTCATATCTTGTAGATAAATTTAGGTTCTAAATAGAAATTATAAAAATTTAATTTCCATTATATTCTTTTAAAATATTTTTCTTTAATTATTTAGTATAACATCTGTAGTAGTAGTAAATTTGTGATGTTAATCCTAAAATATAATGTTACAAATAAAATAAATCCAATATTTTTTTAGGTCTTCTAAATGGTATAGATGAAAAACGGTTCAGCCGAACTGTTAACAGTCCATTGGAGCGTTCTATGTATGGGTTGTCTTCAAGGGCGATTTGGACAAACATTACAAATATATTTGTGTTATCCTGAAAAATAACTGAAAAGGTAATAATATAAAAATAAATTATATTTAATTGATTGCTTAACTACGTGATTATGTACAAGAAATAAAAATTATTTTTATAATTCCAGTACCGTTTGAAGTCAATGTACGGCGTTCGACTCATGACGACACATGACGGAAATCTGGCAACGCCAGGGTCAACAGAGCTTACAGCTTCCGTTTTCTTTCCATGTTAGATGTGACAGTGCGGACAAAGGGTACCACGATTTTTGAAAATTTATTATTTAAATTGAAGTCGATGTAAACTCTTATATTCCTTAAATTTTAGCCATTTTTTTTAATAAACTAAAGTTTGGTTAAACTTAAAAACTCGCAGATTTATTTTGATTTTTATTTGGACTACTAAGAGTTTTATGGTATAAAAAAATATTTGTATGCTAAAAACTAGGGTACCCACTCGATAAATCATCACTTGATTAATCGTAAAATTTCAAGTCGATTAATTGTTCGAGTAAGAAAAATTACTACGACAATTCCTCACATGTCCATGTGTATATCTAACATATTTACGTAAGTGTCTACTAAGGAAAACCCTTTACTCGTTGCAGTGAAACACTTTTTGGGAATCGAACCTAGGACTCATAGACTAGCATACCACCTAATAGCCTACTGGGGTACCTAATTCATATTTTATATTACCGAAAAGCTATGAAATCAGTTCGTATTTTTTATGCTCAATATTTTTTTCTGCGTATTGGAGGATGAAATGAAAATAATTTTCTAACTGAAATAAACAAATTAATAAAACATTTTTAAAAATCATCTAAAAGTTGGCATTAACAAAATATATTATTAATCAAGTTTGTATGGTTGTCTTTTCCCATTAGATACAATTTTGTAAAATATGCTCGATTAATAAGAGTTATTCGAGTAATTTAAAAACATTAATCGATTAATCGACGAAAATTTAAATTGCAAAATCGTTTAATTATTTGCTCGAATAAAATCGAACCTGTATTAAGTGGATACTCTAGTAATAATCTTAATTTTTGCTAAAACTATTCTGTCTTAAATGGTCGAGTGTAAGGTACATATAATCTAAAGTTTATGCGGACAAACCCGCTTCGATTCAGGCCTTGGAGGAAAAAATGACTGCTTTGCATAGATAAAGGTTCTATCAAGCTAATATTTATGGCAACAAAAACTATTTATCAAAGTTGTAGCTTTTACCAATATCCTTTAAAATAAATTAAAAATGTAGACTTTTAAATAAAATGTTGAAAAAACACTACAAATTAAAACAAATCCGATGGAAATAAAAAGTTATCAAACCAAATAAAAAGTTATCATGAAACCAATTATATACATATGTACCTAAGTACATTGATTTTAAAACAACAGTAACAAAATTGGATAAGGAACAGAATTATTTTGGAGGACAATTTGCAAAAGCATTAAACCAAAACCACATAGCCGCAACGGGATTAAAAGCCATATTCGTTTTATTACTCTTTAAAGGCCAGTACGCAGCTCGACTGAATTTCAGTTCAGCGTGTGTAAAAAAAACAGCCTGAAATTCAGGTTTGAAACTTTTCAGGCGACTTTCAGTTTGGTAATACACAGCTAAAAAAAAAAACTAAACGGAATTTTTTACTATTACGGGAATTTTAAAACAGAAAGTGTAGACTTTTTTCCTTCAACTGAAACGTAAATTAATGTTCAGACCAAGGTAGATTTAGATTACTAGGTAGTGGCATCTCTACAACATATGCAACAACACAAAAACAACATGGCATTTTATTGTTGCTTTGTAGTTCGAAATGTCAAAAAACACAGAGGAAAATTGAAAAGGAGTGTATTTGTTTTATTGCTTTCTCACTTCTGCACTATAAAATTTCTAAACACATACAACTTTTGACAGATCGAACTACTAAATCAGCTGGGCGGCCGACACTACCTAGTAAGGTAAATCTAGCTCAGACAATTGTTTGGTAACGAAATTTATGACATTTCATGTTTTCTTCACTTTTAAAATATTATTATTATTATGTCGTGTACAATAAACAATAACATTTTAAAAACACGACTACATGAATATTATTTCTACAAACGACCACATGATGAATTTTAGTTTTGTAGAAATAAAGGCAAAAAAATCAAACTTGAAATGTAGTAGACCTGCGTACTGGGATTTGAGAAGGAATAAAGCTAATTAGGCATTAATGTTATTTTATTGATTATGTTGCAGATTTTTATCCAATAATAAAAATAAAAACATAAAAATTAACTAAATACTTTGGTTAATTTAAATTCTTTTTATCATATTTACACCCTATTAAATAACGAAAATAAAAAGTCATATTGAACAAATTTATTCAATATAGGAATTTAATCAAATAATTTTTAATTATTTAATATTATGCTAATTACCCATTACGTTCTTTTATAAAAATGCAAATTATTTGTTGGGGGAAATTTATTTGTTGGCAACACTTGTTACACACTGTGTAATTTTTTAAGTCATGGCAAAATAACCATATACGGACACCACTACGTGATAAAAGACCAAAAAAAAGACCCCTGTCTCCCAGTTTTGCCCAAAGTCCTCCAGGTTTTTTTTTATGGGCCCTCAAAGATGTGGGGCATCGATGTCATTTTTGCAAAAAAATGATCATTTCCTCAAGCTCATATTTTGCAAACCGTTTGAAATTTTGATATACTCTCTGAGGCAAAGTTGTAGCTCTTGTCATAAAGAACAAAAATTTTTTGTTCTGATGATCTGGCCTGAGCAACCAGTGAAATACGTATAGGAAGTAGCTCTTTTCCCCCAAAAAATAAATTGCATTTTTATTAAAAAAACGTTATGGGTAATTAGCATAATATTAAATAATTAATATTTAAATTCCCAAAAATTTTATTAATAACTTAATAATTTTCTAATAATAATGTCTGTAGATTCGATAAAAAAGTCTGTTAGCTGTATAATATAACCTACTCTTCTTCAATTCTACACCCTATTTTACTGTATTTAGATAAATTTTTGGTCCATTAAGTGTACAGAAACTCCACAAAAAATTTCAAATTCACAACAATTTCAAAGTTACACTGCCCAAGGGGAATTTATATAAGGTGGCATCGCCGCGACACCAAAAAAACCCACATTGAATTTGTTGTCGGTTAAATGTACGACAGACGTCAAAAGCACTAATTAAAATATCACATCCAACAACTAAATACACTTCTTCCTGACATTTTCTGGTAGTATTTTGAAGTTTTTTTTTTAGAATTGAAACATTTTTTTTATACAATTACAATTTTTTTTCTTTTTTTTAATTTAAAAATATAAACGAATTTTTGACAGCTGCCGTGCACAAAAAAGTAAAGTAAAAAATTCGCCGTGCTGCCACCTAGTAAAATAGATTCGCCTTGATCCTGCCCTTTATGCCTATAAAAGCAAACAAAAATATGGTAAAAGCTAAAAAACAAATTCAATATTGGCTGCTCTGCAATCATTAGCCCTAGATTGATTAGACATTTAAATAAAAGTATAAAATTTTTTCAAAGATGAACCCAATATTGCCTCCACTCTTGGTTCCATTGACCTACCCTAACATCATAAAAACATTAAAAAACTGAAACCACACTTTATACAAGTAGCCTGTCTGGTGTCAACTGGGCGGCTTCGAATAACACTGGCTTCCACAATGAATTTTGATGTAGATCATAGCAAAATATGCATAAAAACTATGGTACCACTTAAGCCCGTTTCACAATGTAATACTGAGTATTAATATTTTCATTGGACTTTATAAGAAAGAAATTCAAAGAGAATTGTTGTGATTGTCAAAAAATCTAACGTAACGTAACATTTCGTTTTCACACTATCTTACTTCAAATAAAATGAAAAATATGAGAAAGGAACAAGCCGAGGCGAGACATTGAACAGCGGCGGCTGAGCAATTTCATGTGGGCGGTAGAGGTGCCGGATCTGAAGTATATTTGGTCGTTTAAGTTTTCGGTGAATAAAACAAAAATAAAAAACAAAACAAAAAATAACACGTACAATTTCAACAATTTCTAGACATTGCGGAAATAAATACATACATATGTACGTGTAGGCTATAAGACTAAAGGCAATTTAAGCAGGTGAAGGACAAAAAAAAAATCAAAAACGGCAGCGAACTATCGGCAACGACTTGCTCAGCTCTGATAAAATAAAAATATGTTATCCGTTAGATAAACTTCTAAAAATCGTTTGGTATTATGGGATGTCAAATTTATTTCCGTATTATTTTACATTTTCATAATATTTAAGTTTTAATACTCAGTTTTATAGTGTGAAACGGGCTTTAGTTATACTGTCTTTGAGAATAATTTGTTATGCATATTTATCGAATTACGAATACAAAATTCCTGCAGTCATTTGCTCTACAATAGTTAGTCCAAGGCAAAAGAACTGGATGAAGTTCATAACTCCCATTTTGTCCATTGACCCTCCCCCCAGGTTCCGTTGTTTCACTCTCGAAAATCCTATATCGTCATCCTTAAAATGCCCATTTCCCGTAGGTTCTAATGACAGACCCTGTTTTCATAAAATCCCTTCTAGAATTGCCTGTACATAACAACCGAGAAAATAATCAAAAACAATCTGAAAGATTGTATGGAATAATAGAGATATGAGTAGTTTTTGCACGGCACTTCGAATAGCCTGACTTTACTGAATTTCAATATCGATGCTGCAGCGTAGACTACTAATGCATGCTCACGAGTTCAATACTCAGCCGTGGCAATATAAATTTTTCTAATATGTATTAATTCTCTTTACAATAATGCATATCACAGCGGCCTCCTTCACCGGTATTACCACCCAGCACTAAATCGCCGGCGAAGTAAAATAATTATAAATTGGCTATCCTAGCTTCACCCCAATATAACTACATAACACCAAAGGCGCTGCAACACTCTTCTAAAAATACTCCAAGGCGAATTCATACCAGGTGTGAGCAGTAGAGCAACAACTACAACAAAACAACTTTGACATTAGATTAGCAGATATGAAATAATGTATTTTTGACAAGACATTAGAAAAAAACGAGAGCGAAAAACAATCAGCTGGGCTATCAACACCACCTGGTATGAATTCGCCTTGAAATAATCATAACGTGCAATTGCAGTGTTGCCATAAGTGAAGCTTTACTATCACACTAACCATCCACCTGTCTTATCTACTGCTATTCCTTTTCAACGGAAATAACACAGTTAAAAAAAAGGGAAGTCTTTTGAAACAACGGCTCATTGGTTGGTTCGCTCTTTTGGGGTATTGGCAAAACTGATCTCAATACGATAACGGACAGACGTATATCGCTATAATATATATGTACGAGTATGTATGTATGTACTTTTGTAGGTCGTATATGTGTATTGTAAAATTTACAAACGGAATGACCTAACCCTTTCCAACTGTGATGAAAGGTATGAGAATAAATTATTATTTCATATACATAGACTTAAGATATGAGTAATTATTGTTAGTTCAACATATTGAAGATACAATAAAAAAAAATATATTAATACTTTAGTTTTTCACTTTGAGTCAATTCAATAATTGTTTGTAGTAAATGCATACAAATATTTACCCCTTTGTGGAAAATTTAAAATTATTACCTCTACAGATCCACCAACCAAAAGCTGTAACAGCAACCATTTGATTGTCAATAAAACTTGTTGTTTATGACCAATAAAACAAACAATTTTCTTCGTTCAAAAAAACACTACCTGCATCTTTGCGCATAGTCCCATATTAGTACACAGCAGATAAAATTTAAGCAATTAAGCTGATACTAGTTTTGGGAGGAGATTTAATGATGACTGCAATTTATGGCTCATTTGCAACGCCAATAAATGACTACGCATATACATTTTGCTACTAGAGATGATGGCACATAAAAATAAATTGTTTATATTTAACAATTACGTTTTTTGAAAATTAATTACTTTGTTTTTGGACATTATTTTATTAATTAAATAAAATAGAGAGAGAAAGAGAGTTTGTGTTAGACTAAAGCTGTTATTTGCTTAACATGAATTACAAAATAAGATGAAAAACTTAGAAAAATAGATAATCATTAAAGTAAATTGGAAACGAACAATACATTGTAATGTTGTTGTCTTGTATTTGGCAATAGCTAGCCTCTGCATCCCAGCAACATCTAAACTTAAAACAAAACTAAAACTCACCATTTGTTTGTTTTCCTAATGCATTTGAAGCAAAGAAACAAACACAAATTAATTGTATTAAAGTGGGTTACTGGCGCCTGGTTTGAGCCAAAAGATCGTGTCACATGATTTTATCTTAAGTTTCACAACAAACCACATACATAGGAGTTCCAACATATGACGAACTGAAATGACAACAACAGCAAAACGTATTTAATACTACATCTCATATTTAAACTTAAGAGTTCGTAACTCATTAAAGCAAAAGGGTTTCATGTTTGAAACCTTTGTGTCGTTTTTGTTTTTTTGCTTTCTAAGTTAATGAAATTAGTTGTACCTACATATCGCACTTGATCAACAAGAGGGTATTAACTCAAAATATTAAAATTTTCAGTAGAGGTAAAAAACTGTTTGTGGTTACATTTTAAGATAATTTAAAAATCCGAACATATTATTATTATTATTATTATTATTATTATTATTATTATTATTATTATTATTATTATTATTATTATTATTATCAAAATAATACCTTTTTAAGAAAATATACAATGTATTTCAGTTTCAACTTTGATATTAACTCAAAATTATACCTTTTTGTTGATATAAAGGTACTTAATACACTATCACGAAAATGGTCTCATATGTGGGTTTCGAGATGAAAGAGTAATCATAATACATACGTTGAAATTTTTATAGTAGATAGATATTGATGTTGTTAGTTGATTTCTTGAAAAAAGTGAAAATTTAAAAATTTTGAGTTAATACCCTCTTGTTGATCAAGTGCGATATATGTTCGGCATGAATGTATTTTTGTAAGCTTAAATTTTTTACTCTTCGGTTATACAGGCTATGGTGTTAATTTTTGTGAAAAAGTTTTTAATATTAAATTCTAGTATACATTATTATAATTTGATTAGGTATAACAAATACGATTCCCCAAAAACTCGAGTCAAGAGATATTTTGCGCACTGAACTGCCACCTCCCTAACTAATGGTTTTAATTAATTTCCGATAAAAATGTAATTCATTTTGAATTGATTCAATTATATTGTTAATTCAAAGAGAAAAAAAATAATCTTCCAAACAAGTAAATAATTGAGTCAATAAAAAATGTAATCAAACTTGTATCAGATAATAATGAAAACATTTAATTGGAACAAAAACTTTGTTCTGTGAACTGTTTGCAATATAAAACAATATTTTTTCTTGTGCGCGGCGCACAGTGGTCAATTTCACGAGATAGCGGTCCAAACTCTATAACTTTTGACCAGATTGGTATTTTTTTACGCAATTTATTTTGTTCAATAGGAGGGACTTTAAGCTTCAATTTGCGTGTTCAAACGTAAAAATCGACTGATAGGAACTTAAGTAATGTAGAGTTAAAAATGCATTTTAATTTTTTGTTGAGTTTCCATGTAAAAGTTGAATATTTTGACATTTTAATTAGGTATTTTTTTATAATTTCTTATTTTCTTAATCGTATTTTACAACCAATACTTATTTATTATTCCTAAACTTAATTTTGGTCAGAAAATGCCATCATTTGGCCCCTGAAATTTATTTAGTCTCAATATTCACAGGGGCCAAAGGTTGGTTTTTTTGGAAGAAAGCTAATTCTTGTGAGGATTAAACTGAAAAATAACACAGAAATTCCCAACAATATCAATACCATTTGGATATATTATATACAGAACACAACATCGATAAAATTTTAAGTAAACTTTTACTATTGATTTAAAGTGCACATACATATATTTTATTTAAATGTATTAATAAAAATTTATACTAAAATTAGAAACAAATTATAATCTTTAAACTAGTATTAATTAAACAATATTAGTAAAAATTTCTTCCAAATTGCTTTGATTTTCATTTTGCAGTAGTTGTTTAGCTTCTTCATCTAACTCTAATGAGGTTGATTTCCATTTTTGTCGAATACTGGACATATATGGGTCTGATGTGCACAACAAAATATTAATAAGATCTTCATTAGTACAATATCTGTAAATTTTTCTTGTATTGTGCTCGCGAAAGAATCTGTAGTCTTTGTTCCTTTTTTATTGCGCTTCTTCTGAGAGATCTCCAATTGGAAGCATATTGTGCTGAATTATTTGATCCTCATGGAACAAAATTTTGTGAACTGTGGTTGGCATATGTCTCCAAGAATATTTTTGGTTATAAAGCGTTGCTGTCTCATTAGCATATTGACCAAATTTGTTTGCATCTATCTTTTTGCTACATGCTATAACTTCTAATATGATTTGGAATCGTTGTATTAAATCATAATCTACTCCAGTTATAGAAGCTGCAGTTTCTGGATCGGAAAAAAATCTCCTTGCTGTGTTTCCACCATTAGAATTTCCTTCTCCTTGCTTTGGCTGGTCAATTATAAGGCCTATCTCACGGTATTTTTTTTTTGAATATCTTTTTTTTTTTGCTTTCATTTTTCCAAATTTTCTTTGTTGTTTCTCACTGTTTCGCCTAACGGGCCAAATTCCAAATCGTATCCCAATCTAAGAATATGCTCCAAAAACAAATTCTAGCATCAAGAGGTGACATTCCAAATTCATATGCTTCATTAAAACTATCGTCTTGTGTTGGTGGTTGGCTCAATTGACTTGATGTTTTTTGGCATATGGTGCAGCTTGACGAAGACTTTGTTTCGGTTAAAGCTTGTGCAACTTTTCCATCGATTATTGTAAGTGACATTTTAAAGTTAACTTCGATGCATTGATCATTAAATTCAAATATCACTGGTTGAAGTTCTTTAATTTCATCTGTTATTTTGCCAACTTCTTCAGTTATGACATCTTTAGTTTCTTTTTTGTAAGCAAACTTTATTGGTCTACAAAATTTTGTTGACGAGGGAATTTCATTCTTCCATACATCTATCTCTGCAGCTCTACTAGTTGACGGCTCTGAACCAATATAAGTTTTTGTTAAACGTAATGGAACGAAAGAAATCATGAATAAATTGGCATCTGATGAATTTTCCGCATTACATTGTTTGTATTGTTTCTGGCCAGAGGACCTATCACATCCCCATTTAGAAATTAAAGTCATGCTGCAATTTTTAAACTTCTTTAAATAGTCAGCATCAAATGTCTTTAATAATCGTTCTGCAATGTGTTCAAGAAGATCCTGCAATTTTATTTCTGTTGAACTTGAAGTTACACTAATAGCAGTTGGTGAAGGTAAGCAATCTTTTTTGGCAGAAACTATATCTCGATATGATGGAAAAATTCCACAAGTTTTTTCATTGGTTCGCTTCCGCAATTCTGTATATTGGTTTTTAGTAATTTTCAAATCAAAAATAGTGCAAATGCTTCTTCTGGAGTAAATTTATTTTCTTCAGTTGGTGTTGGCATACTTTCTAAAATCCTTTTTGTGCGTCTGGGGCTTGCTTCCACTATTTTTTTAATGATCGCAATTTTACTCTTTTTAGTTTTCGATGGTTGAATTTGATGCAGAAATGAATCCTTTATGATGCTACAAGAAACTTCTTCATTGATATGTTTAAGCTTGCGTCTTCGTGATCTTTCACTACAATTATCAATTCGCTTTGCTGGTCGACCACCTTTTCCAGTTTCCGTGGTAGTTACTGATGGCTTTTTAAAAATAAGTTTATTTCTTAGCCATTCTTGGTTGCGTGAGTAAAACAATTTCTTGTTTCTGGAACATTGATTGTACCGTTTTCTTAAAGTATTTAAAAAGTTTTTTATTTTTAAGTTATGAATTTTAATTTCTTGTTTGTCGCATATTTTGAAGAATGGATTATTCATTATATGTAAAATAATGTCGTTTTCATCTTTCCGTTCAAAATAATTATCAGATAGAACACTATAACTGAATTTAGCCATTGTTTAAACAATAATGAAGAAAAAAATGAATGCATGGATTAATATACTATTGCTCGAAGTTTCAACATGATCTTGTTTACCTCTTTGAAACATAATATAACAAGTACTTGGTTTTACCAGTTATTTCCATTGGTTTTAAATTTATTTGCAATTTTCAGGTATTTAAGTTATGTAATATTAGATGGCAATAAAATCATTTTTTACCTTTTCCAAATGAATTGCCAGATACCACATAATTTGAGAGTTCTATTGTCATTTTTGTCAAAATTTTGATACACCCTTCTATGTGGACTAGGTCCAAATATGGGCCAACTTCTCCTAATTTCAACAGAATTATTTTTTGGGTCAATAAGAACTCTTGTACAAAATTTCATCAAAATATATACATAATAGCTACTTTCACATACAAATAACTTCTCAAAAAATATGACTTGCATTTGTACCGACTATCTTACCTTGGGTCAGAAAAATTGCCTTAGCTCAAAAAGTGCAGTCCCGATGCATTTACATGTATATATAGGAATGTAGGGGAGAGTTAGGACTACAAAATAGTAAATTTGTGTTTTGACTCAGCTTGACTCACGGGAGTTGTGCTCTATGAAGTAGGAAATTTCCGAGAAATTTGACCTTTTTTAAAAAAAATATTTAAATTTTTCTGAAAACAGTAGAGCTTCATTTACCAGTAATAGGAAATAAGTTAAGTTAGAACACAAAATTTATTTCGTCCAAAAATCTTGAAAAACAAAAAAGTTATGATCATTTAAACTTTAAAAATTAACTAAAAATATCATAAATTTACTAAATTCTGAAAAAGCCCATTTTGGACCACCCTGTTCTCAGTGAAATAGTTGAAATAGAGTTCTAATTTTTTGGCTCCCGAAGTTTACTACTGTCTACTTTCATATGAGTCTAATAACTTTAAAATCGGAGAACAAAAACCAAAAGGAGTTTTGGCCGCTATCTCAAAATATTGACTATAGTGCGGCGTGCACCTACAAAATTTTGCGCATTATAGCAGAATAATTGCGAACAGTGACAGCGGCGTGTAAAAAAAGTTTTTAGGGCGATAGAAGCCTTGGCAGCCAAGTCAGACACCACTTTTATGGGCACTGCATTAAAAACAAAAAAGCTTTTTTTTTTGGCTGCATGTAAATTGAACCTATGAAAAATCGCCCAAAAGCATAAATGAAAAATAGCCCAAGAAATCTTCATAGAAAATTGAGTAATATTTCATATGAAAAGTAACCCAAACATTTTGGGTGTTTTTTGTAGTGAAATCTTCCCAAATGTTTTATTTTTGAGCGATTTTATATTATGAAGAAATTTTCCAATAAGAGTGTAAAACTTATGGTTTGTCTTAAAACGATATATTTGGAATAAAAATTATTACATAATTTATAACTATAAAGTTAACTGGAAAAATAAGCACTTTAGTTTCTAAAATGCTAAATTTACAGAAGAAAATATATTGAAATCACAAAAGTAGAACATAAATTGTTTTGGGAAAAAGTAGAAGGTGTTTTGCAGGGTTCTGAATTTTTCATTTATTAACATTCAAAAATCAACATTCTAATAATTTTACATTTATTTTTCACGTTCATAAACGAAAATCAAAAAATTTTATACATATGTTCATACATGAATGTGTGTAAGTGTTTGTTTTTTGTAATATGCATACATGAAGAGGATAAATCAGCTTCTTCCCATTAATATTTTTATTTCATAAATGTACTTGTTCATTTATGAACGTTGAACAGTTATAAAATTTATCATAAATGAACATAAAAAATTTTCTGCCTACGATCGCATATGCAGAAGAAATAAAAAAAATGAAATAAAGATAACATTTTGTTACTGCATACGACGGCAGATGCACATTACAAAATATGTGCGTACATTTATGTATGTATGCGCACATTTTTCTACGTTTTTTTTTTTTCATTTATGTAAAATTATCAAAATTATTAATACTTAAATAAACTTGTGTGAACAATAAATTTTTTTCTCATTTATTCTTTTTTGAACAGAAAGAGAACAATCATTGCATTGATAAATGAAAAAACACAAAATATTTTGTAGGCTCTCACACATGTATAAGAAGATGCAGCTAAAAAATAAAATGTACACATTCATACCTGAGTGAACAGTGGGTGAACATTTCGGTACTGTTTGTTTCTTTTATACTAGTAAATATTTCTAGTCATTTTGTTATAAAAATCGCACGATTTTTTAAATTTTATTTTTAATTTTTTTGTCTGTGTCGCCTAATTCTCAAATCTAACAATAATCACAATTATAAAAATAATTAAATATTTCAACTCATATTAGTAATCTATATGTATCTTTGTTATTATTTTATTCACACATATTTCCTTTATTATTATTTGTTTTAATGAATAAAAAAATCTCAGAATGCTCGCAATTACTGATTTGCGTACTTTAGTAACAATATATTTAATTTGGAAGCAAAAAATCGAATTGGAATACAAAATATAAATTTTTAGAATTTTTGTTTGTCCGTCTGTCTGTGGTCGCATCGCGTAAAAATTACTGGATGAATTTTAATAAAGTTTTGGGTATCTTCATTAAAATACATACTCTTTTTCTGCAAAACTATGTCATTTATAAGAGAAAATAGATAAATATTACTGAAAGTACGCCATTTTACCGATTTAAATGCACTGCAAACTTGACAGCACCTTTTATTTTTGAAAACACTTTAAGCACTATATAGTTTATATACATTTCATAATTATATCTAGGGATGAGAACCTCTATAATTAATTTATTCAAATATATAGACCATAACTCAAGCTCTATAAAATTAAGAGTCTTAAAATTTGGTGTGGATTACTTTTAAGGCAAAATCGAACTAAATATTATCAGGACGCCTACAACGTGACAAGCAGAGCTAGTAAATAGAAAAAATAAAATTATGAGCTACGTGTGAACTGTAAATGCATACATACGTACATATATGAATTAGGGCCTTAAGCGGCATTTAGATGGTCAATCGCGGTTTGTCAGCGCGGGTTGATGAGAGAGAGTGTTTAGCATTTACATGATCAAGCAAAGATTGTCAAACATCATTATACAACAGACACTGAGCAGTGAGGTTGTTATTTAAGATGGCGCATGATTTAGCTGCTGCTTTATTAATTGATGAATTATAGGAAGACGACAATCAATAAAGAGTAATAAACGAACTTGGACAATGGAATTATTAGAGAATGGAAATTTAGAGAATTATAAACGACAGCATCATGACTATATTTTTTTATTTATTCTTCAGTTTCTAATCAATTATTTAAAAAAAATTATTGAAAAAATACAAATAGTCTTTATATTATTTTTGCAAAAGAACACCTTTTGGCAATATTGAATTTTTTAGTATCTGGTCAGAGTTATGCCTCATTAAAATCTTTTTAATTCATACTGTGTGAATGAATAGGAAAATGTAAGAATGTATGTAATATTTTATTAATACAGAAACAAAATTTAAAGTTTCGAACAGTTCCGTGTAATACATATACTCCAGAGTTATATGTTCTCTATCATGAATAGTTTTCAGTATTTTACTTTTAATGCACCGTGAATCCTTTCTTATTGTGCTGTTTAAGGTTTAATCAAATCTATCTTAATTTTTAGAACAAGTAATAATGTCAGAAGCTTCCCAAAGTTGAAGGAAAACATTTCCCCAACTTCGTTATGGGATTTTCCTTTATAATAATTGAAAAATACGAATTAAATAATATTTCTGCTAACTCGTCTACATTCCCTTTCTTAACTTGAATTTTGGCAATTAATATTTCCATATAAACACACACAAAATAATTAAATAAATGAAATATTTTAAAAATAAACTCTAATAAAAACGCTTTACATACAATATCATACATAAAAATTATCCCATATGCAAAAACAATAAATTCTCTTAAAAACAAGCGCTCTAGCCGAGACATCTTTACTGCTCGCTTACAAAAATTCAAATGAAATTTACACTGTGGTTGACAAACATGCATTTAGACAAGCTTGATGGCGTGACGGCAAACACAAAATATCAAAAATTTTTGATTTCCATCCAGCGCGGCTGACAGACACGAATTTTGGTAGTTTACACGAGCTTGTTGGCTTGCCATCAACCCGCGCTGACAAGCCGCGATTGACCATCTAAATGCCGCTTTAGTTATTAAATCAACAAACAGGTTACTATTGACAATAATAAGCGTGCCTGATATAAAATTAAATTTTAACTGCATAGTTTTATTTCTTAATTCTTATTTATGGTATAAAGAATTCTCTTTTGATTTGGCAAAATTTTTTTATCGAGTGTATGATAGAGTAGGGAATACAGATAAATGTTTTTGCTGCAGTTATCTTAAGGCGTTCAAGCTTTTGTTTGCAGTAATTTCGCTGTAACCAAAAAAATAAAATAAATAATAAAATACTTTGACAACTTCTGCATGAAATGTATTACTTTTTTGCAACACAAAGAAAAAAATGTCAGAGTTGTTACAATGTTTTTTGCTAAAAAAAAATGTCACGAACTATAAAATTTTGTATATTTTCATTTTCGTTGTTTTAGTCTTTTATTTATTTTTTTATTTATTGTATTTTGAATGTTCATAATGTTTTAGATTTGTGATGCAAAATTCGATTTCTTTCTTGAAATCGCTTTAGAAATACATATGGAGAAATCAATTTCCAAAAAAAAAATTTTTAAATTTTATTTACATTTTACAGAATTTTATATGTAAGTCACGTGTTGCAGGATATGAGCATACATTTTATACCAACAAAGCGACATGATTGTTAAGGGCTGGATTGTATGATGTGTTGAAAGTGAAACCATTAGACAAAATATGTTTTGGAAAACAAAGATTTAATATCTTTATGTTTTATCTATGTTCAGGATAAAATGTTCATAAACATTTTTTTTTTGTTTGTAGAAAATATTAAGATTAATATAACTTGCATTTTGGTTGTCGACTTGAAATACTTACACTTAAAACATTTTTATATCCTTATCGAATAGCATAGACAACCGTGACTCAACTTTTCAGTTGTCAACAACAAACTACTAACCCAAAGCTGATAATGCCAACAAATAACAAAAAGAAATTTCTATAATAGAATGTATACAGCCCGAGAAAATTCAAAATGTTTCCTTTTCTTTTGATCAGACCCCGTAGATATTAATTCAAAGTAAACAATAGTTAGTCTGTAAAAAGGTTATTTTATTTGTTCAATGCCAATGGATACAAAACTAACTGTTAATCTTTAATAAGTTATTTAATAATAATATTAAAGTTAACACTTTTAAATAATTTGATTAATTTATTTATGGGTTCATTAGTTGTATGGTTAATCTTTAAAATAAATCACAAAACAAAGGTATTTCCCAATCCATACTGTAGTATGCAGAGTACCGAAATGGTTACCCACTGTTTATTCATTTATGAATGTGTACGTGGTTTTTAGCTGCATCTTCTCATACATGCGTGAGAGACTACAAAATATTTTGTGCTTTTTCATTTCTGACGGCGATGTTTTATTTTTTCCTTTTCTGTTCAAAAGTGAATAAATGAAAAAATAAAAAAATTGTTGTTCACGCAAGTGTTCATATTTGAGTATTTACAATATTGATAAATGAAAATATCATAGAAAAATGTGCGCTAAGCATTCGCATACATAAATGTTCGCACATATTTTGTAATGTGCAACTGCCGGCTTATGCAATAACAAAATGTTTTCTTTATTTCTTTCTTCTGCATGTGCGATCCTAGGCAGAAAATTCTTTTATGTCCATTTACGACACATTTTATAAATGTTGAACGTTCTTAAATGATCATGTACATTTATGAAAAAGAACATTAATGGGAAGAAGCTAATTTATCACTATTCATGTATGTTTGTTACAAAAAACAAACAGATACACGCATTCATGTATGAACATAGGCAGACAATTTTTTGTTGTTCGTTTAGGTTGCACGGGTCGCCGGCTACGCAAAAGGGGAAAAGCCGACTCACTTGGGTCCCTTAGGTCCCGTTGTGACGAAAGTTGTTCGTTTATGAGCGTGAAAAATAAATATAAATTTTTAGATTTCTCATTTATGACAAATATCATGAATGTTTATTTTTGAATGTTCATAAATGAAAAATTCTGAACCCTGCTCATATGCTTTATTCCAAAGTTGGCAATAAAGTATGCTGTAGTCAACTTAGGCTAATTTCTATTTTTATATGAGATAATTTTAACAGAAGGGAATATAAAAATAAAATTATTTGTTTTAAAAATTTTTAAAAAATTTGTTTTATTGTTATTAAAGTAAAATATTTATTTTTACAAAAACATCAATGTTTACAATGCAGCTGTCGTTTTCGATGTAATTAAGTAGGGGGTATTTTGGCAATCTAGCCGGACATTATTTTTTTTTTTTAATATATAGTGGCTCTCAAAAGTTATTGAGTAATCCTAGATCTATAAAACTTGGCAGAAAAATATCTTATGGTCATAGCATGGTAAGGCGTTAAATAAGGAGGAAAAAAGTACTCCTTAGAAGAACTAATCCTACCTCTGAATAATTCAATTTTTGTTTTAAATTTTCTCACACTTTTGTTTAGCAAATGCAACTTTTAGGATCATGTTCAAAATCCTAAACTTGGATCCATGAGATTCTAAAATAACATTTTCCCTCCGCCTTATTTTGTGGGCGGTGACATAAAATATTTTTTTTTTAATAATGTAATTATTAAAAGAAATGATAAATAATAATTTATTTATAATAGTAACAATATATTTTATTTATAAAAATAATTAATTTATTTAAAAAACAAAACTTTAACAACAAAAACATTTTATAACCGACAAAAAGGTATCTTACTCGTATCTACCTATACAAGATGAGCAGGAACAGAAAAAAGGTGAAATTTGCAAAAAATCGTAAAAAATGGCGCAAAAACGCGTAACGTTTTTTTTTTCTACACTATAAAAGTAGAGATCCCAAATTTTATAGTGACTAAAAACATTTTTTGGATCGCAATGGCCTTCACTTTCAAAAACTTTTTCACTTTTTTTTGTTTGAAAAAAAGGAAAAAAAAAATTAATATCGAAGCTAATTTTTTAAATAAAATTTTTCTAAAAATTAATAAATTATAGCCTTTCCCAGAAAAAAAAAATCAATTTGAAATCTTTATTGGTTTAGTTACAAAAAAATATATTTCAAACCTCTTTAAATAGTAAAAAGTCCATCTAAACGTATACAATTTCCTCAACTTTCCTGATTTTAACAGTGTCCCTTGAAAATTCACTATTCGATGCAGAATTTTGTTTTCTGTCGAGCTGCTTATTTAAATTTTTACATTTCTTAAATTTAATTTTTGGCCTAATGTCCGGCTAGATTGGCAAAATACCCCTCTGTGCGACGATTGTAGCCACCGGTATTTGTAGTCATGTAGCCGCTGTGGTCGATGTGTTTAAAGAATAATTAATTATAAAAAATTAATTGATTAATTTGGAATTTATTTAGATTTTATTTAGTTGATTTCGTTGCACATTGTGTAATTTTACATAAAAGTACAATGCCGCCGCATTATCATTATTTCATAGATCCAAAAATACTTTGTGCTTCAACCATTAAACTTTTTATTTACTTGTATTGAAAAACGAACAAATTTAATTTTTTGTTTTTATATATTGTTTAAGGTGAGTTTTCACATTTTGCATAACGCAGGTCACGACGGAAACCAGCGGCCAAAAACTTGCAATCTATCAATAATATTTTTTTGGGGTTTTTCTTGTTGTTGTGCACTTTGTTTTTATTTCAAAACGAAAGAAGCAGAAAAAATATATGTATCTATACAACTAAATGGCAAACTTTTTTAAGAGAAACTGTGATTTATATTAACTTAAAAAAATGGAAAACAATAAAAATACTCGCATGATATGAGAAGAAATTTCCTACATTCGAATTGTTTAATACACCTCAGTAATAACATACAGTGATGCGAAAAAAATTGCAAATTACCCAAAAAACAAAAATATAATAATTCTAGGAATAAAACCCAAATTCTAAACAGAGAGACGAGAATCAAATCTAAACTAAAAATTTAAAAATCAATAATCTTAAAGAACTAATTTTCAAAAATACTAAAGATAAAATGTGTAGTGCCTCGATGTAGTACCGATTGGTAGCGCGCTAGTCTATCAGTCTGGAGGTTGCGGGTTCGATTGCCGCCAAAGACTCTGGGTGTTTTCTGCAGACAAGCAAAAGGCTTCACAGAGGTAGTGTTGTCTTAAAAAAAAACAACTTAATCACGTCTTGTACGAGCCACCATTTATTTAGTTGTTAATTTTATGTTTTAACTACTTTTAATTGCAGCGGGCATAAAAATACAGACTCAAACCAAAACAAGTATTTTATGGGGACTCCCTTTAATTTTCACTTCACTTGCTGTTATAGCGCCCGTAAATTTATAACGGTTGCCAACTTGATCAAAGCGCCATAGCGCTGTGGAAAGAATCTGCTTTATTGAATATTCTATGTAAACAGAGAAATGGTTCAAATATTGCATAAATCAAATTAAAGCTAGGAGTCTGCCTGGTTTAAAGTTAGATGATGTTAACTGCACTTTTGAAAATTCTAGAACTGATGTTAGATGTGTAACTGAAACTTGGTTTCATAATGATTTGTCTACTGATCTCTATAGTATCAAGGGATATACTCTCTATTATAACAAAAGATTTACAAAATTATGTAAGTTCGGTTGGTCTGTCGATTGTTAATGCCCACACGGTTTTCAACAAATTGTAACCCAAGTCTACTTGATTTGTTTTTGTTATCGGATAATGGTTATTTATTGCTATTTGATCAAATATCTTTTGTGTCTGATCATGAGCTATTATTTTGCTCTCTTCATATCAATCTCAAAAAAAAAGACTTCTCGTTTTACAATGTATAGAGACTTTAAATCAATCCATTACATACTGTGTAATTTTTTGAGTCATGGCAAAATAACCATATACGGACACCACTACGTCATAAAAGACCAAAAAAAAAGACCCCTGTCTCCCAGTTTTGCCCAAAGTCCTCCAGGTTTTTTTTTATGGGCCCTCAAAGATGTGGGCCTCGATATCATTTTTGAAAAAAAAAATGATCATTTATTCAAGCTCATATGTTGCAAACCGTTTGGAATTTTAATATACTCTCTGAGGCAAAGTTGTAGCTCTTGTCATAAAGAACAAAAATTGTGAACATATTTTACCTTTTTTTCCCTGTTCAGGTCCATAGGTAGCAAACCGTTCAAAATTCAAGGAAACAATCAACTACAAAAATGAACCTAAGATCTCAATAAACAACTTTCTGAAACATATGAACTTCCTAGGAATGATTCTTAACACCGTTTAGGTATCGCTTAGGTAGCTAAAAAATTTTCGGGAAATTTTTCACTGTTGCGGCTACCTAAGCGCTACCTAAACGGTGTTAAGAATCATTCCTAGGAAGTTCATATGTTCTAGAAAGTTGTTTATTGAGATCTTAGGTTCATTTTTGTAGTTGATTGTTGCGATTTTGACCTTGAAGATGAAGTTTGTTTGATTTTATATGTTCATAATTTTTGTTCTTTATGACAAGAGCTACAACTTTGCCTCAGAGAATATATCAAAATTTCAACGCTTTGCAAAATATGAGCTTGAGGAAATGATCATTTTTTGCAAAAATGACATCGTGGCCCACATCTTTGAGGGCCAATAAAAAAAAACCTGGAGGACTTTGGGCAAAACTGGGAGACAGGGGTCTTTTTTTTTGGTCTTTTATCACGTAGTGGTGTCCGTATATGGTTATTTTTTTTTTTCGTGTTGCACTGTGTTATCCTTTATTATATGCTGACCTTTTTAACAGTAATTTGAATGATTGCTGGTATGAATCTACAGTAGATAGAAAGTCAGATGTATTTCTTTCATCAATACTAGACATCTATAATCAACATGTACCGTAGTTTTTACATTAAAAAGTGTTCTAGTCCGTGGTTTAATTCTGCCGTTAATCAGTCAATAAGGGAGAGCAATCAGGCTTATAACAGATGGAAGAAAAACTCCTCGACTTCAAACAGAATCTTATATGGGTTAGCTAGAAATCGTGCTAATTTGGTTACTAGAGAAACAAAGAAAGCGTTCTTTTCTCGAAAGCTCAACACTTCATTACCATTTAGACAGCTCTGGAAAAATATTAAACATCTATGTGTCAACCCGCGTAGAAACTCGAATTGTCTTTTAGATCCTGACACCCTAAATGATTTCTTTACGGTAAACAATATACTAGATTTTTCTTATATTCAGGCTTCATTTACGGGCCCTAACAAATTTCAGTTTTCAATTGTAACGGATGATGAAGAACTGTGGTGAGCATTCATTCTAATGCCATTGGTGAGGATGGTGTATGTATATGTTTTTTAAAAATGATTCTTCCGTATGTTGTTGGAACATTTACTCATAGTATTAATCACTGCTTTACTACTTCAACTTTCCAAAAGTGTGGAAAATGGAAATATCATAATAATTTACAATTAACCTCATTTTATACACCTCCTAAAGTCAACAAACGTTTTGTTATACAACTACTTCTACTTCTTATAACTAGTTTTGCGGAGGTGTACAGCAAATTGGACAGGCAGACAGAACTTTGAAAAAGCTCTTACGAAATATGTTACGCAAAATAACTAGCCTTTTACTTTATCTTTCTCTATTTTTTCTACTTTTAATTTTATTGACCTGTATTTTATTATATTTTTAATTTACTCATAATAAAAATTACGTATTTATTGGTAAATTTAAATATTTATTATTGTTGTTTTTGTTATAATTATTACTGCTATTAATATAATTATTAGTTTTTCCCATTACTTTTTTTGTTATCTTTTTTGGACTATAAAAGAATTTTATTCTTAAAGTCCTGAAAATTAAATAAATAAATAAAAATAAATATTTTTTTTTTTAAATATAAGCTCGTATCCACAATTTTTTTTTAAGACACCTCTACCTGCAAAGCTTTTTGCTTGTCTTCTACTTTGATTTTTGTACTTGTTATGTGGACCAGAGAATGACAAAAGTATCATTTTTAGTACTTATTAAGTATTTAAGGCTAAACATGTATAAATGTGTATAGCTACAGCTCAAACAACATACCATACACATACTCATATCAATTTCAACTTGAATAACTACAAGTATAGGCGGAGAATACTTATTCGCATACTTGTTCATTATTTTTCGAAATACAACTAAGTATAAGTAAAAGTTGGATAAAGTATTGGCAATACCCATACTTGTAAGTATAGAGTGGGAATAAGTACAAGTATGTAAATACTCTAAGTATACTTAGAGTATTTTATAAAAATATGTTACTATATGTATTAATTATTTCACAATTTAAAAATATGTTCATTCATTCCTTTATTCTAATATAAAATTTATTTTGGTTTTCCACACTTAACCAATGTTCATACACCTTACATCATACACCTTTTTCTACACAAAATTCCTAAAAGTATTTGCTTTACTTATAAGTATACTTAGAGTATTATAACTACTTTTCCATATTTGTAAGTATTAGGTAGTTATAAGTATGGGTATGATAGATACCCATCACATTATCTACCTACAACCAGTTGTACTCATACATGCATTACGCATACATTTTTAAGTTCGTTGTGTATAAATAAAGTTTGTTATAAGTATTGAGTACACCCATAATTATTTCACTGCAAATGAGTATGTGTAGGTATTTTCTGTGTTATAAGTATAGCTATAACTAATACACAAAAATATGTGTAAATGCTTAAGTACATTTTTTTATTAAGTACATTATGTCAGTCTCTGATGTGGACATATTAAGTGTCTATCACAGTTCAAAGGCCATATACATCAAATTATATGGACTTTATATGACCTTTGGAGTGACTCTTTGATTTCTTATTTTAAATTTTGTACATAGTAATATACATTCCGTATAATTATCCCATGGTTTAAAGATAAGGCCATATACTTTTAATTACCGCACCAATGGGGACAGGCTCTTATTTTAAATTAATTTTTATTATTGTTGTTTTTTATTTTGTGCTATATTATTAAAACTTTAAAAAAAATTTAAATGCCTATTCTTTACGGTTCAAAAGATATACATATTAAAATCACGTATTTTTAATACAAAAATTTTGTAAATATAACATTTCAAATAAAATAAAAATCGTTTCAGATATGATAGAGAGCTGAAGGCGCTAATTAAAAAAATCAGTTCAAAGCAAGTACTATGTTCGGTATACAACTTCAAAAGTAGAATACTTTAATTTTGTTACGTCTCTTATGGGGCACCATATAGTCTTTAGTTTTCTGTTTTTATTACTTGCTTTTAAAATTTTTAAGTGTCTGCTTATTATGGTCCAAAAGATAAGCGCATATATTGCACAATCACATATTCTGTTCTTTAAACATATTTTATACTTTTTTATAGCGAGCATATTATTAAAGAGCGGTTTATATATCACAGAAGTGTCATGTGACATGTCAAAATATTTTACTTTTTTGTTTGAAAATCTGTGGTACATATACTTTGCTGATAAACTTTAAGCAAGTAGACGCCGACTTGAGAAATATAATGTGAAGCAACACAGAAATAAGCGAAAAGCAGAAAAGAGAAACGAAAAAATGTCCAGTACGATAGTCATGAAATACACACTCTATCCCTTCAACCCCTTGCCTACAAATATCGTCAGTCTGCCCGGTTTGTGTCTATTGTAAAAGGGGACTTAGTGTTTACGAAAGGCAAAATTTCTCAAAATCGCAACTTGTAGAGTACACCCTTTCATTTATATTAATTTTAATTTTGTTACAGTAGAGATTGTAAAACATGCTCTTATAAAACGTTATGGGTAATTAGCGTAATATTAAATAATTAATATTTAAATTCCCAAAAATTTTATTAATGCTCTGTTTAAATTTAAAAATTTTATTACGGTACAAATTTATAGTCATATACGTAAAATCGTTTTACTATCGAAACACCCTTTAATTTTTAATTACATTTTTTCTATCTGTTGTTATAGCGGACAAATTCACATACAAGTTCTTTACACAGCAAAAAACGAATATGAAGATCAGTTTTGCCCACGGGTGTAATTATATATAATGAGCCCATTTTGTTTATGCAATAAACATTATCATTACCCTATAACGTGCGGACAATGTCTCTACTTAAAACTGTTGCCAGTAATTGTTGTTTTTATTTCTTTATTATTGTTGTCTAGTAAATGACGAAAGTACTGTTTAATATTGTTTTCATTACGCTGACGCAATAAATATTTTTCTTTTATTTTTAAAATTAAAATTAAAAGCCTTGAATGAGTGGTCCACATATGACTTTTTTCAGCAAAACAACAACCATACCTATACGACTATACTATAACAATTTTCCAATACTTTATTTCCTATCGTGATTTTTTAGTACGCTACTATATAATAGGTTAGTTAAATTTCGTTTAATAAAGGATTTACAAGTGTTCATAATTAATAACTATAAAAGAAGTACTGAATAAATTACTGTAGACCACCCAAATATGCAACGGTTTTATTTTTGAACTGAGCATAAAAAATACTATTTAATTCAATAATTTTTAGTTAGACTCGAGTTCGTATCCTCAATTCTACATATTATGTATTTTAAAAATATAATTTTAGGTTAGATTGCGAGCTGCTACTTTACAATGCATTCCATAAACCAATATGGTATTTGAAATTAATTTAGGGCTACGCCACCCCTTTAAACTTAGAGCGAAAACTCAAAGCGTGCAAAATAAGATTATGCAAATAATCACTGCCGCTCCCTGGAATTTTTCTAAGGGAGCTACTCTTCGGGATCCCAGTAGCTCTTTTAGCCGTTTCGTGTGTTCTTTTAGTCTATTTTTGAGTTGAAAACATATTTCAAGCCTTGTTATACCAAAATTAATTCACAAGACATTCATATCAATTAACATCTTTAAAAGATAAAAGCCTAACAACATATTAATGACCTGATAACGAATAGCGTATTCATGCTACCTTATATTTAATATGTAGAGTTTGATACAATTCAATTATTTTCTTTATTTAAAGTTATGATTCCTGCAATATTCTCTGTTCGTTGAACCTTCTGACATAAATAAGTAATTTCTACAATATTAACCTCCGACCCCATAAATATATATATTCTGAAGCCTTATACATAGAAAAGTTATTAAGCGATGTCCGCCTTACCGTCTATGCCTGTTCGGGTAGTAATGTCATTTGCCAAGGCCCAGATGATATACAGAAGATTAAAGACCACCAATCTGCCAGGCATCGTTGCGGAAATTTGGGGATTGCAATTTAGCAAGACCAGATCATTTCTTTGGAGGCTGCGTGTAAAAAACAACACGCCCACCTATAGGGTTTCACGTTTTTTTTTATTTTTTTTTCGGTTTTAATGATTCTCTTTTGCTTTTTTTGTTAAATATATATATATTAGACCGCGGCAGTTAAATCGCAAGGTGTGCATACAGATCTCAGGGTATCAGTAACCGCCTGCAAGGTCAGATTTTGTGTTTTTTTTTTCGTAAGGTTTTTCTGCTTTAATTTTTATTAAAGGAAGCAATACATTTAAAGGTAACCAAAGGACCCACAGGGTGCCCACTGGTAACCAGAAGCAGTTAATAGGGCCATTAGAGGAGGGATCAATGTAAGGATATATTTTAAGGATTTTTTGCTTTAGTCTGACTATTTTAACGCAATGTAGATTGCAGGAAGTTCCTAATTTTTACAAAAAAATTTCCAAAACAAATTTTCAAAAAACTTTTGAAAATAAAAAAAAAATTACAAAAAGTTTTCAAAAAAATTTTCCAAAGAATATTTAAAAAAATTTTCAATAAACTTTTCAAAAAAATATACAAAAAATTTTGAAAAAGATTATTTTAAATAATTTTTACAAAAAGGTTTAAAATAAATTTTAACAAAAAATTTATAAAAAATTTGCAAAAAAATTATAAAACAAAAAATTTTCGAATAAACATAAGAGGGAAACACAATATCTAGGCACTACTATGGTGAAGGGTATATAAGATTCGGGATGGCCGAATATAGCACTCTTACTTGTTGTTTAAGGTTTTAATAGAAATTATGAAACACAAATTATAATTATGCAATAAAAGTAATTTAGTTAAATCACTGTAAAAATAAACAGACATGACTTATTATAATGCAAGCTTTTTTATGGTAATTGTTCAGAAAAAAAATACTGCGATGGCATAAATCATTATGCACGATTACAGCCACAAAAATGCTGATGCAAACGATAACCACCCACTTGACTTTAGATTCGAAAAATAGTTAGAAGTCATTAAAATGCAAAATTCCTTTAAAATGCAATGCATTAAAATGAAAAAAGGTAAGATCGAACTACCGTATAGTTTTTTGACATTAAAACTTTTCGAAATAAATAGTGGAACAATTTCATATTTTTAATAACATTCCAAATATTTTTTACACTGTGATTATTGTGTTCTGTGTACTAGAGAGTTCAACACAAAATCAGTCAAACTCATTGAAACACAAATATTTCTAATGAAGGTATATTTCCTGTACTAAAAATAATTGTAACGCACGCCTCTGGATAGTGGTACGAAAAAAAATTTAAAAAAAACGTTTGACTTCGATTTTATTATAAAAATGTTTGGTCATGTGGGTATGTGCTGTATATGTGTATACTGTACTTAGTAGCACCTTAAAAAAATATTATTTTTGGTAACAGGATTTATAATTTGTTGTCTTCTTTAACACATGTCATGTCTAAATAACCATTTAAGTAATTTATAATTATTTGAACAAATATGTATATTTACTTAAGATGTCTAACAACAAACTACAAATGCAATAAGATAAATGAATGATAGTTCACTGTATGACACATGATTTGTATGATAAATTTCTTTAAAATTTTGACTCATTTAAATTATAGCAATATTTTAATAAAATAGGTTGACTAATAAATATTCTTAATATCAATATTTTTCTTCAGTTCCTTTTAGAAAAAGTTGATAAATATTTGAATATACATATGTAATTAACAAAATGCTTTTACTCAGCAACATCTCAAACGGAAAAATTAAGAAACTTCAAATAAAGTTCTTAAAAGAACTTGCTTGGTGTAGATAATATTGTCATATTTTTACATTTTGAATGTTTTCACAATTTTATATTCCTAATAATCACAAAAAAACATTTATTTTCAGAAAGTTAAGGAGTGCAAAATTAACCAATTGTTTATTCTAACTTTTGTTAGTAATCTATTGGTCGCAGATTTATATCGATTCCTGATAGGTTAAAAAGTGATATTAATAAATTTTTGTATTCTACTATATACTACATATAATAAAAAAAGTAACTCATTTCCGTCTGTCTGTCTGTCTGTCTCTCTGTCTGTCTGCGTTTCTTTTGCGTTCGCATCACGTAAAAATTACTGGATGGATTTTAACAAAATTTTACGAGGAGGTATCTTAACATCCTGATTCCAATATAGGATATTTCTTTCCGCAAAAATATTTTATTTCCAAGAGAAAGCGGCTGGCGTCCTTCCCTTGTAGATTTCTCCATATTGTTTAATTTTACAAAATTATGCTTCGATACGTAGCACAGTTTTGTGACTTTGCAATATCGGTTTTGATTCTTTTCTCTATATTTATGGCCTACTAAAAGAGACGAGACTGTATATAATAAAAAAATGAAATTGTTTCTTACATATATGTCAGAGCTGTAAATGAATCATTCATTTTTGAATTAATTCGCGAATCATTCATGCATTGAATTACCAAATTTTGAATTAATTCTTTTATTACAAAAAAATGAATTGAATGAAATTTGAATCAATTCAAATGAATTAGGCAGAAATGAATTGCAATTCGTTTCCAATTCAAATGAATTTGTAAAATGAGTTGCAATTCATTTTTCAATTCAAATGAATCTGAAAAATGAATTGCAATTCATTTTCAATTCAAATGAATTTATTAAATGAATTGCAATTCCTTTTACAATTCGTTTGAATTGAATTGATTTTGAATTCAATAAAATGAATTGCAATTCAATGAATGAAATCAAAAATGAGTTGTAATAATTGTCGTTGGGTGGTGGGTCACACAATTTAAAAATTATTAATTGTTGTTTTAAATTAATTAAACGTATCTTGTCGTTTATCGTATTTTAAAATAAAAATCAGATCTTATTGAAAAAATAAACTCCAAACACCATGTTTTCTCTGATCAGGCGCAGATCCAGGACAAGGGTTTTCAATTATTTTACTGAATATTTTCATTTCGGTAGCAGAAATTTCAATTTTTCATTCCCCCTAGATCTGCTTTTGAATTTTATTGATTGCAACTCATTTTTGATTTTATTCATTGAATTGCAATCATTGTTCTAATTCATTTGAATGAATTCAAAATCAATTTAATTCAGACGAATTGTAAAAGGAATTGCAATTTACTTAACAAATTCATTTGAATTGGAAATGAATTGCAATTCATTGTTCTAATTCTTTTGAATGAATTCAAAATCAATTCAATTCAAACGAATTGTAAAAGGAATTGCAATTCATTTAAATTGGAAATGAATTGCAATTCATTTTTCAAATTCATTTGAATTGAAAAATTAATTCCAACTCATTTTACAAATTCATTTGAATTGGAAACGATAGCAATTCATTTTTCAAATTCATTTGAATTGAAAAATTAATTCCAACTCATTTTACAAATTCATTTGAATTGGAAACGAATTGCAATTCATTTCTGACTAATTCATTTGAATTGATTCAAATTTCATTCAATTCATTTTTTTGTATGAAAAGAATTAATTCAAAATTTACTAATTCGTAACGAATTAAAATCAAAAAAGAATGATTCATTTACAGCTCTGATATATGTACTTGTATATGTAAAATTGTTTTTTAATTTCTATTATTTTTGTGTTTTGTCAGTTTTGCCTTATGTAAAAAGTTCTGGATGAATTTTGATAAAATTTTGTGAGGATGGACCTTAGGTTCTCCTTAGGATAGGATACTCCTTTTCCGCAAAAATGTCTCATTTCCAAGGTAAAATAGACAAAAAAGTGCAAGCATGCAATTTTACCGATTTAAAACTACTGCAAACTTGACAGCACCTTTTATTTTTGAGAGCGCGATATTTTCAACAATATTTACAGAACTATAAAATAATTTAAGATTTTGATATAAAGCCTTTGTTCCTGAGTAATTACCCAGAGATGGGCACCTCTATATAAAATAAATACATAAACAATAACTGAAGCGCTACAAAAGTAAGAGTCTTAATATTTGGTGTGTTTTACTTTCAAAGCAAAATCGTACAAAATATTGCCAGGACGCCTAGGACTTGGCGGGCACAGCTCTTTATACATAAAAATACGAAATATTTTCTTTTAAGTTTTCTTATAATAAAAAAGTATGTGAAATATAGGCACCAAATTTTCGAACTTTTTTTGGGTAGCGAAATATCGACAATAATAATTAATTTTTTCATAAAAAACATCTTAGGCTTGAAAAATCAAATTATGAAAAAGATGGGTGTTTATGCCACTATTTTTGTGGATTTTGTACAGGTCGTACATGACATGTATAGTTTTTGGGCATAATCGGGTGGGGGCAAGGGATAGTTTCCTTATCCCCAAATTTTGTGAACGCTCTAAAAGACATACCGTATGACATGTTAAAATTAACACATTATGTGCCATTGATATAGGGAGGTAAAGAGCTGTATTAATTTGGGGCATAATCGGGATGGAGCAAGTGGTAGTTTACTTACTCCCAAATTTTGTAAAAGCTCTACAGGTCATACCGTATGGCATATTAAAACAAAATTCAGTATGTGCCTTTGGTTTATGGAGATGAAAAGCTGTATAAATTTTCGTCATAATCGAGTAGGGGCAAGGGGTAGTTTACTTAACACCCCAAACCGAAAATAATTAATTTTTGAATTCTAATATTCTTTATATAATATATCCATAAAAATATCTGTTTCCATTGGGTATGGTGTAGGCCACTCCAGATTTTTTTTATAAATATGGTGATTGCAAACGATGATCATTAGCAGCAGGTTTGAGGCTAGAAGTAGCGCAAAAAAAGATGTAAGATTGATGACATTAAGTTATAAATTGAAATCGGCCATATGATCTCCTCCGGGCTTATGTACATTTGCGCTCGTTTCATAATATTTGATATCGATACCTGCAAAACATCAAATTTAAAATTTATTATTTAATCTACAATATAAGTTTCCAAGATCTGCAAGGTGATTGGTTTGTTGTGGCCAACGCAAGATTTCAAAAAACCTCAAAGAGTCCTCCCCAAAAGTTTTGAAGGCTTGTAAATAAGTATTATTATTCTTGCAAAAAGTGCTCTGTTAGTGTTTCGACGTTAATACTAAGCGATTTATAGATTACTGGCGTAATTTTTTTATCCGGTGTTAATAGCTCTTTGCTTATTATCAAGTAATTCTCTATCTGCCTACTATATCAATGTCAACAAATAGTAAATTTGACGCTATTTTCAATAACTAACGCACATTCACATTATGACGTAACTCTTACTTTTGAGTTCTTAAGTGGTATATTAAAAGTGTTTTATTTATATGTTTTGTTTACCTTGTTGCCCTCCTTGTGCTAGCTAAAATATACGTATATTAGGTGGCATCTGTCAGCATTCTAAATTGTTAGGTTTTTACTTAGAAAAGTTTCAAGTTTGTTTACTGAGAGATACGTCCAGCCAACAAGATGTATTTATAATTGGATTTTAACATTTTGTTTAACTGATACAAGTTTTCATAAAAATAAATCAAGCAAAAAATGAAAATATTCAATGTAAACGCTCTTCGTCCATTGATCTTAACAATAGTTTATAGACCAATATAAAACTTAAGTTAAATGTAAAATGAAATCGACATTATATTACCGTACCTTATGCAACATTATCACTGAGAATATTGTTATGATTATTTTTTCACATAATCCTCATTTTTCTTTGAGATGATGTATTGGTACATCCGATTATTTCTCAAACTGGCAAACAATAAAGCCAGCGCGATTAAATAAAATGGTCCTTTTTTCCAAGAATAATATTGGAAAATAAGAACAAACTATAGAACACCAAGTAGGTAAAAATTCAACAAAAAGCATATAATTTTATTTGAGCGAACATAAAAACATAAATTTGATTTATATCATACAATAATTTTGAACCTCAATGTTTATAACACTGGCAAAAAAAGACATAAAACTGAGCAGTGTATGAATACGAATGCATATTGTGTTTCCCAGGCTGCAAGTTTGCTAAATCACGATCTTTGCTATTACGAAATCAACTACCACCACCACTAATACTGCTACTACTAATATCCATAGCAATTTTAATATAAGACCACCAACAATGATATCTGTCATAAATCAATGTATCCAAAATTAAAAGACAGAAAGGGTAACGATTTCTTTTCAATGCTACCACAAGAATGGTATGTCGCTCCATCTAAATCTTGTTCTTGCAACACAATACAAGTAATAAAATAACAATTTGACATCTTAAACTGTGATTTAGTGCATGATTTTTTGAAGATGATTTTTTTTTTAACAAACATCGATATTGATGTTAGAACATTAATTGAAATTTACCTAAGTGTTATCTTTTGTCAAGATTAAAATAAATTAAAATTTTGTCAAAGTTTATAAAACAAACAAAAAATAAATAAAATAAAAATATATGTATGTATATGGGTGCACCAGTCAAAGAACCATCGAGTCTGATCAGTGACCAAATGGTGCAGTTTGCATTTTCTAGACAGCTACGTCCGTCATCAGTACTCTTCGTATCTCTTTATAATTAAGAACTTAAGCCTAAATAATTAATTTATTAATTCAAAAATAGTTCAAATAAAATTCATATAAAAAAATTTAATTGTAATGAAAGTTTTTTTATACGAAAGATCAGAACATGGCATTAATATTTAAAAATGATTTCATGCATATGGCCACCGCGGCTGCTCATGATGAAGCGCATTCTGAACGTCCAATTTTGGGTAACTTTTTCAAGTACTTTGAATTTGATTTTAATAATTCGATGGTTGCGGTGGCCGTAAGGCACGTAGCGCCATCTTGTTGAAACCACATTTCGTCCATATCAATGTCATCCATATTTTAAGAGATAATAAAATAGATATTACTGTCAAAATCTATATAAAAAAATTCAAAAAAATTGTTGCTGATATTTTCTCTTCCTTACGCTATCACCTTGTTAAATATGCCTTGTTTTTACAGCTTTTTATGGCCATTTTTACCAGTTAAATGCTAGGGGCCTTGCCGGCTTATGGTTTAGAAACAAAATTTACATGCACAACGTATTATTTACCCCCTACATAACCGAAATATTCTTTACAATCAGATTTAAAAATGTATTCTTACAAAAAACTGGTCTTAAGTATATTAAGAACTAAATATTTTATGTAGTTTATTAAAAAAATACTAATGTATTTAGTAAAGCATACGTAGTCCTGTTTAAACTTTATAGCATTTTAAGGTTTAATGTCGTTACTATATTTTATTAAAAAAGACTTTCACGTTTTCTAACAAATAAGCTTGCCTTTAGCTAAAGTTAGGATTTTGTTGGAGTGATAAATAGTTTTTCGTTATTAAAAGTAAGCTAAAAACCACTTTTAACTATCACGTACTATAAGGACAAGTTATAGCAATGAGCATTATCCTCATTATTATAACGAAAATCTTCTTAACGCTCCAACTAAATCCTAACTTTAGCTAAAGGCAAGTTATAATAATGGGCCTATAACTCTTAAAAATTGTTAGATTAACTTACTTTTAGTAGATAACTGAGGCAATTAAATTTTAAATAATTTTTTTTTTAATATAATGTTTTTTTATTCTTAAAAAAATTCATATATGTATGTATGTAAATGTATGTACCCACTAAACCAAATGTTCGGAATTCGTAACAACTGTTCGCAAAAAAAAAATATTCCTATTTCGGAATCGAAATATTACCGAAATCGTAACGATTTTTATATGAAAGTGTTGACACGACTTCGTAACGATATGTAGTTACGAAATCGTTATGATACTTAAATTGTGTAAACATGTACCAAAATTTAGAGTTCGTCATTCTTTTTAATGGAAATCTTATAATTTAGAATAATAAAATACACTAAAGACAAAGCAAATTATAATAAAAATATATAATTCAGAAACAATAAATTTAAAATTAATCCATGTTCAGTTTCTTTTGTTGTCGAAACGATTTTGAATCTAGGAAAAATTATTTTAATATTAGGAATACGTCTAAAAACGTTTGACTTGATATTAAGAAAACTTTTCGAACTATTGAAATTATTTACTTTATTTAAGTTATATTTCACCTACATTGAGTTCAAATGGGTACTCTAATTAAAAGCTATTTTTATTATGGAAAACAAAGTATACTAAAATTTAGTTAAACCTTGATTATTATGAGTAAACTTGAGTATCAAATTTAAGGAAATTTTTGGTATACAAATACAAATTGTTATTTTTATTTTTCAAAAGATTTAAAGGCATTCTAAAACCTAGAAAATAATAACTTCATAGTAAGAAAACTTTACTTATATTCTGTAAAAGTGTACTTAGTTATACTAGCGAATTTACTTATGTATAGGAATTTACGACCACAAAATGTACCAGATAACATTTTCTTTGTAAAGATTTACTAGTTTTTAGTTTATAAAAGAACATTTTTTAAATTTTTTTTTAGGGAAACTGTGTGCTTAATCTATGTAACATTTTCCTTGGAGCAAAATCATACCCGAATTTCTTCAAGTTAAGTTTAATTTACTTAAATTTAGTAAACTTTTTTTTTTTTGAGTGTATAATAATATACAAGATAATCGAAATTAAAGCAAAATAAATAAATAAATATTTAATTAAAGCAATATGTATGTATATGTGTACATACGTTTTTAAAATTTATTTATTCAGCTACTGTCTGTCTAGCGATCACATTCGCAATGTGTGTTGTAAGACTTAAGTGTGGCTTTGATAGATACAATTCAAAATAATTTTCTCACGTAGGTGTAAATGGCCTTGATCATTGCAGAGATTCTGCCGCCCAACCAGCCAAAGATACGCATTGTATCCAATAGCTAAAATATTATTTGCTTCTCCTTTCGCCGGAACCTGTGCTTGCAAGATTTAATTAAATAATTGTATCTTTATCTGTTGATTGTTAATGCCTTAAGCAGCAAATAATATTTGTGAGTTTAATGGATTGAGTTTTATGAAATCATAAATATTTTTCATCTCGTTTTAAGTAAAACCGTAAAATACGTACATTAAAATAACTTTTTTAAGATGTTAAAAGGCGAAATTCATTGGGTACTAGGGTTGGACACAAAATGTCTAGGAGAAACATAGACATTTTCTTCAAAAAACTATCGATGTATATTGTATATATTGGTACGTCGTAAAGTTGAGTAAATGATTATTTCAGTCTGCCTTATTGTTAAAAAAAAAATGCAGTTAGTAATCCAGTTGGCCTTGCTACCAAAAATGCTTAGGTCGACTAAGAAGGAGAGATATTGCTCCCCTTGGACGAATTAAAGAGAGATAAACTGTAAATGATAACAGCAATTCTGAAACACGCCATTTTTTATTTGTATTTAATACTAAAATTTAAGAAAAAATGTCGGATGAAATAAAAAAGAGAATATTATAGGATCAATTGGAAGGTGATTACTCGTATTCTTTAGCTTGGACATATCAAGCACTGGTCTCGTGATGTCAAGAACTAGATTGCTGGCAATACAATTAAATCTTATATTGGCCAACTTAAAGTCCTAAGTTAAATCCCATAAAAACTCAATAGGGGTTTATAAAAAGGGCAGCAGCTTCAAGCAAATTTAAAAACAATTATAATTTAATGATAATAATGCAGGTAGTATAGAAGAAACTAATTCCAGCCCAATGTTCTGCATTGATACAAACTATGCTAAAAAGGATGTGCTGAAGTGCTACGGAATAGAGGATTTCCAATTAAATATTAGCCTTATAAAGGGTGGTTAAATTTGTAAGGGACGATGTTGATTTTGAATAAAACACTAATTATTTAGGAAATTATTGTCATTTCTTTTTATTTTGATAATATTGGTATGGTTCAATTATGTATGGAACAAAATATAGGCGAAATGGCCGACGCAAACTCGGCGGCACACCTTCATCCGATGCTCCAAGTTTTCAGTGACGCTGAGGCATAATTGAGGTTCTATGCCGTTAATGTGCCGAATTGTTTCATCCTTTAGATCTTGAATTGTTCTGGCTTATCGACGTACACCTTTTCTTTCATATAACCCCAAAGAAAGAATACCAACGGTGTCAAGTCACATGATCTTGGCAACCAATTAACATTGCCACCACGTCAGAAAACACGGCCCTTGAATTTGTCGCGCAAAACAGCCATTGTTTCGTTAGCTGTGTCGTAATTGTCACCGTCCTGTTGAAACCACATATCGTCCACATCAACATCTTTCAATTCAGTCCATAAAAAGTTCGTTATTAACTCACGATAGCGAATACCATTCACAGTAAGAAGAAATAGCAACGTTGGGTGATCAATTTTCGAGCAAAGTCATCTCAGCGATGAGGCATATTTTCACCTCAGTGGATTCGTCAAGAAGCAGAATTGCCGCATTTGGGCGAATGATAATCCAAGAGTGATTGTCGAAAAACCAATGCACCCACAAAGAGTGAATGTTTGGTGCGGTTTATGGGCTGGCAGCATCATCAGGCCTAATTTTTCCAAATTGAGGCCAGTCAGGCAGTTACTGTGAAGGGTATTCGCTACCGTGAGTTAATAACGAACTTTTTATGCACTGAATTGAGGAAGAGGTGGATGTCGACGATATGTGGTCTAACTTGGTGGCACTTGCCACACAGCTTACGAAACAATGGTTTTTTTGCACGACCAATTCAATGGCCGTTTTGTCGCCGTGGTGGCGATGTCAATTGGCCGCCATGATCATGTGATTTTATACTGTTGGACTTCTTTCTTTGGGGTTATTTGAAAGAAAAGCCAGCAACAATTCAAGAGCAAAAGGATGAAATAATTCGGCACATTAACGGCATAGAACCTCAATTATGCCTCAGCGTCATCAAAAAATGTGGAGCATCGGATGGATGTGGCCGATATTTTGTTCCATACGTAATACCAATATTAACAAAATAAAAAGAAATGACAATAATTTCCCAAATAATTTGTGTTTTATTCAAAATCAACACCGTCCCTTAAAATTTAACCAGGCTATACAAACATGTACTCATTTCTGCTCGCTACTGCATATAGTCTATAGAGTTCAATTAACCAAAGAAAATATTAATTTTTAAATAATTTGAAATATTGTATTAAATTCATGTTAGTAAAACCCTTTTTTTTTTCTTTTTACCTTCTCAAAAATGTTGTCAGTTTTAAAAGCTTTTAGCAAAAGCTAAATTTAAATAATTTTTTTTTATTTCTTAGTAACGTAATGAATTTTTCATGTAATATTTAAATAAATTGTGTTAAAATTCTTGTTTATTAAAATTGAAAACCACCTCAAATGGTATGAATAATAATAAATACCTGACACAATAACTTAAATGCTTTGAAAACCATACAAAAGAAACCAAAAAATGCAATAGCGGCAGTTGGTATTGAATACGTTACTCGTATACTGCAACTGTTTGCAAATGCAGCAGTCTTGCGCATAAAGTAAATAGAGACCCAACTCTCAATATATCAGAAAAGTAACTATAATTGTCTATACTTATACGTGTATGGAGTATTACACTAAAACGATATATGTATACAATATTGAGTTTTTACACTAAAAATTTATTTAAAATTTAATGTACACTTTACAATTATATGAATTTTAGTTTTATTTGAACTATTTTGTAATGAAATAAATATTTAGGCTTAAGTTCTTTATTATAAAGATATAGAAAAAAATTAGATACCAGCATTTTCTTTTATAAGGATTTTATTTTTATTTTTTCTACTAGCTGTGCCCGCCACGTCGTGGGCGTCCTATCAATATTTTTCTGGATTTTACTTTGAAAGTATTACACACCAATTCTAAGACTCTAACTTTTATAGTCCTTCAGTTATGGTTTACGTATTTATTTTAGATAAAATTTTAAAATTTATAAAAAAGTCTAAAAATTTTTGTAAAGCTCTGTAAAAGGTGTTTAAAATATTTTAATATCAATGTAATTCCACAAAGTAAATACCACTTTCAAAAATAAAAAGGTGTGTTGAAAATATCAGTTTTAAACGAAAATTTCAGTACCTTTAAACCGGAAATTGCGTTTTTCACTGATTTTTCTCCACTTTCTCTTGGAAATTATATATTTTTTCGGAAAAAAAGTATCCTAAAGTGGAATCAGCATACGAAGGTAGCTCCTTACAAAATTAGAATCCATCCAGTAGTTTTTACGTGATGCGAACACAAATGAAAAGAAGACAGACAAATAGAAGAAGATGATACTTGCAGACTGTGGAGGAGGCTGAGACGGTAGCGCACATTGTGTGAATGTCCGGCACTGGCTAGCAAAAGACTTAGGACCACTGGTAGCAGCTTGTTAAATGTGAATGCCTTGGGTAAACTGAGCTTTGAACATATGCTAGCAATTACCAGAGACTGCGTGATGAGAAAGAATGCCGACAGTCAACAGTCAACAGTCGACAATCTGAAATCACTAAAGTCAAGATTAAAGGATGGTTGTAGCACGTGATACTATGAGGGTAAAGTTGCCGTAGTTACTTTTCGGTTCTCTATAATCATAGGGGACGTAGGAGACGTTAAGGATGTGGTCTGCTTCGTTATTTCTCCTACATTAAAATAAAATAAATCAGTCAAGTGCGAGTTAGTCTCACACATGTAGGGTTCCGTACTATGTTTAGTAGGCCTTTATAAATTCAAGTTGCTAATTTTTTCATGTCTTATGGGGCACCCTTTATTTTTAAAATCGAAGTCATAATCGAGAAAATTGCATCGCTATTGGAACACCCTTTAAATTTTAGGAATTGTTGTTATAACGGACATGGTAATACACTTTCAATAAAGATATCAGGCCTACCTATTGCGGTTCAAAAAATAAGGTAATATACGTGAAAAATATGTCACTGATGGAACACCCTGTAGTAATTATCAATTGTTACAGCGGCCGAAGTACAACGTCTACTGTAAATAATTCAAGAGTCTACCTAATACGGTTCAAAAAATAAGGCTATTTAAGTAAAAATCATGTCTATGTCGGAACACCCTTTAATTTTGTTATTTGTTATAATGGCCGTGGAAATTCTTTTTCTATGAATATATCAAGAGTTTACCTTACGATTACGATTAAATAAAATTCACTATACGTGAAAAACATGTCATTTTCGGAACACCCTTTATTTTTTAGTAATTGTCATATCGGCCGTGGAAACATATCTCCTGTACAAAATTTTAAGAATCTACCTATTACGGTTAAAGAAATAAGGCGTTATACATCAGAATCACGTCACTGTCGGAAAACCCTTTAGTTTTAATAAGTTTTTATAGTTTCCATAGTAATAAACCTCCTGTAAAAACCTCAAGAGTCTACTTATTATCGTTCAAAACTTAGGCCTTATACATGCAAATCACACCACTATCGGAACACCCTTTAAATTTTAGGTTTATTTTTTTATACTTGTTTATATAGCAAACTAAGTTTTAATTACACCTACCGTTCAAGAAATAAACACATATTCGCGAATAACACCTCTCTATCGGAACACCCTATACGTTTTAGTATTTGTTGTTATAGCGGCAACAGCTATACATCATCTGTGAAAATTTCAAGAGTCTATCTATTACGGTTCCAGCGATAAAAGGCGCTGACAGACGGACAGACCGACAGACATTGTAGCAAAAACAATAGAGTTTTGTTTTTACCCTATGGGTACTGAACCCTAAAAACTATTAAATTAATTATTTGGGCTTAAATTCTTAATTATAAAGAGATAAAGGAAAATTGGACACAAGCAGATGCTATAAAAAATGCAAATGCAATACACGTAGCAAAAATAGATATTTTTCCAATTGCCAGTTGAAGAAAACATTTGCGCTAATCTTAAATTCATTTGGCCATTGCTAGTTTACATTCAATGTTAATATGAACGAATAAGTGAATATTTGTATTAATAAAATTACTTCAGCCCATAAATACCAACATATCGACTCACACATGAATTGTTCACATGCAACTTGGACGCACTAAACTATCTACTGCTCCAACAAAATAAGCAAATGAATGAAAAACAAAGGCCAAATATAGATCCAGCGGATAAAAAGCAACAGTAAAACGAAAACTGATAAAAATTCTTAATATTCATGCAAATTCCATTTGCATCAGCTCTCACTCGTACTCTTAAATTTGTATTTCATTTTATGGTCAATCATATTGTTTTAATGGGTTTGGTTTTTTCTTTATTGCTTATATGTAGACATACATATATTTTATTTAAATTTAACTGTTTGTAACTTAAAGCTTAACCCTCCCATAAGCAGATGCGCAGTGTGTGTAAATAAATTTTTCTTAATAAAATACATAACTAAAACTTAATACACGTTTCGTCATTAAAATTAGACCAACCCAACTCCATAGTTGTGAAAAATTTATGGGTGTAAACAGTCCTCTCATTTTTTTTTTTTTTTTTTTTTAATAAATCCAAAACAACTCTTTGTTCCTGGTTGATTTCACATCCCTAATAAATAGTACACTTTAGTGAATAATATGATTCGAGTACCAGATCCACTATATTCTTATCCCGTATTTTTCTAGATTAGATAAATTTATTCGGCTCGTGTTCGTCCGGGTTATGGAAACGATTGTTGGTCAATAGCATGGAGTTTATGCGGCATATATGGTGTCTCCAAGTTTCACATCAATTCGATCATTGACCAAATATCGAATTGACATATACTGGCACTGCACATCTCTCTTACTAGCTCAGAGTTGAACAATACTTACAAACTTGAATGCATTAAGATTCCGAGAAGTGCGATAAACTCTTTTAGCGCTAAGGTACCTTATTATTTAGGTATTGCTGATGGATTTACTAAATTTTATCCAATTCATTTTTAGGGTTCCGTACCCAAACGGCAAAAACGTGACACTATTGTTTTCGCTACAATGTCTGTCCGGCTGTCCGTCTGTCTGTCAGCCCCTTTTATCTCTGAAACCATAATAGGTAGACTCTTAAAATTTTTACAGAAACTGTTGCCGTTATAGCAACAAATACTATAACTTATAGGGTGTTCCGATGGTATAGTAGGTAGACTCTTGAAATTTTTACAGGAGGTGTATTACTATGACCAATATAACAAATAGTGGAAATTAAAGAGTGTCCCGACAGTGACGTGATTTGCATGAATGTAATCTAATTTTTGAACCATAATAGACCCTTGAAATTTTCACAGATGGTATATTACTACGGCCTCTATAACCAATTGCAGAAATTAAATGGTTTTCCGACAGTAACGTAACACAGTGCAACACGGAAAAAATAACCATATACGGACACCACTACGTGATAAAAGACCAAAAACAAAAAGACCAAAAACAAAAAGACCCCTGTCTCCAAGTTTTGCCTAAAGTCCTCCAGGTTTTTTTTATGAGCCCTCAAAGATGTAGGGCCTCGATGTCATTTTTGCAAAAATATGATAATTTACTCAAGCTCATATTTTGCAAACCGTTTGGAATTTTGATATACTCTCTGAGGCAAAGTTGTAGCTCTTGTCATAAAGAACAAAAAAAAACCGCAGAAATTTTTCACTTTTGCGGCTACCTAAGCGCTACCTAAACGGTGTTAAGAATCATTCCTAGGAAGTTCATATGTTCCAGAAAGTTGTTTATTGAGATCTTAGGTTCATTTTTGTAGTTGATTGTTTCTTTGAATTTTGAACGGTTTGCTACCTATGGACCTGAACAGGGGAAAAAAGGTAAAAAAAACTTTAATTTTTTAAAGTTTTTTCGATTTTGACCTTGAAGATGAAGTTTTTTTTAATTTTGATGATGAGCTACAACAAGACAAGAGACAAGAGCTACAACTTTGCCTCAGAGAATATATCAAAATTTCAAACGGTTTGCAAAATATGAGCTTGAGGAAATGATAATTTTTTTTTGCAAAAATGACATCGAGGCCCCACATCTTTGAGGGCACATAAAAAAAAACCTGGAGGACTTTGGGCAAAACTGGAAGACAGGGGTCTTTTGTTTGGTCTTTTATGACGTAGTGGTGTCCGTATATGGTAATTTTGCCATGACTTAAAAAATTACACAGTGTGTAATTTGCATTATATGGCCTAGTTTTTGGAATCTAATAGGTAAACTCTGCTGTAGATGTATTGCCATTGGGGCTATAACAATTAAAGGGTGTTCCGAAAAAACTTGTTTTTCACTTATATTGCCTTATTTTTTGAACCGCAATAGGTAGGCTTCTGATATTTTCATAGAAAGTTCTTATATTTTAATAATAATAGGCTGACACTTATAATTTATACAGATTATATTTCAAAATATCTATTGTAACAACAAGTAACGAAAATAAATTTAATAAATATAAAAGGGTGTCCCCAAATGTCGTGAATTTGGCCAATTTGTACTTCTGTTCTAAACGTAATACGCAGATACTTGATACCATATACACAGTGTATTTAGTACTACGTTTTGGTATAAAAAATAATTAAAAATTAAAGGGTGCTCCACAAGGCGTGAAAAAATTAACAACTTATCTCATAAAACAAAACATGCTATTTTATAAGTTATAATATTGACAAGTCCTGGTTTGCGCCCACTGGTACTGGTGGCTTGGCGAATCTTTTACAGCCAAATCCGATTGTGGCATTAGCTGCAAAACCCAATTCATCGACTTCATCTTAGTGCGATACCTCTTTAATTATGACAATATGGGTTTTATTCGGATCAGGCTCCACTTCTCCACTTCTCTCTCCTTTTTTAATCGGCATGCGTCTTCTTTACACTCATTCTGCTCTAAAGTTTTCAAAGCTGTTTCTTATCCATTCATTTACAGATATTGAGAACGTGTTCGCTATTTCAGAACCACATCAAAATATTCTTCTAATTATATTTTACAATAATAGCAGCTAAATCAACGCTATAGTTTTTTACAAGAATAATTTATTTACAACTGATCCTCAATGAAGTTGTAGCAAATAGAGCAAATTATTTATTTGCAAGGGATGCATAAGATTGAATTTTTTCCATGCAGTAAATGTGTTAGACCCGCCGACACTACTAAAATATGTGAGGAAATCAAATGCAAATTGCATTTAAAATGTTTCACGAAATTTTGAATATAAAATTCAAGGCCAAGTGGTGTTAAAATGCTACCACCTTTAAAACCATGAAAGATGTCCAAGGACCTTTCCAGTCATTGGAGGGTTAAAACCGAGATATTTTAATACTGCTTTATTTCATCCCACCCACAGTGATGCAGAAAGAAGAAATATAAATTATTTTATAAAAGGAATTTAAAGTTTTTTAGTACTATTTATGCCTCCACTCACTAAAAACCGTTGTTTAGTTGATATAATAAAATTTTTGGATACTTGAAAAGTTGAATATTGTGTAATTTTATTTTATTAACATATACGCAAAAAAAAAGCATGGTTATTGTATGGTCAGGGCAACCACACTATGTTCTCTGTAACAATACATGTATGCTGTGAACAAATTATAGTTATTTTACACAATATTTTAGTCACGATAAACAAGTTTTTGTTAACAGTTAATCATTCAATGGTTCTACGCACCGAAAAAGCAACATGGTTGATTTGAACCATATTAAAATTCAAACCACAAGCAAATTTTTTTATTTAATATTTAAAAATAAAATTATATTTATATGCAAAATATATTTTTTTTTCATAATTTATTTATTGTATCTTCAATATTTTTTTGAACTAACAATAATTACTCGTATCTTAAGTCTAAAATAAAATATTCTTTTTATAATAATGTTTGTTTCACGGATTTTGAAATCATTTGCGGGTCATCCCTCTAATGTACGGCCAAGAAAAGCAGTATCTCTTCTTTTTAGTCGAATATAACCAGGTTCATTCAGCATGTTACGCGCCAAAGGGTGTGGATGAGATTCAAGCCTCTTTAGATATGTGACTGCATGTTTCGCTATTTCTGCTTTAACTGATGGCATGTTTAGGTCTTTGTGGATGTTCGAATTTTTTATATACCAGGGAGCAGATGTAATAATACGTAAAATCTTATTTTGGCGCCTTTGAATTTTTTCTACATTGCTAGCTGAGGCAGTGCCCCAAATTGGTTTGAGGACCGACTTGTACAGTAGAAGTTTACAATCTAAGCTCAGGGTGGAGTTTCTGCCAATAAGCCAATTTAGTTGTACTACTTTTAGTTTCATTTGTGTTAACTTGAAGTCAATGTGGCTTTTCCAAGTAAGGCGACGCACAGTGGTCAATTTCGCGAGATAGCGGTCAAAACTTTATAACTTTTGACCGGATTGGTATTTTTTTACGCAATTTGTTTTGTTCAATAGGAGGGACTTCAAGCTTCAATTTGCGTGTTGAAACGTAAAAATCGACTGATAGGAACGTAAGTAATGTGGAGTTAAAAATGGATTTTTTTTTGTTGAGTTTAGATGTAAAAGTTGAATATTTTGACATTTTAAATGGGTATTTTTTTTTATAATTTCTTATTTTCTTCAATCGTATTTTACAACCAATACTTATTTATTATTCCTAAACTTAATTTTGGTCAGAAAATGCCAAAATTTGGCCCCTGACATTTATTTAGTCTCAATATTCACAGGGGCCAAAGGTTGGTTGTTTTGGAAGAAAGCTAATTCTTGTGAGGATTAAACTGAAAAATAACACTGAAATTCCCAACAATATCAATACCATTTGGATATATTATATACAGAACACAACATCGATAAAATTTTAAGTAAACTTTTACTATTGATTTAAAGTGCACATACATATATTTTATTTAAATGTATTAATAAAAATTTATACTAAAATTAGAAACAAATTATAATCTTTAAACTAGTATTAATTAAACAATATTAGTAAAAATTTCTTCCAAATAGCTTTGATTTTCATTTTGCAGTAGTTGTTTAGCTTCTTCATCTAACTCTAATGAGGTTGATTTCCATTTTTGTCGAATACTGGACATATATGGGTCTGATGTGCACAACAAAATATTAATAAGATCTTCATTAGTACAATATCTGGAAATTTTTCTTGTATTGTGCTCGCGAAGAATCTGTAGTCTTTGTTCCTTTTTTATTGCGCTTCTTCTGAGAGATCTCCAATTGGAAGCATATTGTGCTGAATTATTTGATCCTCATGGAACAAAATTTTGTGAACTGTGGTTGGCATATGTCTCCAAGAATATTTTTGGTTATAAAGCGTTGCTGTCTCATTAGCATACTGCATCTATCTTTTTGCTATAACTTCTAATATGATTTGGAATCGTCGTATTAAATCATAATCTACTCCAGTTAGAGAACCTGCAGTTTCTGGATCGGAAAAAAATCTCCTTGCTGTGTTTCCATCATTAGAATTTCCTTCTCCTTGCTTTGGCTGGTCAATTATAAGGCCTACTTCACGGTATTTTTCTTGAGTATCTTTTTTTTTGCTTTCTTTTTTCCAAATTTTCCTTGTTTTTTCTCACTGTTTCGCCTAACGGGCCAAATTCCAAATCGTATCCCAATTTAAGAATATGCTCCATAAAACGAATTCCAACATGAAGAGGTGACATTCCAAATTCATATGCTTCATTAAAACTATCGTCTTGTGTTGGTGGTTGGCGCAATTGACTTAATGTTTTTTGGCATATGGTGCAGCTTGACGAAGACTTTGTTTCGGTTAAATCTTGTGCAACTTTTCCATCGATCATTGTAAGTGACATTTTAAAGTTAACTTCGGTGCATTGGTCATTAAATTCAAATATCACTGGTTGAAGTTCTTTAATTTCATCTGTTATTTTGCCAACTTCTTCAGTTATGACATCTTTAGTTTCTTTTTTGTAAGCAAACTTTATTGGTCTACAAAATTTTGTTGACGAGGGAATTTCATTCTTCCATACATCTATCTCTGCAGCTCTACTAGTTGACGGCTCTGAACCAATATAAGTTTTTGTTAAACGTAATGGAACGAAAGAAATCATGAATAAATTGGCATCTGATGAATTTTCCGCATTACATTGTTTGTATTGTTTCTGGCCAGAGGACCCATCACATCCCCATTTAGAAATTAAAGTCATGCTGCAATTTTTAAACTTCTTTAAATAGTCAGCATAAAATGTCTTTAATAATCGTTCTGCAGTGTGTTCAAGAAGATCCTGCAATTTTATTTCTGTTGAACTTGAAGTTACACTAATAGCAGTTGGTGAAGGTAAGCAATCTTTTTTGGCAGAAACTATATCTCGATATGATGGAAAAATTCCACAATTTTTTTCATTGGTTCGCTTCCGCAATTCTGTATATTGGTTTTTAGTAATTTTCAAATCAAAAATAGTGCAAATGCTTCTTCTGGAGTAAATTTATTTTCTTCAGTTGGTGTTGGCATACTTTCTAAAATCCTTTTTGTGCGTCTGGGGCTAGCTTCCACTATTTTTTCAATGATAGCAATTTTACTCTTTTTAGTTTTCGCTGGTTGAATTTGATGCAGAAATGAATCCTTTATGATGCTACAAGAAACTTCTTCATTGATATGTTTAAGCTTGCGTCTTCGTGATCTTTCACTACAATTATCAATTCGCTTTGCTGGTCGACCACCTTTTCCAGTTTCCGTGGTAGTTACTGATGGCTTTTTAAAAATAAGTTTATTTCTTAGCCATTCTTGGTTGCGTGAGTAAAACAATTTCTTGTTTCTGGAACATTGATTGTACCGTTTTCTTAAAGTATTTAAAAAGTTTTTTATTTTTAAGTTATGAATTTTAATTTCTTGTTTGTCGCATATTTTGAAGAATGGATTATTCATTATATGTAAAATAATGTCGTTTTCATCTTTCCGTTCAAAATATATATCAGATATAACACTATAACTAATTTTAGTCATTGTTTAAACAATATGAAGAAAAATGAATGTATGGATTAATATACTATTGCTCGAAGTTTCAACATGATCTTTTTACCTCTTTGAAACATAATATAACAGGTACTTGGTTTTACCAGTT